>OY757917.1:75632467-76092467 GCA_963585895.1 Sepioteuthis lessoniana | reverse complement strand
GTCCCATATTGGCCCCATAAGTCATCAGCTGGCCTTCACCAGAAGTGAAACCAGTTTTAGCAATGCTGTGGTTGGGATAGTCTCAATTCTTCCTCTGATTTTCAATTCTTCCTCTCTCCTTCCCAATCCTTTGGGGACTGTCCCAAGTGCATCAATTATTATTAGTTCTCTGGCAAGGTCTGAGTATTTCTTTATCTTTAGATTTCTTTTAGATTCCCTCAATGGTCCACTGGAACAGCAAAATCCTCGAGATGATGTTCTTTTTTTACATGTAAATCAATACTAGGCCTGGTCTGCTGGCCAGTATTAGGTGAACTGTTTGTATCTCAAAAGCTCAGAAAATTCTATGTATCTTATTCTCTCGGGTGGATTCTGGTTTGTGTATATACCATTTGGTAGTTTGATGAATTTATTACTATTTTTATAATTATTATTATTATCATTATTAATTTTTGGGATTTTTCACACCAGAGTTAGCTCATGGTTTCTCATTAATATAATTATTTATATAAAGCCGTTAATGAATAAAGAGAGTTAGAGTTATTGAAATCAGCAAGCTGATTCAAATTCGGCCAATGCTGTTTGCTTTCACTTTTCACTGGTGCTATTGGAAAAGGCATGAATCCATCTGTTTTTCCCCAAAACTATAGGTAAATAATAGGGCAAACTATGATCTCTAGTTTGGGTATAGCAACCAGTGAAAGAGAAGAACAAATGATTTCAAACCTCTAGTTAAAATGTCATAGGGCAACTTTGTTGGATAAAACACATAACTCCATAAAAGACCTGAGACAGGAATGGACTTTGCGGTCTAAAATAAATCAGCACAACTTCAAGTTGGGGTGGTGTTTCCCTCTAAGTCATTGCTTGACTAAAAGTGTAATGTCTTGGTTTGCTGTCTAACACCAGAGACATTTAGGGGAATGCTGATGGAGCTACCATTCTTTTAGCACTGTTCCTTGCAAAGCTTGCTTCTGGCAGGGATCCTTACATTAAACCAAATTTTTGGTTGAATGTAATTCTAGCACTGTAAAAGGCTGGATAAATACAATCCTCTTAAGACAGAATGTGTCCCCTCATCTAAATGCGTAAGGGCAGAGTTTATTCCTAAAGCCTGAGGAATCTTAATAGTAGAATGCAGATAGAGCTGAGCTATTTTTGCATCAATCTCTTGGAGGCTTCCTTCCTGCAGTGTCCCTGTACTAAATACACTTTGTATCTCATTTCAGCATTATGGGTTGGAGGGTTTAGTTGTTGGATAAATAAATAAATAAATAAACATTGGGAAAGCTTAAGCTCTGCAATGGACAAAGAAGGCTGATGAAAGGAAAGTTATGGACATGTAATGTAAGTATTTATCCAACCCTCCACCATGATGTGACTCAAGGTTAATTTCAAAGTGGAGTTTAATAGGTTTAAATTCAGAGTTTTCTTTCATCAAGGCCAGTTGTCATACCAAGATTAAAGAGCCCAGTCCAACCAACTGTTTATCCACAGGTACAGAAAGAATAGTTGGATGCATACCTTTTGCAAGGGTATAAGTGCTATGTGAAATGCAAACAGCTTCATCCAGGATTTGAACTTGGGTCACCATATGCATTTCCCAGGTCAATAACTGTTATGCCACAAAAGCCTCTGATAGAATTTTTTATGTATCTATGTAAATATTAAATGCAGTATTTGTTTTATGGTAAACTGTAACTTCCATTCTATATCATAACTTAAAAATCTTTGTCAGGAAATGGAAAAGTTTCTTTTAAAAATGATGTTGATGTTGATAATAATGATGATGATTATTTTGGTCATCATTTCCACAACCAGAAAACTGCTGATGAGTATAAAAAGTCCTCAAGAAATGTTTCTACTTGAACTCAGTGATGCTAAACTTTGGCAAAGAAACACTCTTATCAAATTTGTTATGTGTATAAAACCACATCGCCAAATCAACAGAACCTCAATTATTCTTTGCTAAAATCTACCAATAAAATGACTGTATGAACTTTGTTAAAAAAAAGGAAAAAGATCTGCTATTTGCATGTGGTGTTTTACGCACCATATTGCATAAATGAAATGGAACTCTATGACATGTTGAAGAAGAAGGGCACTTTAGAACCAATCCATTTAAACAATTTTTTCCTTCCTTTTCTTAAGAAACTCTGATAATAATAATAATAATAATGATAATAATAATAAGAAGAAGAAGAAAAAGAAGAAGAAAAAGAAGAAAGATCTCCATAATACAGAACTCCTTCTTGGGACAATTCCAGAAGTGTGGTATCTTTGACCGAACAATAGAATCATCCACAGAGCTGCAAAGTTATTGGAAAGGAAGATTGTGTCTAGGAAACGATCTGGTTTTTCACTTCAGAGCTTTGCATTAAGCTAAGAGCTACTACTGTGATAGGAGCAGAATGTAGAAGAAGCACTTTTAGCTTCAAATGCTTTTCTTTCATCTTCACTTTCACTTGACGATAGAGCAGTGGAAAGGATGGTTGGAGGCAGGGCTTTTCTTCTGCTTCACTTATAAGCATTGGACAAATGATGACAAGCAGAAGGAACGATGTTAACAACTCTGTTTGGTAGGTGAAGAAGGTCCTGTCAATTCTCGGAAACCTTACTCCACCCTCATACCTTTTGTCTGAACCAATGCTTCCTCACAATTTGAGGAATGCTTATTTAATGTTACAAAATTCTGAACCTGTTTTATTCTTTTTTATGGTTTTCTTTTATTTTCTCTGTTCTTGCTGGGGTTAAAATAAGTGCTGGAGGATCACATCAGCTCTCTGATTTGTTCTTTCTGTGGGTAGATTTCAAGATGGAAGATGTAAGCAATCATAAAATGCCACTGGATAAAGCAATAAAAAAACTGGAAGAGTTTAGCAAAAGATATGAATAAATACAAGATACAAAAGGAAGAAAATTAAAGAGTAAAAGATTTACAAATGTAAATAGGGGATTTACTAGAAAGAAAAGAAAAGAAAAAAAATTAAAGAGAAAAGGAAATGAGGAAAGAAAGTTTGGTATTAAATGAAAGGAGAAAAATGATCTGAAAAAAGACTAAAAAATATTTTTAAAAGTCAGGTGGATGAGTAGAAAAGAAAGAAAGAAAATAAGAAAGAAAGAAAGAAGAGGTATGTGAAGAATGAATTCGAACAAAGCAAGTAGACAAATCGAAAAAGAAAGAAAGAGTGAAAAGAAAGAAAGAAAGAGTGAAAAGAAAGAAAGAAAGAAGAGGTATGTGAAGAATGAATTCAAACAAAGCAAGTAGACAAAGCGAAAAAGAAAGAAAGAAAGAGTGAAAAGAAAGAAAGAAAGAAAGAAAGAATGAAAGAAAGAAGAGGTATGTGAAGAATGAATTCGAACAAAGCAAGTAGACAAATCGAAAAAGAAAGAAAGAGTGAAAAGAAAGAAAGAAAGAAAGAGTGAAAAGAAAGAAAGAAAGAAGAGGTATGTGAAGAATGAATTCAAACAAAGCAAGTAGACAAATCGAAAAAGAAAGAAAGAGTGAAAAGAAAGAAAGAAAGAAAGAAAGAATGAAAGAAAGAAGAGGTAGGTGAAGAATGAATTCGAACAAAGCAAGTAGACAAATCGAAAAAGAAAGAAAGAAAGAAAGAAAGAAAGAGTGAAAAGAAAGAGCGAAAGAAAGAAAGAAAGAAGAGGTATGTGAAGAATGAATTTGAACAAAGCAAGTAGACAAATCGTAAAAGAAAGAAAGAAAGAAAGAAAGAAATAGTGAAAAGAAATGAATAAATAAATAATGAAAGAAAGAAAGAAAGAAAGAAAGAAAGAAAGAAATAGTGAAATGAAAGAAAGAAAGAAAGAAAGAAAGAAAGAAATAGTGAAATGAAAGAAAGAAAGAAAGAAAGAAAGAAAGTGTTAATAATGAAATATAAAAATGAAAGTAGAATAAAAAAGTAGAGATTTAAAAAAAGAAAGAAAGCAGAATGAACAGTGACAAAAAGGAAAATGGAAAATAAGAAAGAAATAATTGAAAAAAATAAGAAAAAAAGAAAGAAGAAAGGAAAATAGAAATGAGAGAAAGAAAGATTGAACGAAAGCCAAATAAAGAATAAGAAAAACGCTCAAACATTTATTAGCAAAAATAAGTGAACAGATGCTGAATGAGAAGAAAAACAAACGAAATGCATTCATAAGAAATACAGAGAGAAAAAATACCTTGAAAAAGACTCTCAAAAGAAACCAAAAATTGAATAATAATAATAATAATAATAATAATAGTAATGATAATAATAATAATAATAATAATAATAATGATAAGGATAATAATAAGGATAAAGAAAACAGTGGAAGAAAAAATGCTGGATAGCTGGGTAAGGTGCTGACAGATAGAGGCAAAAAAGAAAGGAGAAATTAAAAGAAGAATGGAGAATTAATGAATTGATAAATCACAGTAATATAAAGATCATTGCAAAGTCAGTCAACTTGACAGCTTCTAAGCAGGCCAGATGTTGTTACCAAATGTGTATTTCATCTGAAGGCTTCTTCACCATGAAGAAAAACAAAAGCAAAAAAAAAAAAAAATGTGCTAAATAGCATTGAATCCAAGACATCTGTTTGCAATTTAGTTTTTCTTTCATCTACATACAAATAAGACACACACACACACACACACACACACACACACACACACACACACACACACACACACACATATATATATATATATATATATATATATGTATAATTTTTTATTTACAAACACATTCAGATTTGTGTCGGTAGGTATTTATTCGTTTCGCTTTCAGTTTCTTTGTTTAATGCCATATCAACCTTCATGGGTTATTTAATGCTAAATCCATCCTTCTAGAAGAACAGCAGTGATGCTATGTAACCCATAGCTGGGAGGATAAGAAGGTTCATATCTTTCCCAAAGGCATTTGTCCGAAAGGGAATATAATAGTGTGATTGAAGTATGAACTCGTGTATAACGATTCAGCAATCAAGCACTTTAATCATTACACCATGAGGACACCCCCATTTTTATTCATGTAAACAAATATATGTGAGTGTGTGTATGTGTGTGTGTGTGAGAGAGAGTGTGTAGTAGTGTCCATTTATATTGATTTAGCTTTTTTATAATCAATAATTTAATTGTTTCTTTTGTGTCTTGAATGTGATAATTTAGGAAGAGTTCCAATGTTGGATACTTTCATAAACAACTAAAGGAAAAGTATCATAAAGTAAGTTTACTCATTTAATTAGGACATTTAAACTCTGCAACGTTAACATCAGATTCTATTTCTCATATATGTAGTTAAGTTCTCATTCAGATATTATAAATGATGTTGCTTATATATAAATGATGACTGAAAAATCTTGACAGATGATGGCTGTCTTAACTAACAAAATAACAACTCAGAGATAATGATTGATAACGAATTCAACTTGTGAAAAAAATACAAAGATGTGTAAAATAATAAGGTAGTAAGATGTGTTCATTCATGAATTAAAGTGACATATGCTTGTACAACACTTTTATCAAACTCTGAGGCTTCATAGCTTCAGCCCAGTGGCCACCATTGTGAGATAAATGGTGGCTATGCAAACTGCAGGTTTTATTTCAGAGTACTTCACTTTGACTTCTCCCATCAATGGAAACTTACTAGTGAGCAACGATTAGTTTGGCAGATTCCTTCTTGTGTTTTGATTTTGGTGTTAATTTCTCCAAGAAAAGTTGCAGTGACAATGACTTTGTCATTAGAATGAGTTTGGTTGAGTGTTCACCAATGGCTGGGATACCGAGGGTTCAATCCCAGGTGGAGTCACATCGAGACAAAAAAAAAATGGTACTTGATACCTTTTTGCTTAACAATCAGCATTATAAGGTATGTATCAAAGGTAAAGTGGAGCAATCCAGGCAAAAGAGTGGAACCCAATGTCACACCTTGGTGTAGTAGCTATTAAAAAAGAAGCCTTCAGGTTGCCCTTGACTATAGTCACCAAATATATATATATATATATATAAGTAAAGTTGGCAACCATAGTCAAGGGCAACCCAAAGGCTCCTTTTTCAATAGCTACTACAGTAAGGTGTAGGGGTGGGTGCTTTTCCTTTTCCTGGATTGCTCCACTTTACCCTTGATCCTTAGATTATCATACTGTGTATTAAGAAAGGAGGCATCAAGTACCATTTTTTGAGTCTTTGATATGACTCAACCTGATATAGAACCCCAGTCTGCTGGTCCATTGGCAAAACATGTATTCATTATATCTATATATCTATATATGAACATATATGTATGTGGTGCCTTCAATAATTTTCTAGACTTTTTTGTACAGGCATTTAAAATTGTCGTAGACTCTTGAAAATCCACTATGTTATTGCTATATATCTTATAAGATGACTGACCAATTCTTATGATTTCAGGTTCAAATGAACAGCTACAGCAGGAATTGAAATACACCCTACTAAAGCCTGATTGTCACAGCTGGTGAATTTCAAAAATGCAATCGGACAATTTAGAAGAACAATATACTATAAAATTCTGTTTTAGACTTGGAAAAATGCCACACAAACATATGGAATGTTTCAGACTGCTTTTGGAGCATCTTGCCTGAATCTAGCATCAGTTTTTGAGTGGCATAAGAGATTCAAGGAAGGCAGGGAGTCTGTGAGGAATCTTGAGAGGTATGGCCAGAGTAAGGAAGTCAATACACCAGAGTTGATTGGCCAAAGGGTTAGGGTTACTATGTTGAGGTTTTAAGGGAGTTCAGGAAGAGATTCCTTGGGAAGAGGCCAGCACTCTTCAAATAAGCTCAGTGGCATTTCCACCAGGACAATGCACCAGTCTACAACTCCATCCTTGTCACAGACTATTTGACCAAGATGGGCATCAAGACTGTTGCTCACCCTCCCTGTAGTCCAGACCTTGCTCCCTGTAACTTTTGGTTATTCTCTAAGCTCAGAGGCTGTCATTATGAGACAACTGAGGAGATTAAAGAGGCTGTGATAAAGGTCATTGACAGACTCACACAAGAGGACTTCCAAGGGGCCTTCCAGAAGTTGTTGGAATGGTACAAGTGCATTGCAGCCAGAGGAGATTTCTTCGAAGGGTTCAAGAGTTTCATGTGTGTACAATCAATAAAAGTGCCCATACGAAAAATGTCTGAAAACTTATTTAATGATCCTCATAAGAGTAAAAAACTTAGGTAGTTCTATCAAGCAAACGACTAAATAGAGAAAAACTTTCTCCACTTTTAATTTATTCTTTTTATGAGTCAATCCTTTGAATATCTCTTTCAACTTATGATATTCTAATTACTTAGTCAAACACACACACACACACACTGACACACACTGACACACACAAATACACACTGACACACATACACATTATATATATATATATATATATATATAGATTGATAGATTGATAAGGATGAGATAAAATAGTTCGGAAAATCAGGTTGGCATGTCTATCTGATTTTCCAATCTTTTTCTTTCTTATATTGTGATATATCATTCTAAACTTTACTGATGCGATAAACATATATATATATATATATATATATATATTTACCATAGAAAGATAAACAAATGTAATAAGTCAAATAGGTATATTGCCCTATGGGCTGGGGCTCTAGAATACACTGATTTTATCTCTGCAGAGGGTTAAGACCCCCCCACCACAAAGAGTGTCCTGTTATGACACTAGATAATCTGATTTTGAGGCTCCAGAAATCCAGCACTTGGGGAATATGGAGTACTCCTTTATTGCCATCGCTCCCAGGTCCACTCTGGCCCAGAGGGGTAGAACCTTATAGAGTCCAATCTATAGGTCAAATAGAACTAAATTGTGTATTCAGGCTAAACTGAATTCACTGAAATAGAACTGTTTTGACATTTATACTGAGTTCTTATGCTTAACTGAATTGATTGAAATGGAATTTTTTTTTAATGCTAAACTGAATTGTTTGAAACAGAATTGTTTTAACATTTAATTGAGTGTAAACAAAAAACTATACTTATACTAAACTGAATTGTTTGAAATATAACTGTTTATATGTATAAAAATGGATTTAGCATTAAATAACCCACAATGGTTGATATGCCATAAAACCAAACCAAATCAAATTGGTATATTTCTTTTATGTTGTTTATTTCTGATTGTTTCCAACTAGTTTTGACCACTGGTTATCATCAGGGAAAAAGAATTTCTGTAAAAATAGTTTTTTAAAAAGTTATTAAAATTTTCTTTAAAGAAGTTGATATACAATGAGAAAAGCAATATAAAACATGCTGGTGGTCTATGATATCAATTTGCAAATGGATATGTTATGCTATCAATCTTAAACAAGTCCTGGCGGCAACACCCCACAAGACACCAACAGTACGGCCACCTGCCCCCTATCACGAAAACTATTCAAGTTAGACAAACCAGACATGCAGGACACTGCTGGAGAAGCAGGGACGAACTCATAAGAGATGTACTCTTAAGGACCCCTACACATGGCCGTGCAAAAGCAGGACGACCCGCACGAACATACATTCAGCAGCTATGTGAGGATACGGGATGTTGTCCTGAAGACCTACCTAGGGCGATGAATGATAGGGAGGAGTGGCGAGAGAGGGTCAGGGATATCCATGCTACCAGCGTGATATGATGATAATGATGATGCTATCAGAACACTTTGTATATATATATATATACACATACACACACACATACACACACACACACACACACATATATATATATATATATATATATATATATACTTAAGATATCTTTATAGATGTATATAGAATACTTATATAGGAGTATATTAACTCTGTTTGACTATATATATATATATATATTTATACTCCCAGTTAAAAGTATTTGGCCAAACTCAAAAATTTTTTTTTTCATCCAAAAAGTGTTATTTTTAATTAAACAAGTTTAGCACCACAATTTTTTTTTTTATTATACTAAATGCAAAACTTGCTCAGTAACTTTAACATTAGTATAAGTAGATACCGTCAATAAAAAGGTTTTGAAGGCATTTTTCTTCTTTAGTAAGCAGCTTGAATAAAACGTTTTTTAAAAGTTACATTGGTTTATTTTGTTTAAATTAAAACCTAAGTATTGCCACTTTCTTCTGGATCAAAACTTTTTCTCAACAATATGCCAAAACATGTAAACATACATTTGAACAAAAATATGAGATTGATACTTTAAAAAAAGAAGGATATTTAAGCAGAGAAATTTAAAAAAAATTAACTCTAGCAGATTATACTGTTGGGAGACATCAGGAAATGGGACAAAACAAGACCAAAACTTGGGCTGGTAGATGAAAAGCAACAATAAGACCAGTGGACAATTTCATCAATGTCACCAGCTTACATGACTGAAGGCTGATTGCCACAAATATCATCGCACAATTGAACCAATGTTGTGAAAAATGTGTCAACATCCAATGTAAGAAGAAGACTCCATGAAGCTGGCTTATTTATCAGAATTGCTTTCAAGAAACCACTGTTGAGGAAGCAAATCAATACCAAAAGGCTCCAGTGGGCCAAGGCAAACAAAGACTAAACACTATAGCAGTGGAATAACAACCTTTGGACTGACAAATCAAAGTTCAAACTCTTTCAGTCAAATCAGAGTGTCTATATTCGGCAAAAAGTTGGTGAAAGTGCTGCAACCCCCTGTATCACACCAACTGTAAAGCATGGAGGAGGCTTTGTTATAGAGTGGGGGGCTTTTGCCAATTGCAAAGTCAGGGATTTATACCAGGTGAAGGGCAAATTGAATCAAGCCAGTTTTAACAGCATACTCCAGCATCACATGATCCCATCTGAAATGTGACTTGTGAGTCAAGGATTTGTACACATGCAAGATAATGACCCAAAGCATTCTAGTAAACTCTGCCAGAGGTACAATAAAAGCAAAGAGGAACTGCATGTCCTTCAACTGATGTCTTAACTGGTGGAATCAGTGGACTTAAATCCCATTGAACTGGTGTGGAATGAACTTGACTGAAAAGTCAGAGCTAAACAACCCACAAGCGAGGTTTACTTTGGCAACTCTTGCAGGAAAGTTAGGCAGAACTATCTTCGGTCTACCTCCAGTCTTTGGTAGAAAGAATGCAGAGAATCTGTGAAACAGTAATAGCAGTTAAAGGGGGTAATTTTGATGAATAAAAAATTTTTGAATTTTTTTTGTTTTTTTGCTTTAATTTGTATCTATTGTGGCCGCAGAAGATTTGTATTTAGTATAATAAATAAAACCATTGCAGTGATTAACTTGTTTCATTGAAAATAACACTTTAAGGGTGAGAAATAAGAATTTTTGAGGGTGATCAAATACATTTGACTGGTAATATATATTATAGGTCAAAAAGATCAAGTGTCATCTAAAATCTCTTTAAAAAAAAAACCTTAAAATGAGATAATTTGGTGTTTTTTGGAGTAAGACAAAATTTTGCTAACTACAGTATATTTGCTGTTATTTTGAAATTTTTCTTCTTTCATACATTCACTTTTTTCTACAGAAGTAAATTAACTGTATATATATATATATATATGTATATATATATATATATATATATATATATTTATTTATTTATTTATTTATTTATTTATTATCCAATGCTAAGTCAGCCAATGGTGGGAACAATTCTATTTTAAGATTTTCTTTCTTCAATATCCAAGTAATTTAAAATTTAATAGACAGCTCAATATAAAATGATAATAAATCAAAATACTGAGCAAATAATTCCATATAAAAGAAAAACTTTGAAAAACCACTCATATTTTTTGTAATGATATTTATTTCAACAGACCCTATATTTTTTAAAATGATAGATCTGAATCTTTAGACAAAGAAATAATGAGAAAATTTTAATTAGATAATATAATGATAGTATAATAATGATTATATATATGATTTATAAAATAATATATATAATATTATACATTATATTATGTAATATATTATATAATATAATAAATTATATTACATAATATGAAAATAGTACACACACACACACACACACACACACACACACATATATATATATATATATATATATATACTAACATTGATAATATAGTTTGCTATATTTTAAATAAAGAGAGTTCAGTATCGGTGATGGAGCATATATTTTGATGTTCAGATTGCATAGACATAGAGTCTATGGTGCTTGGTAACTGTCAATGCTATCCCAATATATATATGTATATATATTTATATATATATACACACACAGTTTTTTTTCTGATTAAGAAGGATTACCATTATTTACAAAGTCTTGGTCAGTTTTAGTAAATGGACATATATGCTGGGCGCCCAGTCAGAAGTGAAACTATGACTTGGTAGTATTGTATAGTAATGATATTTGATAGCTGCAAGATGTGTATTTTATGTTATGTGTTCAATAGATATGAACAATATAATAATCTTATAATATAATTGTATAAAAGTATGATGATTTAATAACATGATTGTATAACAGTATAATAATTTATTAATAATAGATATGAACAGTATAATAGTTTAATAAGTTTGCCTTACTTTGGTGTAAGGCCAAACAAAAGGAGCTCCCAGCAAGGGTTGAAGTTACAACTGAGTTGTAATTCATATAAATAATGATTGATACCCAGAGTTAAATTAAATATGTCTAACTGATGAGGTAAATGATTTTGACTGACTATTTTTATTGTATAGTGAGTTCAATAGATAGATAGATAGATAAATAGATGTGTTTCAAATAGAGATTTTTTTAAATCAAAGTCATTCTAAGTAAGATCTTTTGTTTACTATTAGCAAAATTTTACCAAAGGAGAAATTAAAAGTAAGGACGTAGCAAAAGAATGCTACCTAGAGCCAACAAACCAGAAATCCAAACTAAGACAAGTTGAGACACTCTAATCTCAGACTTAAAAGTCCAAGAATTATAAACCAACAAGAATAGATAAATATTAACAAACTAGAATAGATAGACAAGTGTAGAAAATCTTATTTATCATAAAAATATTCAATGGTGAATACTCTTTCAAAGAATTTTTGCTATCAAAGTGAACTATTTCAAGACAGAAATGTTTACCAATCTTTCAATTCTTAATTTGAAATCTTTAATAAAAAGAAAAAGAATTTTGTAAAATACCTTTCAGATTATAAATAAAATTTTGATTTTAAGTGACGCTTAAGTTTATAGATTTTAACATATTCATGAATAAACTTGAGTTTATAGGTTTGAATAGAATAACTTGATGAATTATCCCAAGATGTAATTATGTTTCTAATAATTAAAAACATGATCAACATTCATAATCACATATCATTTCTTCCTTGAGAAATCAATTTTATTCATTGCCTTTACAATACTTATCAATAAAGGTTGAAGAGGTCATGGTTAACTTAAAAATAGTTATATACATTGTATTTTTACAAGTTTATATACATATGTATGAATGAACTAAATAGGGAAGAGAGAACAAAACCTAATAATAATGGAAAAATTCTCTTCGACAAAAACTGGTTCCGGATATGTCTTTTAGAATAGTTTCTTATACAAGCAAATCAATATGAAACCTGTCAGGGATTCAATATTTTAACATTCTGAGTTCATTCATTAATATGAAGATTGGAAAATATGTTTGTCATTCAATGAGTTGAATTTTGCCTAAGGAGCTGGACATGGGAAACATTGTTTACAGGTGCTACATCTTAAAGGTAATCATTAATGAGTGCTTCTTTCATGTCCCAGAAGACTGTCAGCATGACCTTCTTTACTGACTGCTGCACCTGGAATTTTTTTTCTTTTTGGGAGAATCAGTATGTTTCCCCTCAAGAAATTGTCTTTTTGACTCTGACTCATAGTGGTAAACCCATGTTTAGCCCATTTGCAGACCTTTTTTTACTGAAACATGCTTCTCCATACACATCACACAATCATCTATAAATTTCACATGGGTTGCACTTCTCAACTGCCAAAAATTTAATGACAGACCTCTGTTCAAACCTAGTGTACTATGGTTGATTTGCCGCCATTTTGAATAGCCTTAAAAGAAATGATTTTGTGAAATTGGAATAATTTTTGCTATGAAACAATTTCAAAAATGCAGAGTTCGCATTCATTAAAAAAATGTATTTTGCTTTTTTGGAAAAAAAATCCATTATTTATTCAATAACAACTGTATTTTTTTTTACCTAGTTAGAGTCTAGATGAAGAATCCTTGCTATATAAGTTGGCAACTGTAGTTGACGGTGACCCGAAGGCTCCCTTTTCAATAGCTACTACACCAAGGTGTAGGGGAGAGTACTACTCCTTTCCCTAGATTGCTCCATTTTACCCTTGATCCCTACCTTATAATGCTGAGTGTTAAGCCAGGCAGCATCAAGTGCTATTTTTTAAGTCTTTGGTATGACATGATTTGGGATTGAACCCTGGTCTCCCAGACCACTGGCAAACACTCTACTCATTAGGCCATAGAGAAAGACTTTAACATGTTCTGTTTTACTTTCAACAGTTATAAGTAAATTCAGTCACATCATACAATATCAATGAACTGGATACTGATGAATTGAAATTCTTTTGGAATTTTATTTTGTACAGTTTAGCAAAATAGGAACAACAAAAGAAGTCTACATGCTGTTTTGAACTAAACCTGAAAGCAACACCCCACAAAATACAGGTGTATGACCATCTACCACCCATCTCACAAACCATCAAAGTAAGACAAACAAGACAAGCTAGGCATTGCTAAAGAAATTAGGACAAACTTTGAGTGACCTTTTCCAATGGACTTCCACTCAATGTTGGTCAACAACCAAAAACTTAAATTCACCAGATCTGGGTAGATATGGGATGCCATTTAGAGAACTTATCATGAATAATCATTGATAGGGATGGATGGAGAGAGAGAGAGAAGGGAATCCATGCTATTAACATGACTTGATGATGATGATGATGATAATGATAATTTTAAAACATAAGGTTTTGAGATTTATGATGAATAAAACTTTGATGTTTCAGATTTATAATATATCGAGCTTTGATATCTATAATGTGTAATGCTTGGAATATAAATATATATATACATGTTTAAGATATATATATATATACATATATATATATATATATATATCTTAAATAGCCACAATATATTCCATCTTTAGTTAATATATTCCACATATATCATAATTTTATGCTTTCTGTATTTTTCTTTTTAATCTTTCTTTTTCTCACTCCTTTTGATTCAAAATCTTTCTCGATAAACAAACGGAACATAAATTTTCACAATATTTCTAATAAGTCAAATGATGTAAACAGCCAACTTTTTCATGTTATAGAAATTTTCCCTAGATTTTTTGAATTTTGTATTTTTCACTTTTAAACATCCATCATTGATTTAACATCACTAATATCATCCCTCATAGTCCCGATGATGGTTCATTAGAACTGAAACGTGATAATGTCAACTTTGCTTCTTAATAAATCTCTCCTTCTATTTTGATTATCTTGTTATCAAATTTTCTTTATATATAGTCAGATTACACTCCATTATTTACTTCCTTGTATATATAATGTTAGTATTTGTAAATTCGGAAGTTAATGTCTGCTCGAATATGATTGTTTTGAAGTTGTACCGTTATCCTCCACTCCAACTGTCATTTAAGTGAAACTCACCAGGGTCTGAATCTCTTTTTTGTTTTTTTTAGGACTTGAGCACAAGGCATGGGTTGGCACCCTACATTTTGTTTTTTTTTCAGCCCTAAAGCACAAGGCACTGCCTGGTGCTCTCCTTTTGCTTTGAGAGCACTTGATTATTTGCCTTCGACTTTAGGTAGTTTTTGTTAACCAAGGTAGCTTGAGTAGAAGGCCTATTAGTCACTTAGATTAAGCCTCTTTTCCTTACAGGGTTTTTTTTGTTACTTGTTGAAACAATAAGCCTACTGCAGGCGAATTGTCATTCGGGTATGCTATCCCCTTCAAAAGAATTGAGTCTAAGGTCTGTAGGCAAAATTATTGGACTCTTTTGCAGAGAAGAGAAGCATTGGCTCTGTTAGTAGATACAATAAATGCCACCATAGACTCAACAGAAGAAAATTTGAATCAAAATGTAAAGATATTCATCTCTAGAAGGAGGAAGCAGTGGACTACTCAAAGTTCACTTTAAGAAATAGTAAAGTTCATTTTCAACAAGTCTACACTGGAAACTAGAAGAACATGCTTGTCCAGGTTGATTCTACCCTAGAAGGAGATGCTGAGAAAAAGAGAAGACCTAAAAATTTAGCTTCTAAAAGAACTTTGACATAAGATACCAAAAAATGATATTTTATTATTAACAAAAGTTAAAGTAACAGTAGATGGTTGACAACATTGCTTCATGTAAGTCAGTTGTTATTTTTTATACCCGCTTCTTTCTTTTGGCTATGATATTGTCATTATTTGAATTTATGTTATTTTTGTTATCTAAAATTTAATATTTTTGACAAGCATAGGAGAAAATATGCAAAGCTGGATTTTGAAAAGTTTATTTTATTAGTAGTAAATTACTTTGTGGGAACTGGTTTTTGGTTTAAGAAATATAGACACACTTCTCTTTCAGGTAGCAAAGTTAGCATTCCCATCCCCCTTTTTTGTCTCCTTTATTTTTTATATGGTTCTCTTCCCCTTTGCCAAGCCTGACAGTTACTGATAGATATTCTTGGGCTAGGCTGAGATAAAGTCTACTAGATAATTTATGTAGAATTGTACTTTATATAGCTATTAGCATTCAGATAATTTTGTAAACTTTGTTGGTTGTTGCAATTTAAAACCTAAAATCTAGCATATTTATTGAACTGAGCACATTTCTCATAATAAGATCTGTCTGAAAAGCTCATTAGCTGAAAAATTCATATGATGATGTAATATCTTCTGTGGCTGATTTTTTTACCAATGGGGTCTAAGCTCTGCAATTTTAATGGAAGAAGTGTTGATTGCACGGTTAAATATGTTGAAAAATAAATTTTGCTTTTTTTCACATTCCATGAGAGTATCTTAGTCACATTGAGTGTCAGGTGAAAAAATGATGACAAAAAGATATTCACATACAACCTTCAACTTACTTGCAACTCCAGGTTGGCATTATGGGATCCAGATAAGATTACAATTTTTTTGTTTTTTTTCCTCTTGCCTCTACCTCATTGAAGACTGAGTGTATGAGGATCATTAAATAAGTTTCCAGATTTTTTTTGTGTGCGCACTTTTATTGATAGTACATACATGAAACTCTAGAACCCTTCAAAGTAATCTCCTCCGGCTGCAATGCACTTGTACCATTCTAAAAACTTCTCAAAGGCCCCATGGAAGTCCTCTTGTGTTAGCGTGTCAATAACCTTTGTCACAGCCTCTTTCATCTACTCAATTGTCTCATAACGACAGCCACTGAGCTTAGGGAATAACCAAAAGTCACAGGGAGCAAGGACTGGACTACAAGGAGACTGAGCAACTGTCTTGATGCCCATCTTGGTCAAATAGTCTGTGAAAAGGATGGAGTTGTGGACTGGTGCATTGTCCTGGTGGAAATGCCACTGAGCTGATTTGAAGAGTGCTGGCCTCTTCCCAAGGAATCTCTTCCTGAACTCCCTTAAAACCTCAACATAGTAACCCTAACCCTTTGGCCAATCAACTCTGGTGTATTGACTTCCTTACTCCTCGCATAGCTCTCATCATCCCTCACAGACTCCCTACCTTCCTTGAATCTCTTATGCCACTCACAAACTCATGCTCAATTCATGCAAGATGGTTGAAAAGCAGTCTGAAGCATTCCATACATTTCTGTGGCATCTTTTCCAAGTTTAAAACAGAATGTTATTGCATATCGTTCTTCTAAAGTGTCAGATTGCATTTTTGAAATTCACCAGCTGTGACAATCAGGCGTTAGTAGAGTGTATTCCATATGCTACTGTAGCTGTTCCTTTGAATCTGAAATCATAAAAATTGGCCAGTCATCTCATAAGATGTATAGCAACAACATAGGGAATTTTCAAGAGTCTATGACAATTTTAAATGCCTGTACAAAAAAAGTCGGGCGACTTATTGAAAGCACCACGTATATTCTGGTAATTTTTGTTTCTGAGGTTGTCTACTGAAGAAAAAGAGGAGAAAAAAGAATTTTTTAAAGAATGACTTGCTTATTTGTTGAAATTTGTAAATTTGCTACCTATGAAAAAGTTTATATATATATATATATATATATATATCATTGAATTTAAATTGATAAGAAAAATATATGTATAATGCTGGTGGTATAAGTAGATTTTATTTGGAAGAAAATTAGAGAAGTTTTTCAAACCAGCAGTGCTATTTAAACCAAAAGTCTACAGTAGTTTCTAAATATAGGTATGAACTATGATTCTTATCATTTAACAAATTTTTAGGAAGAGGCACTAATACTCACAATTGGTACCTTGTTTTATTACTGCTTCCTTTTAAAGGTGAAGGGGAGTCACAGACGGTGCTTAGTAATTAACAAAAAACATCTACTTAAGCATCTAACAATTGATTTTTACTTCGTGAAACTGACAGTTATTCAAAGTGTCTATGATTTTAAACCTTTTTAAAAGCTTATCTTTAAAGTACAGGGTGTCTCAGAATATATTGGCCCCATGTAACTGCTAATAACTCTGCTAATAATAATGTTGTGTTCTTTTTTATTTCAGATTTGAAAATAGTATGCTATAACAACTGTTAATCATTAATCATCATAATGTCTTGGACAAAAGAGGAAAAAATATTTTTGCGCCACAACTTATTTGGAGACAAAATCATTCAAAACTGTCTAAAAATAGATACAACCAATTAATATAATCATGATTTATTACTGAGACAAGAAACTAAAAAAGATTGCATGTCCTGGAAGCTGATGTAATAACAATTTAAAAAAACATGTATTTGATGTCTCATGCTCAAATGATGCATTTTTTACAGGATATGTTCCAAATGATCATCATTGCTCTTGTCTCAGTAATAAATCATTAGTGTATAAATAAGGTGCATCATTTTTTAGACATCCTGTATTTAAAAACCAATTTCAATCATTATTTTTCATATTGAATATATATATATATATATATATATATATATATATATATATATATGAAGAGTAAATAAATATATATCAGTTTTTCTACATATATATATATATATATATGTGTGTGTGTATGTGTGTGTGTGTGTGGTTAGGAAGCAGTCTTTTATTCAAGCATGTTTGATTAAATAATAAAGACATATTTTGTCTACATAATTCTATTAAGAACATTCCAACTTTCCTTTTAAGTGTCTTGGTTTTAGGTTTGAATTGGCTGATAAATTTGCCAAAATTGTCCCGAGTTTATTTGGACTTTTCATAGGCCATCATCAGGAGTTGTTTGCATGAGTAAAGAGTTTTTTTTTATAATATAACAAAATTATGTAAAGACAAAGTTGGATAAAACTGAGATACTGATGGCATCAAACGAATTTAAAACAGAACTCAATCAATGGAAATAGAATATTATCAAGATGAAAATAATATAAAAACAAAAATAAAATCAAAACAAAAATAATAATAAAAAATAAAGGCACGTCAAAATATTGTCGATATTTTCAAAATTAATTCTATTGATTCTAGATTTTTTTTTGGAATCATTTAGGTCCATTATAAATTGTTTTGAAAGAGTCGGAGCAGTATGACAAACGTATGTATATATGTTTAAATGTCCTTAGATAGACTGTGTCTACAATGAAAATAATACGTACATTGGTCTTATCGCTACAACTCTTTACTATGCACCTTAATGATTCTAGCTCCAGAGCCTAACATCTTAAAACATCTCTATTCCCAAATCCAAATTTTGAAAAATTCTATTATGGCACATAAAATT
Source organism: Sepioteuthis lessoniana (assembly GCA_963585895.1). Taxonomy (NCBI): domain Eukaryota; kingdom Metazoa; phylum Mollusca; class Cephalopoda; order Myopsida; family Loliginidae; genus Sepioteuthis; species Sepioteuthis lessoniana. Next base: position 76,073,607 of record OY757917.1, on the reverse strand, counting down.
AATAAGCTATTACTACAAATCCTAGAAGCCCTACATATAAAAACAAAATAGAATAGAATTAAAATAATTAACTTTAAAAATAGCAACCTTGTTTTGAAATACCTTTATTTTTTTATCTCTTCATTTATTTTATCAGTATTTTTTTTTTTCAATATTTGATTTTTCTTGGTAATATTCTATTTCCAATGATAACCCTTGGTTTTAAATTTGTTGATGTCATTGGCTTCTCAGTTTTATCCAACTTTGCATTTACATAATTTTTTAATGCCATATAAAACCTAAAAAGCTCTTTTAAAAAACTCTTTACACATGCAAACGACCCTTGATGATGGCCTATGAATGGTCTGAAAGTGCTCAGGACAATTTTGGTAAATTCATTTACCAATTCCAACCTAAAACCAAGACACTTATCAGGAAACTTGAAAGGATCTTAAAATTATATAGACATATGTGTCTATTATTTAATCAAGCATGCTTATATATATATATATAAGTAGTTTTATCTTTTATTGTTTTGTGATCATTGATCCACAAAATGATTAGGAGTAATCCATTTGTTTAGGGAACTCGAACTGCTGGACCAATTAGTTCTTTTATCATAATAACCAGTATTTCCATTGTTTTACCAGACATTCCACATATCTTTCAAAATTATTCCAAGAGAATATCTTGGTGTGTACAGAAAAGTTCTCAGTTCAACCAAGAAAGGAATGACCTTGAGCCATTAAATATTCATAAATTTATTCCATATTGACCAATCATTCCTCTTTTAAAAAATATAAGAATTAAAAAAAATGCTTGTTCCCTCATTAGTTGGGTTGAAAACTTTTCTGCATTTCTTTATAAAGAACTTCTTTTTCAATGAATTTTTCTATCTTTAAGAAGGTCATTTTGCATTTTGGGGATTTCTTGCCTTGGTAGGGTAGGGCAATCATTTTTAGAGAAGGTCAGTACTGAATTCAAGCCAAAATTCACCTTAATTAGAAAAAGCCAACAAAAATCTCTGCTAAATAGAAAAACCATGCCAAATTCATACAGACCTGATGGCAAATTGTCAGAGTTTACAATGAGGTAAAAACCTGCTTCCCAAAAAGGATAGAGATGTTGGAAGTTGTGATAGATAGATACAGAAATAGATTGATAGATATGAACAGATTGAGATTGTGTACCTGTTACTGAGTATGCCAACAATAAGGTCACTAAATAAGTCCATTCTGTAAATCCATGTTCACAAATCCAAAGGGAGAGAATGAAGGCAAAAATAAAAAATCACCAATTCAATATCAAAAGTCCAAGAGGCAAATAAATAAAGGGATCAAAAGTCCAGTTTTCTAATCAACACAGAGAAATTCTGCTCTTCCTCACTAGCCAAAAGTTCCACTGCCTGCTGTTAAAAAAGCACAAGCTTTTATTGAGAAAACAGACATTTGCAATTGGTCATGAAAGTTGGGTTGTATACAAAAATGAGAATATTTTTAGCTCTATTCTAAGTCTAGTGGTTTGGTAAGTATCAAAAATATACTTTATCCTTTGGCTGATCATGCACAGGGCACAAAACCTTTTTAGAGGTTGGTGCTTTTCTCCTCTTTCTCCGCAGATTGATGAATATGTATATATCCTTGATAGATAGAGAGATAAATATCAAGAGGCTGAAATAGATAGATAGATAGATAGATAAATACATACATACATACATACATACATAAAAAAGATAGATAAATAAATCGATAGATATTAACATAATGAAATATATATATATATATATATATATATATATATATATATTAAGCTGATTTTAGCTGGCTTGAATTTTTTTTCCTTTTCTCCTCTTATTTACATCTCCCTGTAACTAAATATGATTGCTTCAAGAATTCTATATATATATATATACATATATACATAAAAGTAAGTAAAGTTAGTGATTGTAGCTGAGGGCAACCACAGATTGATGAATATGTATATATCCTTGATAGATAGAGAGATAAATATCAAGAGGCTGAAATAGATGGATAGATTTATAGATAGATAGATAGATACATAAATTCATGCATAAAAAGATAGATAAATAAATCGATAGATATTAACATAATGAAATATATATATATATATATATATATATTAAGCTGATTTTAGCTGGCTTGAATTTTTTTTCCTTTTCTCCTCTTATTTACATCTCCCTGTAACTAAATATGATTGCTTCAAGTATTCTCCAATATATATATATATATATATATATACATACATAAAAGTAAGTAAAGTTTGTGATTGTAGCTGAGGGAAACCCGAGGTCTCCCTTTTCAATAGCTACTTCAATGAGGTGTAGGAGAGGGTGCTATTCCTTTCCCTGGATTGCTCCACTTTACCCTTGATCTGTACTTCATAATGCTGTGTGTTAATCAAAGTGGCATGATGTCTCATTTTTTGAGTCTTTTGTATGACTTAACCTAGGATTGAACCCTGGTCTAAAGGGCCATTGGCGAACACTCTACCTACTTGTTGAGTGAAAATGAGAATGTGTGTACATGAATATTTATCCTAATCAATGTACAAAGAAGCAAAAAATCTATTTAGATTCTAATTTAAGTATTGAATATTTAGTTGACTTTTCCTAATTTTAAATGCTATTGCCCTTAGAAATAAAGAAGTCTTTTGCGGGTGAAGAGATTGATATCGATTGAAAATTTCTCTATGATTTACTTATCAAATCATTTGTTTGACAAACATTATGTTCATTTGATAATTCATCTCTTCATTTTTATGGCTGAAATGTGTACAGACTAACCAACTTGGCTTATACATCTATTCATATTACCTGGAGATAAGTTCAAAATGTGACATCTTCACATTAGATTAAATGACAGCATGGATTTTAACAAATCATCATAACATATCAAGTCATATAAAATTCTATGAATTCAGTTATAGTTCCACATGGAATTTGGCTTTAGGAATTTGGCAATAGTCACATACAACAATGAAAGAGTTAAGTTACCCAAAGATTTTGTAGAACTTTATAAAAACATGCTTAAATTTTCTTTGACCTTTGGTGACCTTTTTAGTCTAGAAACCCGATAACAAAAAGCAGTCAAGAATTCCAAAGATATAATCATGAATCTCCATAGTAAAAAAAAGAAAAGATAAGATTGAGAATCAGAAATAGTATAGATATGATTCTTTGGAAGGTAGTCAAAAACGACAGCTGGTTTGAATCTTTGAGAAGAATAAAGAAATATAAGATGGTTATATAAGCTTAAGAGGATGGAAATTCATACTGTATATTTGTATTTCTTCCGGTTGAAAATTCTTATTTGGAACTATCTAAACATTTCTTTGGTAATTATCTCTGGAAATAATATCAAAATACTATGATTTTAAGCCTAACTGCCAGTGAAAGAAAATCTAATGGAAAAGTAAATTTTTTTTAATGAAAAACATGAAATTTTTCACATAATTAGAAATTGGTGCGAGTCAAATAATGATGTAAATTGATATTCCAATATGAAAATGTATTTTGAATTTTACCAAAGTTCACAGGGTGTTCATAAGACCATGTATAGAAATATTTACTTATAAATGATAACATATGTAAACACTCACAGACACACACTCTTCCTGCAAATAAGAGGTAAATCCTCATCATCATCATGATGTCATGCCGCTAGCACGGATTTCCCTGACCCTCTCTCACCACTTCTTCCTGTCGTTCATCGCCTCTGGCAGGTCTTCGGAGCTACATCCCATATCCTCTCATAGCTGCTGTATGTATGTTCGTGCTGGTCATCCTGCTTTTGCTCAGCCATATGTGGGGGTCCATAGGAGAACATCACTTATGAGCTCATCCCTGCTTCTCCAACAGTGTCCTGCAAGTCTGGTTCATCTCACTGAATAGTCACGGCAAAAATACGCCTAAGCCTATGAAAAAACACCACACGAACAGCAACCACTGAACACTATGACACAGAGGTAAATATTAGTATTTTATTATCTTTACACATATATAGGAAAGAATGCTTCATCTCTTCCTCTCTCTCTCTCTCTCTCTCTCTCTCTCTCTCCTTCTCTCTCATTCACTTTCCCAATATATATTTATATAAATAAGGAAGCACTCATGGTGTAATCAGCATGGTTGTAAGAAATAGACATGGTGATGTTAGTTCAAATCCTGGACAAGGTTTTATGCATTTCAATTAGCACAAATAACTTTGGGAAAGATATTACTTCAATTATTCTCCCACTTGCTAAGGGTAAATAGTAGGGCAGACTGACTCTTAAACTTTTGTATGACAATCAGTCATGGAGAAAAAAATATGAATTTAAACCTATTAAATTCCTCTTAAGAATTGACCATGCATCATATCCTACTCATGGTAGAGGGTTTGGTAAATACATAGATACTTCTGTATGAGTATATATATATTCATATATATTCATATAGACATATGTGTGGATAGATATATACATACAATGCATATGAGCATATAAATATGTGCATGTATGTATGTGTGTGTGTGCGTGTGTATGTATGTTTGTAAAGGTGAGTCAATGGTTATCTGTATTTTTCGTATAATGGTATAACAAATAATTTATAGATGGATTATTTTTTGATATACCAAAAGTTCAAATAATTGCTGACTCTTCATTACATATATATATATATATATATATATATATATATATATATATATTCACCACCCACTACATACAACCAGTACATGATACAAGGTGAATTTTTTAAGCTGATTTTAGCACGTTTGAATTAAGTTTTCCTTCTTCTTGGCCAGTTGCTATACCAAGGATAAAGAGTTCAGTCTGCCCTACTATTTATCCATATGTGGAGGGAAAAAAGTTGGATTCATATATTTCCCAAGGGTATTAGCACTATGTGAAATGCAAACAGTCTCATCTAGAATATATATATATATATATATATATATACTCAAATTCATTTACTACTTTCCAGAAGCAGAGATAAAAATTATTGCCCTCACTAAGGAGGGAATGACTTTTTTTATTTGAAATTGTTATCGGCCCAAAGAAATTTGAAAAATGATATCCCAAGTACATTAAATTTAGGGATTAATAAATGGAATTGCACGTAAATTGCAAGGTTCTAAATAATCCTCTTCTTGGTCATGAAAATTTCAACAAATACTTGGAAATATATATATATATATATATATATATATATATATATATATATATATAGGGAGTGAGAGGGAAAGAGAGAGTGAGAAAGAAAGAGAGAATGATATTGGTAGATATAGATACTTGTATATATATATATATATATATATATATATATAAAGAACCATGTCAAAAAAATAAATTCAATATAGATATAATCAACTTTATGCAAATTTATGTACACATGTAAATTTTTAGATGTTTTGTCTTGTTAAATTTTTATCACACTGGCATCTTTTCAAATAATTTCTCAATTTTCAAATAACATTATCAATTCAAGTGTCTAGAGATTGTATTTGAACCATTTACCGCCCACAATCAAAGATGGCAGATTTTCTGTAATGGCAGAGGGAACCACAGGTTGTTCATAGCTTGTGAAAAGAGCAGGTGAATATCTATTCAGAAAAATGTATAATCTGCATGAAGGACTTCTCCAAAGATTCAGTGATTATTATTTGAACAAGAGCAGCACTCTCCTTAGGGGTATAAGGCTCAATGTCATACAGCAAAGAAAACAAAATAGAGACCAGAATAGCAAGTCCAAAAAGCTATTGAGTGGCTCTCATGAATCCTACTGAATATATCAAGAATATTTTGGGTTGTGAAATAAGGAAACATTATATAAAATAAGATTTCATCTGTATTTTGGATATCTCACAAAAGAAGAGAGAAGATCCAATAGTTTCAGTAACTAAACAAGTAAAAACAAATATATGCTAAAGGGAACTGAATTTTAATTTGTATAATCAAATGGAATTGTTTATGTTCTTGAATAAGAGCTCTTGTTTGAGAATTGAGCTGAAGTTTCTTTTTCATAAAGCTATGTCTGCACATATAGGTAGGCTGATTGAGTAGATACCAGTGTACTTTAAAAGTAATGTTTCCATTAGTAATCACTGTTGGCTAAGAATTTTTGACTGTGATAAACAAAAGCCTGTTTGTTGCCACAGTAAAAGTCTATACCAGTGGTGGCAATCCACTTTTTTTTTGCAGCAGCAATAATGGCATTGCAATCAGGAAAATATTTTCTATATAGTCCATCTTGAATCATTCTGATTCACACGGATGAGCTGATTGAAGCATTCTTCACTTCCTGGAGTGACAGCTCTGTTGAATCACCCATATCATTCTACCTCTGCTGAAATGCATTAACCACTGCCTAACTGTGCTCACATCCTATGTTTCATCTTCATAAACATTCTGAAAGCATTGATGAGTGACAATAAGTGCAATTTTTTCCGGATGAAGATATTCAATGGCATTTCTCTGCTTTCATATTGGATTCTATTTTGTCAGATTGCCACTTGACTGCTATCTGTAACAAACTAAAAAAAATTATTGTTTATTTGTGAAAAGTTTCAACCCCTACTGCCATGCTATAAACATCTATGTTTGCTGTTGTAATACAACATAATAGAATTGGATGTATTACATTCAGAGTGACCCCTCATAGACCTGTGTTAATGTGCAAATATCTGACAACAAGTCTCCTCAGATCTTCAGGACTTTTCAAAGTATTCTAGCAAATTTTAAGTGCTATGGTCTGAATGATCTTGATTTTTCCTCAGGTCTCTAATTCCTCCAGTCACCTTTCCAAGCCCTTGGGGACCATTCCAAGAGCACCAGCTGCGTGTGATAACATCATTTATTATGTTTATGTCCTACAGCTTTTTCAGCTCTCTGGCAATGTCTTGGTATTTATCTATCTTTTGACTTTCTTTTTTTTTACTCTATGGTGTGCTAAAATGGCAAGATCCATTAGATTCAAAGTTCTTTTGTTCTTGTTAATTAATACAAGGTTTGGTCTTTTAGTTAGGATTAGGTGATTCATTAGAATCCCAAAATCTGTGAGAATGTTATATATCTCATTTTAAGCAGCTGCTGTAAAAGAAAATAATGCAGACTGTATTATTAAAGAATCTGAATTTTTTTTATACTCTCCATGTTTTGAAATCTTTACATTCATTCATCTGTATATGCAAGCATTTGCTATAATCCAGCTATATTATCCACACTATAATATCATGAGTATATTGAACCATATATTCTGAGTGTTGTAATTTTATTTTCTGTCAGTGTGGTTACTTACATGATATGACCAAGTGATCATATTTCTACATACATATATTAAAGAAAATGAATAAAACATAAAATGATAATTTTAAATGCAGAATATTTACACTGATTAGATTTCAGAATCAATCTATCTATATTTTGTCTGGTTCTTTTTGGCCATAGTTTTTTTTCCAACAGTAGTTCTTCTGAATTTTCTTTTTTTAAAAAAAATCTTTTCATTGTTTATGAATTCTTCTCCAGATATATAAGAGGAAAAAAAAACAAATAAAATTCTAAAATCTTAAATATATATTTTTAGATTTGTAGGATTTATGTCCTGGTAGAGATAATGTACATTTTAACTTCAAAATAACTTGCATAGCTACATTTTTGTCCTTCAAGAAAATCTTAAGCTTTGTTTAATAACAACATACTATGAAGATAAATAATATTGCATTGGAACAAATAACAAAAAAGCAAAACCAAAAACAAACCAAAAACAAATAGGGAAAAACCAGAACCATTGTTTATTATTGCCACAAATTTTCATGAAACTTCAATAGGAAGTGATTATTTTCTGTGATTATTGTTCCAAAAGAGCCCTAAATTGTGGTAAAAAGTTTAATCACAAATTAGGACATCAAATCAAGTAAAAGAAAATTTTAAGAAACTTATTTTTTGATACTTCTGCAAATTTTGATATTTCTGTGCATCGTTTTTTAACATTTTGATTGAATTAGTTTATTTCTTAAATTATTTTGTCTCACTTCATAATTGTTTTCTGTTATGTTAAAAAAAAACATATCTAAAAATAAAATAAAATAAAATTACATATCTGTTTATTTTATACATTAGAAAAAAATTGAATGCTTAGATATTAAGTTATTGTGACAAAGCACATCATATCAGATGGTGGATAAGGGAAAAGTATCTTTTGTAGATGAATCAATTTGGAGTGCAACAGATCCATGATGTTTCTACTTTTATTTCCGAAAATAAGAGTCTTGTTTTTATTTTTAGGACTACTAAGTAGCATGAACAAGAAAACAAAGATGCAGCCTTGAATAAAATTCAAACTTACATTTCACATTTTAAGTGAGTACACTGGTATGGACAGCACCTTACCAATTTGGTCATGGACATCTATCAACAATCAAGATTCAAATTTTGTGATATAGCTTCTATAATTTTTTTATCATCATGATATTTCTTTACATATGATAATAGTAGTATTAGTAGTGGTTGACAGAAGTTTCTACGAAAAAATTTGTAATAATTATAAAAAATTCAAGAAAAATAGTTTAACATATATAAGTAAGTTGACTGACTTTAGTTGAGGGCAACCTGAAGACACCCTTTTCAATAGCTACTACACTGAGGTGCAGGGGAGGGCACTACTCCTTTCCCTGGATTTCTCCACTTACCCTTGATCCATACCTTATAATGCTGAGTGTTAATCAAGGAGGCATGAAGTACCGTTGTACAGTTGGCACCGTCTGCATCTCTGCAGAAGGGAATGATCTCCCACCAACAAGTGTCTAGGATATGACACAAAACAATTTGATTATAAGGTTCCAGTAATGCTGGAGCTTTGTGGAATGCAGAGTACTCCTTCATTGCCATCGCTCCCTGGTCCACTCTGGCCAGAGTGGTAGCTGCTGATAGGGTCCAATCTATGGGTCAAATTGAACTAAACTGTGTACTTATGCTAAACTTAATTGCTTGAAATATAACTGTTTTGACATTTAAACTGTGTACTTATGCTAGACTGGTTTGTTTGAAAAAGAACTGTTTTTGACATTGAAACTACTAACACAAAACTGAATTGTTTGAATCCGAACTGTTTGTAAACTGAAAGCTTGAAATAGAAATGTTTTTGACAATTAAACTGTGTACTTATGCTAAACTGAATTGTTTGAAATAGAACTGTTTATTTGTATTAAAATGGATTTGGCATTAAATAACCTACAAAATTTGATATCATAAAACCCAAACAAACAAACAAAGAAAATATTGAAGTTCCATTTTTTGAATCTTTGGTATAACTCGACTTAGGATTGAACCTCGGTGTCCCAGAACCTTGACGAACACTCAGTATTATTTTATTCTTAGTAATTTTTTCATACTAGTTTTAACTGGAAGTTTTTACCTGAAATCTGAGTGACAGCAAATTATCCTCTGGTCTCCCAAACTCTTCTAAGTATTCAAATTAATTTTAACTGTGCGGTCATCTGGACAATGTGAATTCTTCTTCTTCTTCTTCTTCTTCTTCTTCTTCTTCTTCTTCTTCTTCTTCTTCTTCTTCTTCTTCTTCTTCTTCTTCTTCTTCTTCTTCTTCTTCTTCTTCTTCTTCTTCTTCTTCTTCAACCCTTTAGAAACCATTCCAAGGGCACCAGCTACAATTGGTATCACCATCACCTTCCTGTTCCACAGGTTTTTCAGCTCTCTGGAAAAATCTAGGTATTTATCATTTTACTTTCTTTTATTTTCCCTCTATGGTTTGAAATTCACAATATGACAAGTTCTTATGTTCTTATTAATTAATACTAGATTTGATCTTCTGGCTAGTAATGGGTGATCCATTTATATCACAAAGTCTGAGAGAATTCTTTTCATTTCATTTTAAGTTGCTGCTGCTGCAAAATGAAACTACAAAAAAACTACAGTTGTGCAGCCAATAAAGTTTTATCAGATAATGACTCTGGAATTGGACATGATTTTGTGGCCAAGCTTTGATAGATAGATAGATAAACAGGTTTGTGGTATAACTCCAAAGTAACACTAAGTTAAAAAGGAATGAAGGTATGATTTTAATAAGTAAGGGATATAAAATTGACTTTAAATAAATCCTGAAGTGCTTTTCAGCTTACACTTTATAAAGGAAAATAATGATCAGTAACTAAGAAATTGATGATTATTGAAAAACCAAAAGACTATCTATAAAGACCCTGTTTATTTGTCAGTGTATTTCATTATTAAAACTAAAGAAAACTGATTTGGTAGCTGCATCAGTTCTACAAAAATATTGGTACTAGCATCAATTCTTTAAAATTATTTTCTGGAAAGGACATTTTTTAGAGGGCAATGATAGAGCATATCCTTATTTACCGACCCACCCCCCGTTCGGGCAGGATATGACACAAGGTCAATTTTTAAGCAGAGTTTAACAGGTTTGAATTCAGAGTTTTCCTTCTCCTAGACTAGTTGCCTAACCAAGGCTGAAGAACACAGTCTATCCTACTATTTAGCCATAGCTGGAGGGAGAATAATTGGATTCATACCTTTCCCAAGGGTATTAGTGCTATGTGAAATGCAATTGGTCTTGTCCAGGATTTGAACTTGTGTCGTCCTGTCCATTTCCTACGTCAATAACTATTACACCATGGGCACCTCCTATTTTTGTCCACCCCCTCCGCTAGAGCATATCTGAACAAGTAATAATGGTGTCATCAAAAGATACATTGATAAATTTGCTGGAGATGTCAAATAAATACAAATATTCTGTTTCAGTAGAATGTTTTAATTTGCATATAAATGAAGCAAATTGGTAAGTGTTGGGAATTCAATTGTGTGGATAGATTCTTACAAATAAATCCAATGTTTCAACAAACCATTTGGCCAGTTCATGCTGAGCAGAGCCCACCATAGACAAATTTATGGATTTTAGGTAATCCATTCATCCTTAGATGTTGGGAGTTGACTGGACAAATTCCGTTATAAACCTCATCAGAAAAAAAAATTTCTCTAATAAAATTCTCAGAATCTTGATTGTATTTTAGTTTCCATCTTAAAGGTGTTATCCAGTGAGATATCAACTAATTTCTCAAATTTGCTAATGTCATTCAATATGTCTGATATTTTAGTAATATAATCTGAATGGTTGATGGCACCAGCCCCTTTATCAGGTTTTATAATATAAACGTCTATCTTAGACTTCAAAAGTTTTCTTGCCTGATAATTTTTTTTTCCGAATAAATTCATTGGAACTGATAGGGTTGTTTATAAAACTATGTAAATTCATTTAGGCAAGCCTTTATGAAAGTCAAATCCTAATTAGATTTAGGCAATTTTTGTTTATTATGAATTCAACATTTTAACTCAGTGAAAGTTTTTAACATTGCTCTTATATTGTGGTGAGGGAAAACAAATGTTCAATTCCCAAAACTAAATTTATCCGTTTCAGACAAACTATTGTTAGATAAATAAAAAATATGTTTGTCTGAATCAATCATAGATTCAAATGTTTTTATCAACATATTTATATAGTGGTGGTTTTTTTCTTGGCATCAGCAGGAGACAAATATTTAGGGAAATAGATTTATATATATTTTTATTTTCATTGTTATTTTATCTATTTCCTCAATTGCTAAAATGTAGAAAAACTCCCCCCAATTTTTTTTAGTCTTAAGAAGATCTTCCTTGAATAAAGAATGAAATATCACTTCTAAACCCATTGTATGTGTTTGGTTTATCCACTGTTCCACTTACTTTTGTCATCTGGTCAGATTTTCCAAAATCTACCATTTCTCCATATATATATATACATATAATAAAGGTTACAGAAAATAAATTCTAAAATAGAAATTTCAATTCAATTTCTAAATTATTTTGAGTAAATGTTAGCTTAAGATTATGATTGACAACTTTTGGTTATCAATTCCTTTGATTCTTATTCAAGATCAAAGCCTTTAATGATTTTGGGAGGATTATTATAGATGTTATTTCTTTGTTTAAAATTTAGTGTGTTTTTTTTAGATGAAACATGGTTAATCATAATCATTTATTGTAAATTTCTTTCATTTTTTAGAATTTTTAGTTGCTTTTTTAAAACAACTCCTTCATACTGTAAAGTTTACGATAACAAAGTAGAGTATATATCAGATATAGAAACAAAAGATAAGCTCTTATTGTGTCTTGAACCACTCCTATAACTCATCCAATACTTTGTCTCTAACCTTTCAGTACAGTCTTGTTATTGTTTTTACAGTGTGTCCTGTATAGGATGCGAAACTGTACCCAGTGGTGAGGCTCCAATTCTTGAGCTCTGGGGAATGTGGAATACTCTTTCATTGTCATTACTCTCACCCCCCCCGACCTGTGTTATGGTACCTACCTACGTGGCAATGAACATATATAGCGGTATATACTGATATATACCGACTCTACTTGACACTCGAGGAGATAACCTCCAAGCTGACTGACAGTACCGGAAGGACAATCCTAACTGTTGTATAACACCTGTATTCTGTATATTTGTTCTGTTATTGTAATATATTTGTTTCAACCTACTTCTCTTGTCTGCATGTCTTCATTGTGACCCCTAAACACCACAACAACTTGGCGACGAGGATATGCAAGGTCCGTCGGGATTAAAAAAGAGTTCTACTATAATAACTTGACGGCAAAGTAATTGCAAGGACAGTCAAATTCAAAAAGAACTATCCTAATTTCGCTGGCAAACCAAATTTTTCGCAAGAAATTAACGTGAAAAGCCAGCAAGTCATATGCAAATAATTGGCGAACAAGGATCCAACTACCAGAGAAAAAAATCGTCAGTGAATGAAAATCTACCAATTTTTGTTTAATAACAGAGAAAATTTTGGGACCGACTCTCGTTAATAGTGCTGGCAACCTGGACTTCTTAAAAAACCTGAACAACCTTGAAAAAGATCTTCATGTTACTTGCTAATTAAACAGTGGATATACGAGAAATTATTTTTCGTTCCTAAACTTTGAAAAAGCATCTGGGGAAACCAGAAAAGTAAAACCAAAGAAAATAATAAGAAAAAATGTGTTTCTACTTTACCCGGAACTCGAGACTTCATGTTACAAAAATCAGTCTTCTCTTTCCTAAGGAAAAGACAAATTCACTCAAAACCATATCTTTCTTTAAGGATAATAGCTTTGTGTTTGGTTAAATTACCTCAAAACAAAAGCACTCGTGTAAGGAAAATTCAGTAAGGAAAATTCAGAATTTTCATTTTAGTATATATATATATATATATATATATAAGAGACCTACTTATCATGGAGGATTTCAAAAAGTTCTTTATTAGATTTTGTGAAAGTTCAAAACGCACAGCAATTGCAACTCCAAGAAAGAATAGAAACGCACCAATTGCAACTCCAAAAAATTACTTATTCAAACTCAAAAAGAAAATCAAGAGAAAAGAGAAGAGAAAAAGCGGGAATATCAACAAAAACACTAGAAATATCGGAAGGAAATAGAACAAAAGCAACTAAAATATCAAAAAGAAATGGAAGAAAACAGCTTGAATTTCGAAAACAAGTTTTGGATCTGATATGTCGTGGAAGTTCTATAGAAAACGAATTTTCTTTTTCGCAAAACGCTATTTGGAGTAGGATTGTGAATTTCTCATACACTCCCGAGGAAGACGTAACTTTTGCGTCATATTTTAAGAGACATGAGGATTTATACAAAATTGATTGTGGAAATTGGAGTGACTCGAAGAAAATACGTCTTCTTCTGAGTAAACATGGTACGACAGAGCACACAAAATTCGTAAATTACATTCTGCCCCGGAAGACTTATGAATTAACATTTACTGAAGCAGTAGAATTACTGATGGAACTCTTCAGTTCGAAGACTTCTCTTTTTCACAAAAGATGGAAATGTCTTAATCTGACTAGAAAGGAAGGAGGAGTTTTATAACTTTTGCATCAATAGTAAACAAACACAGTGATGATTTTAGACTTGCAGAGGTAAGTACGGATTACTTCAAATGCTTGATATTCGTGCAAGGGCTAGTTTCAACAAAAGATGCAGAAATTAGGCGAAGAATACTAAATAAATTGGAGAATGAGTCAAATGTAACTTTACAGCAGATTGCAGAGGATTTTCAAAGGTATATTAGCGTAAAACAAGATTATAAAAAAATTGAGGAATCTGGTATTGCTCACATCAGAAAAATACGCTACAATAAATAAGAAATAAACTAAGTCCCCCACTTAAATTTATGAATCAAACCAAACAAAGTCTCCTACTAAAAACAATGAATCGAAGTACAACCAAAAATATTTGCTCCTAACCCATATTCTGCAACTGGAGCTCAACACTGGTACAAAATTGTGCTTTCTGAAATAAGAAACGTTCAATATGTAACCGAGTCGGACATACAAGCTCACATTGCAGATCTTAAAACAAAATGATAAGTAGCTTAAAAAAAATACAAGGTCGGACGAGCCAGATGTTGCTTACACAAGGAAATTTGTACACGTAAAAATGTTAAACAAAAGTGTGAAATTCCAGCTGGATTCTGGGTCAGATCTGACGATAATTAATTTACAAACTTGGTAAAAACAGGGTAGACTAAGCATGATTAAATCTTCTAAAATTGCAAGATCGGTAACGGGAGAAAAAATTAAACTCGAGGGAGAATTGATTACGAATGCAACGTTCAACGGCAAGACTCTTAAATTAAAATCTTTCGTACTGAAGAATACGAACAACCTATTTGGCATTGATTGGATGACACAATTTTAACTTTGGGACTTGCCGGTAAACTCTTACTATCAAAAAACTGATAACTTGAGTACCGAAGCTGAGAAACTAAAAAAAAAAAAGAGCTAAAGGTAGCATATCCTGAAATGTTTTCTGGTGGTTAAGGGAGGTGTACAAAAATGATGGCAAAATTTCTACTTCAAGTCAACGTCAAGCCAGTGTTCAAAAAGAAGCAAAAGTGTGCCTTTCGCATCGTTGAAACAAATTAACGAGAAACTTGAAAGATTAGTAGAGACTGGGATTCTTTTAATGTTATAGTATAGCGAGTCGGCTGCACCTACGATCTATGTGAAAAAGAAATCCAAAAGGATAAGCGTTTATGCTGATTTTTCTATTGAAATAAACGCAGCACTGAAAGATTTTAATTATCCTCTTCCTTGCCCTGAGGACATATTTGCGTAGCTAAATGGGGGAAAATTTTTCTCGAAAATTGACCTTAGCGACGCTTATTTGCAAATTCCGGTTGAAGAGGTGAGTTCGAAGCTTTTGTGCATAAATACGCATCACGGATTATATAAATTCGAGCGTTTACCGTTCGGAGTCAAGGTTGTGCTATTAATTTTTCAGCAGGTGAGGGATACTATGCAGAGTGGCCTTGACTACGCGGCTGCTAATTTAGATGCCATTCTGAGAAAAAGCAAAAGCATAATTGAACACAAGGAACTTGTCCACAAAGTTTTTACTAAGATTTAAGATTATGGTTTTAAACTTAAAGAGACCAAATGTGATTTTTTCATGGAAAAGATCAAATACCTGGGTCACATTATTGATAAAGATGGTAGAAGACCAGATCCTGAACGAACTGCTGCAATTAAAGACATGCTGGCACCGGGTAATATCGCTTCATTCATTTTCTTGGGACTAGTTGATTATTATTATTATATTATTCTTACCAAATATTCAAATCGAATATGCATGATTTGCGTGCCATCCTCAATGAATTGTTAAAAAAGACAAGCCCTTGGTTTGGACAGCAGAATCCCAGGAAGCATTTGAAAAAATAAAGAAAAAACTGACGTCAGACCCATTTCTTACTCATTATTAATCCAGATTTGGATATTATAGTAGCCAGCGATGCTTGTTGGTATGGTATAGGGGCATGAATTCTGGACAAAAGACTGATGGTACAACTAAACCGATAGCTCACACGTTGAGAGCTTTGCTTCCTGCAGAGAAAAATTATTCGCGAATTGAAAAAGAGGCTTTGGGGATTACATTTACAATCTCAAAGTTTCCACGTTTTATTCATGGTCGTCACTTTACGCTACAGACTGACCACAAGCCATTACTCACTATTTTGGGCCCAAAAAAGGTCTGCCTCCTCACACAGCCAACAGACTGCATTGATGGAGTACAATCCTGCTTAATTATAATTTCCAAACGGTTTACTTACCATCGAATAAATTCGGCCATGCGGACGGTCTATCAAGGTAATTTCCAAATACAAAGAACCACTGGAAGACACTGTTATCGCCTCTCTTCAATATGGAGGCGAATTAAAAATTAGCCTTTGCAATTCAGTTAGGTAACTCCCAGAGACACTTGATCAAATTAAGCAAGAAGCTCTCCGCGATGAGTATATCAACAGGATAAAGAAAAAAATTGTAAGAAGACCAGCGTACTACACACGTTTTCTCTATATGCGACGATGTGTTACTTTACTGAGAACCCGTCGTGATTCCGTCGACATTGCTGAAACGTATTTTGAAAGATTTTCACGCTGGCCATCCAGGGAGTAATAGGATGAAAAGTTTGGTGCGTAGCTTTGTCTATTGGCAAAACATGGACAAAGATATTGAAAACGCGGTCAAACTATGCAAAGGCTGTACCCTGGCTGCTAAGGCACCTCCGATTCGATTCAACCCCTGGCCAAAGACAGACCTTCCATGGTCTAGGATACACATTGATTTCGCTGGCCCGCTGGAAGGATTTTACTATTTCATTATAATCGACTGTTTCTCAGAGTGATCCGAAGTACATAGATATAAAAACCCAATCACAGAAATCACCATGAAATTTCTTCATGAACTTTTTGCAAGGTTTGGTGTTGTAGACACCATAGTGTCTGACAATGGAAGCCAGTTTATATCAAGAGAGTTTAAAGACTTCTGCAAATCATACCAGATCGATCACGTCACTACCGCCCTGTTCCATTCGAGATCTAACGGACAGGCTGAACGATTTGAGGATACCTTGAAGAGAGCTTTGAAAAAAGTTAGGACTATACTAACTGAAAAAGCCTTTAAACAATTCCTTCAGGTATATAAGATGACTCCGAATAATTAAGCAACAGCTTCACAATCACCAGCCGAGGTGATGTTTGCACGTAGAATACAGTCTGTGAACGACAAATTACTACCTAAACAGACAAAGCTTGGAAGAACAAACATTGTACCAACAAAACGCTATAATCCCGGAGAAAAGGTCTTTTTCATAATTTTTAAAGACAATAAATCTTTTGGGGAGGCGGATACGATCGAGGGAAAAGTTGGGAATAAGATGTACATTGTAAAGGGTCCACATTACACGCATAAAAGACATCTTAACCAACTTAGGAGACGCATATCAAAGGAAGCGGATAGCGGTCCTTTGGAGGAAACGATGATGGATGTCATCTACGACACTTTTAGTATTCCAACCCCTCTAACGGCTCCTGAAATATGCTGTTCTAAGAGGAACAAGAAAGCAACGGATTTGTCAACCCGAAACGTAGAAGATATCTAAAAAAAAAATGATACAAAATGTGAATAGATAAAAACAAATAGGTCTAAAAAGCCTTTCTATGTTAAACTTGGTAAAACAAGTCAGGCAAGTTTTTATCTACCTTGTTGTAAAAATGGGATGCTTGCGTTTCTGTATGTTAAAGTGGAGGACAATTAGTCAGAAATTTTATAAACTTTTTATAAGAATTATTCCTTAGGATCATTAAACTTTTTACAACTACAGTTACAGCCTCAGAAATGGAGCTATCAAAAAAAAAAAAAAAAACCTCAAAAAATTTTATTTTTCAGACTCTTGCGGAGTTGAGTTTTAGGAGTGGAGTGTTATGGCACCTACCTACATAGTAATGGACTATTCCTCCTTGATATATACCAACTCTACTTGATACTTGAGGAGATAACCTCCAAGCTGAATGGAGCGTATGCATAACTCTCTAGGAGGCGCTGGTCTGGGACATACTTCGGTCGGCCGCGTTTTATCGGTGCGCGAATCTGGTCGGGTATGTCCTGGTTCCAGTGGCAGTCGGTCGAAGCTCGCTTTGACCGACATCCTTAAGCCTCAGGGGGCCGTCCCGCCAGGGCTCTAACCCTTCTTGAAGAAGCTAGGTTCATCGCCTGGCGCCTGAAGCGCCCCTTTTTAGGGGAATGCTGACGGGGCCCGAGGCATTTTTGGGAATGCTGGGTGTGTCTGGGCTACGGCCCTGCGTCCAGACCCACCTAAAAAAGGCCTTGTGCCATACTCGTCCTGTTGGTGGGACAGAAAACAAATACCGATAACCTCCAAGCTGACTAACAGTACCGGAAGGACAATCCTAACTGTTGTATAACACCTGTATTCTGTATATTTGTTTTGTTATTGTAATATATATATTTCAACCTACTTCTCTTGTCTGGGTGTCTTCATTTTGACCTCTAAACACCACGACAATATGGAGTGGCAGTATCTGTTAGGATCCTATCTATGGATTTAATAGATCTGATGACAAATTATTTCTATTTGAGAGGAATACTTTATATCATCTAACGGCATACAAAAACTAAACTGCAGAAAAATGGATGCATAAATATACAGTTTATGCAATTCCTAAATAAAAGCCATAAAATAACCCTAAACAGGTTGACATTCCATTAAAATCAATCAATTAACTATTGTACAATGCATTATCGTGTATAGCATATTTTATTTTATTTTGATTTTGTTTTTGAAATATTAGCTTAAATTTTGGTTTTCTATTTCTCAGGTGATTTATAGTAAAATCAAAGATGAAAATATTGCCTCAGAATCATCTCTTCAATATTCTGGATGCACTTTAAGATATTATCTATCTAATGCTTATATTTTATTAAAAGCTATTATTATATTCTTATTTTATTTTCTTGCATTTAAGTAAGTGCATCTCTTTTGAAGTTATATTTATGTCTGTTGTCAGAATTCAATGTTTCAACTGTGGCTCTTACAATTAATGATTAATGAAGCTAATTATGCAACCTTTGTGTCTGAGACAAGTTCAATTTACTTATTAAATCCAGTTTGTATTAAACTGTCTTCTATTCATATCACCAATGAGATAGACTTGAAATGGTGGTTTTTCTTTCATTTATTCTTTTACTTATTTTCTTTCCATTTTATTTTTCTCTGTTGAGGCACACTTTAAAATATTCTAGTTGTTTCTGCACATTTAAATAACAAATGCCTGTTAAGTAGCTAATGAATAAATAAATTACCATGCAAAAATAAACACAACCTATATATATATATATATATATATATAGGTTGTGTTTATATATATATATATATGTATATATATATTACAGTGATGAGAATCTGAGATAAAGCTTCTGTCGAATAAAGTCATTCCCAGACCATGGTTAAAATCAAATCATTTTTTAAGAACAATTTCAAAAAACATCAACGGATTTAGTATTACTGGCAGTATCACAAATTTCTTATTCATCAAATGCTTTTGTAGATGGTGTTCAATCAGCTCTTATTTGTAAGCACAAAATGTGACCACTATCCATTCTACCCCTAAGAGGGTGGTGAGGTAATTGTCTCAGTTGATACTTAAAAAGTCATAAATATAAGTATTCATTTACTTAATTTGTTCTGCTCTTTTTTTTTTAGTTTGGTGCTAGTTGACCCAACAAGTACTTTTTTTCATCTCTAAACATACTAGTTTAGGAAATGGCCTTGTTCATGGAAAGTACTTATATTTAGTTTCTCCTTCAAACCAAATTTACAAATCATTGAACCTTCCCTGCATGCCTGCATTAATTTTCAATATCCACTATCAAACAATTAGTGGCTTGTTGAATTTTTCTGATTATAGCATGTATATTTTGACAACATTATGCTGTTTCTGCAACATCCATGTTGAATATTTTTTATGGTTATAAGGTCTTTCTGTGGATCCTAAATATAACATGTTTGGCCCAACATCAGTTTTCACTATAGCTTGGTATATATTATACTCTGTTAAGCACTTACCAAAATTAAGTCATTAATATTTGTCAACAATTATGTAGGTTTTTTTCCTTGTATTTTTTTCTTTTGTCTAATATTTGAGCTTTTGATAACTGTGGTTTTCAGCAGCTATGTGAGGATACGGGATGTTGTCCTGAAGACCTACCTAGGGCGATGAACGATAGGGAGGAGTGGCGAGAGAGGGTCAGGGATATTCTGCTATCCACCCTCAAAATGAAGAGAGTCTCACTCAGCCCATCAGCACAATAAAACATTTTCTTATGCCTTCACACCTACACATCATGTCCTGTAAGTACAACTGATCTAATGAATGATCAGGTTATTTTTTCCTTTGAATAACTCAACTAGGCACAATGTCTTAGAAATCAAGATTTTTTTTAAAGTAAAGCATAAAATTCTCCTTGATATATATAATTGCTGATCATTAATAATATACATAATTCATAATTTCATCATAATTTTAGGTAGACAGAGTGAATTTTAAATAACATATAATATAGATATGAAAACAAAAACCATAGTTTTAATAGTATTGGGCGTCTCAATATATAAAGGACCTATGTGACTGCTAATAATTCTACTTAGTGGACATTGTTTTTTTTTTCAACTTTGAAAATAGTATACTATAACAACAATTATTCCTTGATCACAATGCCTTGAATATAAGAGAAAAAAATGTTTTGCGTCCCTATTTATTTGGTGACAAAATCATTTAAAACTATCTCAAAATAGATGCAACCCATTGATATGATGATGATTAATTACTGAGACAAGAAACTAAAAAATGATTGTATGTGCTGGAATCTGATATAATAACTATTAAAAAGCCATGTATTTGGTGTCTCTAGCTCAAAGGATGCATTTTTTACTGGTCATGTTCCCAATGACTGCCATTGTGCTTGTCTGAGTCATAAATAATTATCATATTAATGGGTTGCATCTATTTTGAAACACCCTGTATATATCATGGTAGAAGTAATTATGATAATAATATATTGATAAGACAAGGATGACGAACATGAATATGACGGAGAAATGGTGGCAATGATAATGG
Source organism: Sepioteuthis lessoniana (assembly GCA_963585895.1). Lineage (NCBI taxonomy): Eukaryota > Metazoa > Mollusca > Cephalopoda > Myopsida > Loliginidae > Sepioteuthis > Sepioteuthis lessoniana. Next base: position 76,052,587 of record OY757917.1, on the reverse strand, counting down.
TGGTGGGATGTTTTTATTCTTATTATTTATACTAAAGATGTTGATAATAATGCCAATACCAATATATATATATATATTGTTAATGTCACCAGAGGTGGCCCAAACCTTCGAGTTCTAAGCAGAATATTTTTTGACCCCTACCAATTCACTGCAAACAATATAGACTATTGTCAATGGTTGGTCATTCACATACCTATTTGGCCAACTCAGCTGGGGCTGTAGAATACACTGACTGCTTCTCTGCAAAAAGGTAAGACTCCTTGACCAAGTGTCCTGGATATGACACAAAACAATCTGATTTTTATGCAGGAGCTTTGGGGAATATGGAATACTCCTTTATTACCATCGCTCCCAGGTCCACTCTGTTCCGGAGTAAAAACACCTGACAGGATCCAATCAATGGGTCAAATAGAACTAATCAGTGTGCTTATGCTAAACTGAATTTCTTGAAATAGAACAGTTCTATATTCAACTGTGCGTAAAAAAAAAAAATCTGTACTTATGTTGAACTGAATTGTTTGAAATGGAACTGTTTATATGTATGAAATTTGGCATTAAATAACCAACAATGGTTGATATGCCATAAAACCAAACCAAACCAAACCAAATCACATTCCTATTGTGAAAAAAAAACTTTTCGTTGGATACAGTTTTGTACTTGTCTATACTAAGTGTTGTAATGCATCACAAAAAGAAACCAAAAACAAAAAAATCATCAGACACTTTTTGGGACTCACTGATAACACACAGGCTCTAAGTAACATCTTCTACCACTTATGCATTGAGCAGTGTGTGAAAGTCCCCATCTCAAATCCATATACAAGTAAAGGTGCCAATCTATATGTAAATAATACTCTCTTAGTGGGATATATATATGTCTTTTAAAACAAAAGCCATCAAGATGAGGAATAATAATGGATACAATTATTGAGATTATGGATCTCATTTTATTTTAAACCTCAGATCGGCTGAAGCTACTCACAGAATTCAGAAGGTGGAAAAAGAAAGAAACACCATTTAACCATTCAGTCCAAAACTAGTTTAAGCTTTTTAAGAGAGGTAACAAAGCCTAGAATGAATGTCTATCAGTTATTAATTAAGTGGATGAAGCAAATTGATACAAAATTATCCAAGGATTTCTGTCAAACAATTTACCCAGTCGTAAATGGAAAATCTTGAAGTTCTATGTGTGCTTTAAAATTCATTGTATTTTATCTAACCGAAAAGAAAGGAATGAGCATGAAACTCTTTTTAGATTTTGCTTCTTTTGAATGAAAAAAAAAAATTAATTTTTAGATTTAAATATATTCATAGTAAGGAAAAAGATTATCTGATCAAGTTTTTAAAAGAATGAAAAAAAAAATGTAAATACATAATTTCTTGACTTTCAGTATAAAAAGCGAACACAGAACTGATTTTTATAACGACAACTAAATTTTTTATTCCTGTTTTTTAATTGTGATTTTTGAAAATGTCTGTATTACTTCTAATAATACTTTTTTCTTAAACTGTGTCTTCTCAATGCAAAGAAGATAGCTTAAAATAGAACATTTTTGGAGATAAGACATTTTATTACATCCAAGTGGTAGTCATTCAAATATCAGTAAAGTAAAAACTTTTTAAAATGTGGATCTGTTTCATAAACCAGTGTACAGATAAAGTTAATAGATGCCCCACTTCAAAGTGCAGATGTTTAGATATCATTTTATTTATATAAGTATATGGCCAAGCAAAAGCAGGACGACCAGCCCGAACTTACATACAGCAGCTATGTGAGGACACAGGATGTAACCTAGAAGACCTGCCGGAGGCGATGAATGATAGAGAGAAGTGACGAGAGATGGTCAGGGATATCCGTGCTGGCGGCACAACATGATGATGATGATATAAGTATATATATCTGGTCGTAAAATAAAAGAATATCATATAAAATCATCTATTTTTGTAACATCTGTGGTAAGAAACAAATCACTAAAAAGTAAGTTGGCGACCGTAGTCAAGAGTAACCAGAAGACTCCTTTTTCTATAGCTACTACACTGAGGTGTAGGGGAAGGTGCTACTCCTTTCCCTGGATTGCTCCACTTTACCCTTGATACGTACTGAGTGTCAAGCAAGGAGGTATCAAGTAGCATTTTAAAAGTCTTTGGTATGACATGACCTGGGATTGAACCTGAGTCTCCCAGATCATTAGCAAAACCATATATAGTTTTCAGAAAGATTTTTAAGTTCAAAGAATTATTTGGACAATTGAACTTGTACTTGTTGTTCACATAATTCAATCCGAACATTCTCTAGCCTTCTTGGGGTGTGATATGCACCATCCTCCATAAAGCAAAACACTCTTTTTTGGGTTTATCTTTAGTAGGGCAAATTAAAAATGGTATCAAGCAGAATTTTTTTGTGTGTGTGGTTTCTATAACTGAACACTGCTTAACAAAAATAAACAACACAAAATGGATTTCTGAGAAAGATCTGAGACCAAAACCAAAGTTCTGTGTGATTGTTTTTGCTTTGTACTACTTAATCAAAAAGAACAGAACAAAAGTGTCTTTCCTTGCAGAAGGACAGCTAAAGAAGACTGGAGAAAGTACCAGTCAAAATGTTATGTGAACAAAAAAAAAACAAAAAACAAAAAACAAGAACTAAAAAAAGGCAAAACAATCATCTTGTGGAACTGAAGTAAAGAACCAGAACAAGAATGTCAGTAATAACTTGTACTTAACTGAGCCAAAAAGGTTATGCTACTTTTGAGTTAGTTGTATAAGCAGCCATTTTCTATGTAACATTTATACATGCACATGGTTGAGGTCATAATATGGCCATTGCCTATGCATATTCATAAACTTGAGTGTATGTAAGCAACAATCCTATAGAGAAACAAATCACTGAGAGAAAGTGAAATTTGGTTGGTGTGTATTGAACAGATCTTTGAGATAATGAAAAAAAGAATGACAAACAAACTGACAAACAGACAGAAAGAGAATGAGTAATGAAATGTACCTCATCAAAGGAATTAGATTTTGTTTGAAAAGGAGGAATATAAGTTTTGTCTACCTTTGTTGGTTAGAGAACATGAGATACAATTCTTGCAGTATTTTTATCACTTAGAATATTTGGACTATTGACTTCATCTTCATTGTTATACTCACAACGTTTCGGTCGATATGTCCTTCAGGAGTTTCATGTCAAACTTGGAAGTCTACACAGAACTCTGAACTGAACCCTTTATTTAATCGACAGGGGTTGATTGTTCCAATTCTATTAATCATGACCGAGTACAAGTGTTAAGCTATTGTAAGTATTCCTTGTTATTCTTACCTGTTGTTGGGATTGAACCTGAAACCTCCAGATGATTTCATTCTGAAAGACTTTTCAACAAAATGACTTATCCACTGAGCCATGAGTCCTTGTGAGTATAAAGACGAAGTCAATAGTCCGAATATTCTAAAAAATAAAAATTATCAACTTTCATCTCATAAATTTAGACAAATTCTGCAGTATCATTATGATATAAGTTGACTGGGAGACTAATATATGACATTTGCTGAATCTTCATTGAATAAAACTGTTCACTACAGCGTCTTATTTTCTAAAGTTAAATATTATGAGAAAAGAAGACTAGAGAATGTATCAGTAAAAATATCATGTGACACCATTCACCTTAAAAAAGAAGCAGTTATCTTGTAAGAATAATTCATTGAATGCTATGTATTAAGTTTATTTTATTAGTTATCTAAAGAAAAAAATGTTTTGTTCTTTCCTTTCATTCATTTTCTAAACTATCCACAACACTACACAACTTGTAATGCACTGAAGAGGACCAGTAATAGTTTAAAATAATTTCGATTTGGATGAATAAACACAATGGGTTCACATTTCATGGTAAATTAAACATATTTGCCAGAATCAATTCTTTTATATATATATATATATATATATGTGTGTGTGTGTGTGTGTGTGTGTGTGTATTCATATAACTATATATATATATATGTATATGTAGTTATATATGTAGGTATGTATATGTAGATATATATATGCATGTATATATATATGTATATGTACTTTATATATTTTATACGTGTAGATATATGTGTGTGTGTGGGGGGGGGCAGGTACCTTTGTTTTTTTCTTTTCTCTTTTGGGAGTAACGTCCCCCACACACACAGAGAAGAAAATTTAAACAGACTGGAGCAAATAAATAAATAAGAATAAAAACTAAAAAGACTTCTTGCCAGACAGGGCATTCTTGAGATACTTTTTTTTTTCACAAGAACATCCTTAGCCGTAAAATGTTAAAAGAAACTGATATTTCAATGTTTTGCCAAGAACAGGGACACCACTGAGATGTAATAGTGTCAAATCAGTGAGAGTCCTTTGTATTAAGCTTATTGAAGCAAACACAGCTTTCTGTCAATGGAAAAAGGAATTGACTCAGGTACCTCTTCCTAAGTACTGTCCATATCTCTTACTCAGCAGAAAATTTTTTTAAACAAAATATAACACTTGCGAAAAAATTCAGACTTATGCACATACACATCCCCAACCATATGATTATTTCATGTGTGTTTTGTGGAATATATATAAATATATGTAGAAATATGAGAGTGGATTGATAGATTGATACAGACGTCCATACATACATGCCTACAAACAAGGAGGCATTTGTGGTATAATGGATATCATTGCAGGAAATAAACTTGGCGACCTGAGTTCAAATCCTGGATGAAGCTGTTAGCATTTCACATAACACTAATACCCTTGAGAAAGATATGAATCCAACTAGTTTCCCTCCATCTATGGGTAAAAAAAAACATGTTCGGTAATTGATCATATGGAAATCAGACATTCGATAAAGTGAAACGTAATTTTTTCCAAGCAGTGGTCATGTAAATTCAACTGTATGGACGCTGACAAAGCATATAAAAAAGCTAAACAGGAATTGCACGAGAATGCTACGCGCTATTCCGAACAAATCCTGGAAGCAACATCTCACAGAACCGCAGCTCTACGGCCACCTACCTGACATCTCTAAAACCATCCAAATCAGACGAAAAAAAACAAAAACATGTGGGACACTGTTGGAGAAGTAAGGACAAACTCATAAGCGGAGTTCTCCAGTGGACCCCTTCATGCGGACATGCAAGTGTTGGCCAACCAATTAGAACTTATCAACAACAGCTCTGTACGAACACTAGATATAGTCCTGAAGACCTGGCGGAAGCAATGGATGTTAGAGATGAATTGCGAGAGAGAGAGAGAGAGAGAGAGTCAGGGAAATTCTTTCTAGCAGTGTGACAGGGATAGATCAGAGGACAGACTGGGCTCTTTAGCCTTGGTATGACAATCGTTTTAGGAGAAGGAAAACTGAATTCAAACCTGTTAAAATCTACTTAAAATTAACTTTGTGTCATATCTTGCTTGTGCAGATGAGTTATAAATATATAGATAATGATCGGTCAGCTCTCATCTCCTCACTTCACTTCGTCTCTTTTTCTTTGGCAGAGTAGTAGGTAAACATATACATAGAAATGTTTGCTTAATAGTTTAAAACCCAATCAAGAAAATAATTTGCATTTTTTTTGAAATTTTTGTCACACGGGAATAAAAGTCAAAGAAATATGAAAAATGATGCGCTAAGTGTGTTGAACATTGAGATAAATTTGTTGAACAGAATGAACATTATATTATTGCTCTCTTCCTCTATGGACTGAAAAATTTTCAGCATGCACAGATATATGTGAGTGTTTAGGTGCATAAAAGTTAGCGACCTTAGTCGAGGGTGACTTTAAGGCTCTCTTTTCAATCGCTATAACACCGTGGTGTAGGGGAGGGCGCTACTCCATTCCCTGGATTGCTCCACTTTATCCTTGATCCTTATACTTTATCCTTGATACCTTATAATGATGAGTGTTAAGCAAGGCGGCATTAAGTACCAGTTTTTGAGTCATTCGTATGACTCGACCAGGGATTGAACCCCGGTCTTCAGGACCATTAGCAAACACTCTACTCATTTGGCCAATGGCCGGATGACATTATATATATATTTCCTATTAAAATCTCTCTCTCTCTCTCTCTCTCTCTCTCTATCTATCTATCTATCTATCTATATATATATCTATATAAATATATATATATATATATATACATGTATATACACAGAGCTGATGTATATAAATTCTTGCTGATTGGTTAGTTTTGTTTTACGGCGTATCAACCCTTTTCAGGTCATTTAACGCCAAATTAAATTTTAAACAATTCAGTTTATTATAAGTATAGTTTTTTGTTTACACTCAGTTAAATGTCAAAACAGTTCTATTTCAAGCAATTCAGTTTGGTATAAGTATTATTTTAGCCATAGATAGAATCCTATCAGGTGCTACCACTCCGGACCATAATAGACCTGGGAGCGATGGCAATGAAGGGGTACTCTGCATTTCTCAAAGCTCCAGCATTGCTAGAACTTTACTATCAGATTATTCAGTATCATATCCAGGACACTCGTTGTGAGCGGGGGTCTTACCCCTCTGCAGAGAAGCAATCAGTATATTCAACAACCCCAGCCGACTGAGCAAGAGTCCATTAGAGAACACCGCTTATATATATATATATATATATATATATATATATATATATATAATGTATGTCACAAAATAAATAAAATTTTTAAAAGTATGTAAATGTAACATTTTAAAATGCTCACAATTGGGATAAATGTATCTTAATCAATTTACATTGATTAGCAACTTGAATGTGAACGTTCGTGTAATGAGTTGGTCTTTCTCCTCCCAAGCGAGCAAAATCTTCAAGTGAAATGTTGTTCCAAATGGGAAACTTTTATTAGAAAATGCGGACTGTATCCTTTGCAAAGAGAGTAGGATCCCATCAAAAGGGTTATACTGGGTATAACAATAAACTTCATCTGATGGTGAGGCTCCAGTTCTGGAGATTTTTTGTGCTCAGTAATCCTTCGTTGTTATTAGTAACCCTTAGTCCTAGGTCTACGGAAGTTAGTGTACTTGTTAGGGTACCATCTATCGGTTTAATAGGCCTGTTTTTTTTAAATATTTGCATTCAGTAGGACTGGGTGTAAGAAAAATTCTAAAACCACATAAAAATGTAAATACGAATGTACTGTGAACGTACTGCCCTAACCTATTGGTATAAAACCACCCTTGATGGGTTGACATGCAGTTAAAATCAATCAGTGAATCAATCAATCAACCAATCCATCAATCAATCTTCTCTTTGATATTTGCTTATGCTGATATTTATATTCCTAAAGTTTAAATCTGTCATAAAAGGTCACCATTTTTAGTTGACAGAAGAACTAGAAAAAGAGTAGTATACTCTCAAACAATATTCCAACACTGGTAGACATGTTGGAAATCCTATATATATCTATGGTGAATAATTGTCTAAATGGTTAAATAAGTAACTGATCTACAAATTTAATAATATTCAATTTCTTTAACTCAAGTGAAAAGTTAGATGAAAAAAAAAAAAAAACAACAACAAAAGTTATAAAGTCTTTTTTAGTAAAAGAAGATAATATTTGTTAGAGCGTAAATGTTCTTCAGTATTTACAGTTCAAGAAAGAAAAGCTTATGCATCCAATGTAGCAGTTTGTATTGTCTAAATCTAATGAATATATTCTGTGTGTGCAAAGGATCTTTGTGCAAGCATATGTACCTAAAGAATCCATCAGCAGACGAAGACTGAAATGGTAGTAAATAAAATATTTTCGTCCATTTAAGATAATTAAGTGATATTGAGCTTAAATATACCTTGAAGGAACAGAATGATAGATTTTCACTCAAAGAAAAAATGAAGTTGAATGTTTTGAGTAGATAAACAGAATTAATCAATAAATCTATAAATCTACTCTCATCGATCGCTTACTTATAAGATTGAGTTTGGCTTGAAATTAGATTAAAAGATTGAATGATTTCTCTATGATTCTAATTTAGTTAAAAATGTATATTTAACAATATAGGAGGGAAAATATTTCTTAAATAATCTTTGGCTTTTATCATTCAAATTTTGCGCTGCAAATCAAATGATATCGCCTGCAATATCTCAAAGAAAATTTTAAAAACAGCAGGTAAGCGCTGATTGGTAAAAAAAAAAATTACTGCTTCTCGAGCCTATTTTTTTTTTTACAAAATTAACACCTTTTTAGTGTGGAAATCAGCTGATTTCCAATATATATATATATATACATATATATATATATATATATATACGAGCGAAACGTATATATTTTGTGTAATTGATGATTTAATATATATATTTATTTATCTATTTATTTATTTAGCCAACTCGTATTTCGACTTCAAATTTGTCGGCTTACAAAGACATTCAATTAAAAATTATTTTAAGTATGAAAAAAAATCTAAAAAAGTAAATTAAAGTTGGCGACCGTAGTCGAGGGCTACCCGAAGGCTCCCCTTTCAATTGCTACTACACCGAAGGGTAGGGGAGGGCGCTACTCCTTTTCTGGATTGCTCCACTTTACCCTTGATCCTTACCTTATAGTGCTGAGTGTTAAGCAAGGCGGCATCATGTACCATTTGAGTATTTGGTATGACTCGACCTGGGATTGAACGCCGGTCTCCTGGACCATTGGCGAACACTCTAAACATTATGCCGATGGTCCGAAAATAAAATGAAAGGATAATAAAAATAATAAATTTATCATGTAAGCCGAAAGTCGTCATCAGAGTTGAATATTTTGGTTTTACAAAAACGAGTAACACAGGAAAAATATATTCGAAATTAATTACGTCATAAGAGGAAATCTTTTTTGGAAAAAGAGCAAAATTGTTTTACAGTTTGAGATCAAATTTTCAACGGTTTACAATTTTACATATTTTCTTTCATTCACGATAGAGATAAACGTCAAATAATCGAAGCCTGTATCACATTCTGATACAACTTTATCATCATCATCATCATCATATCGTGCTGGCAGCACGGATATCCCTGACCCTCTTTCGCCACTCCTCCCTATCGTTCATCGCCCTAGGTAGGTCTTCAGGACAACAACCTGTATCCTCACATAGCTGCTGAATGTACGTTCGTGCTGGTCGTCCTGCTTTTGCGCGGCCGTGTGTGGGGATCCATAAGAGTACATCTCTTATGAGTTCATCTCTGCTTCTCCAGCAATGTCCTGCATGTCTGAATAGTTTTCGTGATAGGGGGCAGGTGGCCGTACAGTTGGTGTCTTGTTGGGTGTTGCCGCCAGGACTTGTTGAGGATTGCACGCAGCATTCTTGTGTAATTGCCATCTAGTTTCTTCTCCAGCCGTTTTGTTAGCGTCCATGTAGTGCATCCATATAGCAGTATCGATGTGACCGCTGCCTGGAAGAAACTGCGTTTCATTTTATCGGTTAGGTCTGATTTCCATATAGTCGATAGCCTATTGATAGCTGTCCATGCTTTCGTTAACCTCGTTTCGATGTCCTTTTCGGTTAAAGTCGAGGATTTTTATAAAATATCACCTTTTTTTCAAAAATGATGGGAAAAGATTTCAACGTCCATTAGCCTTTTTGTAGACACTTAAAATAATAAACCGTAAAAGATTTGTTCTCAATTCAAAACTTATTTCAGAGACAGTTTATTTTGCTAGCCGTCTCAAAGATATCTTTGAACTGTGGAATACAGTGGGTAACATTTGCAAACTTCTTTTAGCAGTTTAATGACTTGTTTCATTATCACACAAAATTTAAGACACACGCGAACCCAGCAAACAAGTGACCCATCTCTCCTATATATGGGGATTTTTTTATGCCCCGAAAAGCCCGGTTTATTCCTACGTTTTGTAAAAGAATAAACCGTACTTCAACAGCAGTAGGGAATTGGTGATAGCTTTTGAAGAAAGGAAGACGAACGACTTTTATAGTGCAACAAAATTTATATACAACAACAACAACAATAAACAGGGTTTTTCACCAAATGGAACAAACAAAGAATATGTAAGAGTTCACAAAAGAGTTCAAGATTCCGATAGATGGTAGGGTTTTGTAAGGTTGTTATCAGATAAAGTTATAAGGTAAAGGTATAAGATAAAGTATGGTTAGGTTTGTTATGTGAAGGTTGTAAGGTTGTAAGGCTTTGTGAAGGTTTGCAGATAAAATGCCTGCTGGAACTTAACTGTCTGTGTGTCCTGTTCCTTTTAACTCAGCACGTGCGTTCGTCGCTCTTGGCTCCTGGCTGGTGGAAGAAGGTACCAAATACGTTGCCGTCAAGGGTTGCTACAAATGGACCTGTTGCTAACAGCGGTGGGAGTAGAAAATAGAGGAAGAATCTCCTGTGGAGCTCTTTTTTATAATGGACGCCACGTGACCCCAAGCGGCTGCTGCTGTTCGGTGAAACAGGATCACCAGTTCCTTAACAAAATTCCTACATATAAAACCAGCTGTCACTAACGCACTAACGGCTAAAAAATTTTAAGCCGCGGACCTTTGAGCCAACTCTGTTGTTTCCATACGTAAGAGTCCAAGGAAGGACCTTTCTTATGAGTTTGTCCTTCTTCAGCAATTCCCAGAATGTCTTATTCGTCTTACTTGGATGGTTTGTGAGATGGGAGGTAAATTGCCTTACAGTTGTTGTTTTGTTGGGTGTTGCTTTCAGGTTTACTTCAAAGCAGGACACAGCATTCTTATGTAGTTACCATCTACCTTTTTCTCTAAGTGTTTCATTAGAATCTAAGTGGTGTGGGCATGCAGTTGTACTGATATGGCTACAACTTGAAAAGATTCCTGTTTTATTCAATCAGAGATCGTTAAATATGAATATAACTAACATGAGCTCAAAGACACACAAGTAAAGTGATTCCCCAAAATGTGCTGTAAATTGTATAAGAATTTTTTTCCTGTTGTTTCACTGATAAGAATTCAAATGTTTTTCTTTGCTTCTTTCCTATTTCTGCTTTCAAAGGCATACTTATCCTGAAGTTTCATTTTTTTCTCTTTTTTCAAAGTGGTTCAAATACTTTCAAAATAAGCATAGAATGGAAAAAAAAATGAGAAATGTTTGTAAATGAAAAGAAAATACTAATAAACAAAAAAAAAATCATAGTGGTCAGAAGGAAAAATAAAAGGTTTCACAGAGGCAAAAATAAAGATGCCAGGGCATAACAAAAAAAAAAAAAGCAAGGAAAAAGCGCAGAATTTTGGGATGGGGGTATATAAGTCCCAGAATAAGTAAAACGTAAAAAAATGAGCAGAAAAAGAATCTAGGAACGTCCAGAAAGAAAAACATATGGAGAGATAAAAGTGTAAGAAAGAAAGAAAGAAAAAAAGAAAGAAAGAAAGAAAGAAAGAAGCACAGAGAACAAGAAAATAGAGGAAATCTAATAAAGAAAGTATGATGAAAGATTTAAACAAAGAAAATAGTAATTATTGGCCAAAACAGAAAGAAAGAAAGAAAGAAAGAAAGAAAGAAAGAAAGAAAGAAAGAAAGAAAGATTAATTTATGAAATATAAAGAATTGGCTGAAAGAATAAGAAACAAAGAAACAATCAATTGTATAAAGAAAAAGGAAAATTAGGATGAAAGAAAGATGGAAATTATAATGAAAGAATTATAATTGAGAGAAAGAAGAAAGTAATGAGCAAATAAGCAGATGAAGAAGAAAGAAAAAAACAAATAAACAAACACTTGGGGGGGGGAAGAAAATGGATGAAAAAGAAAAGAAGGGAATAAACAAAAGGACAAACAAAAAGATGAAAAAAGAAAGAATTCAAAGAAAGTATAAACACTTAAAAAACGTAAAGAAAGAAAACAAAAGTTCAAAAAAAGAAAACCAAAATTTTAAAATCGGAAAACTCTAAAGAAAATAGGTATTGTAAATCATTTATTTTTAAAAGGTTTTTTTTAAATCTTTTTTTATTGACAATACAACATTGAAAGCATATTTTACAGAAATACTTGCATGCCTTACATCGAGTCCCATGATGGATTTTATAAAAAAAAACATGAATTATTGTTATTAATTTTATTATATATTTGCACCAAGAAAATTTTCTTTGAATTAAAATTCAAAAAAACACATTGGCCTTTTCTTACAGTTAGTGAGTTTGTTTCTTTTATCATTATTCAATTTTGGGGCTTATTTATTTTGTATTCACTGCTATGCACAAAAAGATATGTACACATAGTATTAAAGGAACATGACTCTTTTATAAGCATATTTAAACCCTGAAAAAAAAACAGACGGTGACCTATCTAAATTTGTCCCTCATAAAATCGTAGTAGCAACAACAAATCGAAGGAAATGGATATGGCAACAAAAATTCAAATCTCATTTCATAGAGTTTGAATTTTCACATTGTGCTAATAAGGCATGTAACTATTCTCCTTCTAGCAATCAGTAAATAGTAGGGTAGACTGTGCTTTTTAACTTTGGTATAGCAAGTAGTCTAGATGAAATAAAACTCAGAATTCAAACCTATTAAACTCTGTTTCAAAATTGTGCTGTACCTTGTTTGTATGGAGGAGCTGGGTAAATACAACAAATAAGCAGATTAAAAAATTGGAGTACTTTGAAAAGAAATCGAAGGTGTCATAAAAATGTATTGAGATTAAAGCTATGGGTAAATAGTTAAGCACACTGGATCTAATAAAATAATTTTTAGCAGATCTATTTGATCCATTGATGGGACCCTAACAGGTACTACCACTGAGTCAGAGTAGATCTGAGCATAACCACAAAAAGTACTTGGGAACATTTCTGGTTGATTAACTGATTAATTGATTTCTAACTTCAAAATTTAAATGAAACCTTGGGAAGAAAATATGACCAAAGAGTTCCTCTAAAGTTGTGACAGGGAATATAAAAAAATTAACTAAATACCAAAAAGTAAAACTAAAGATTTATCAGAAAGGTTTACGTCGTGAAGAAACTTTAAAATAATCAATTGGTGAACATGTATTTTGGCACACTAATTTACTAGGATGTCAAAGGTTATGCAATATCTTGGGATAAGCAAGTATGCTGCACTTGTATCACATGGCCCAAGTAGTTCAAGCAATGGTAGGTACTCGCTTTTGTTGTTAGTATCTTAGTAGTTAGTATGTTGACTCATTGCTTCACTTGCCCAGTGAGCTAGGGGTGTAGAATACACCGATTGCTTCTCTTCAGAGGGGTAAGACCCGCCAAACGAGTGTCCTGGATATGACACACATCAATCTGATGGTGAGGTTCCAGTGATGCGAGGGCTTTGGGGAACGTGGAGCACTCATTCATTGCCATTGCTCCCAGGTCCACTCTGACCCGGAATGGTAGCACTTGACAGGGCTCTACCTATGGGTTAAATGGAACTAAACTGCATTCTTATACTAAACTAAATTGTTGGAATTAGAACTGTTTGACTAAACTGAATAGCTTGAAATAGAAATGTTTTTGACAATTAAACTGTGTAGTTACATTTAAACTGCGTACTTATACTAAACTGAATTGTTTGAAATGGAACTATTTTTGACATTAAAACTGTACTTACGCTAAACTTAATTGTTTAATATAGAACTGTTTTGACATTTAACTGTGTGTAAACAAAATCTATACTTATACTAAACTGAATTGGCTGAATTAGAACTGTTTAAATAAACTGAATATTTTGAAATAGGAATGTTTTAGACAATTAAATTGTGTACTCGTGCTAAACTGAATTGTTTGGAATAGAACTGATTATTTGTATAAAATGGATTTAAATAGAACTAAACTGCGTACTTATGCTGAACTGATTTCTTTGAATTAGAACGGCTTGAATAAACTGAATAGTTTGAAATAGAAATGTTTTTGACAATTTAATTCTGTACTCATGCTAAACTGAATTGTTTGAAATAGAACTGGCGATTTGCATAAAAATGGATTTGGCGTTAAATAACCTACAAAGGTTGACATGCCATGAAACCTGTGGGTTTTAAAAGGTTTTTCGCGTCGAGGTCAGTGACTAAGGGCAAGGCTGGGTTGCCGTAAGATATCTGACTCCATATTTTGGTTATATTATTTTACCCCACGTTGACTGGCTGACGCAGTGCCTTGCCCAAAGAAAGTCCAAAAGAAATATACAAAAAGAAAAGATAGAAACAGATAAGAGACGAAAACATTTCTTCCATACTTTCCTTTATTTACTTGGTGAATGGACTAACCAACGCTACGTCCCAAGACGTAGCGTGGTGCCCAAAAACACCAGACAGTAAAATCGGTGTTGTCGGTTCGACGTCACTACCCGAAAAAGAGGTCGGTTCACAGAAAACCTGAGTATTTATCCCTCTACACCGGCTCCAAATTCGCTACTCCAAAATCCTTCTAATTTTGACGCGACCGCTTCCCATTGGCTACTTTACTTTTTATTATTTTTCTTTTTTCTGATTTTAACCGGATGGATGCGTGGAGCCTTATGCGTGGCGACGCGTTTATACATTTTGTATCTGGCAGCCGACGAGTCAATATCCGGTTGGGAGTTTTACTGTTAATTCCTAAATACCCACAAGTTAAAGCAGCCAGAGCTAGAGAACTTTGCATCACATTACTAAAATATTGAAAAACTTTTAACTCAGTTTAGTATATACCGCAAATCAAAATATTATACAAAGAATGATATCAGAAAATAAAACAATTGAAAAACTTGGTACATATACAATAATCAAATCCTATAATTAGAAATTATAGAGAGCCATATATATGTATAGGTAAAAAAATACTTACCGATTAAAAAATACATAAAGAATTTGAGGATCTACAAAGCACCACTTGACTGACCTGTAGAACATGACCACAAAAAGTACGAGAAAATATTTCCGATTGGTTGATTGATTGATTGATGTAACATTTTCGAATACTTGTCGATTATTTTCCCTTTCTTCTCGTTTACAACTTAGACTAACATCAGTAATTAAACATATTTCTATTTCCCTCTTTTTTCACGTTTTTCCCCTTTCTTTTCATTCTTTCATAGACGTTATATTTCTCCTTAACTCGTTTTTTTTTAAAAATTACGTTTAGTGACGTCACATTTTCGAATATTTCTCTTTATTCGTTTATTCGCAGTTTTAAATTCATAATTCACAGCCTGAAGACGACAAAAACATTTTCTACCTGAAATTTTCGTAATTTCATGTCTTAAACAATCCTGTCAAAACGTGTCCGTGGGTCTAATTAAGGTGGAATTGATTAATTAATCAAATCTTTTCCCATCTAGTTATATGAATTCTTTATGCCACATGTACATACACATATATCTACAATTATATGGCTTACTCTGTTTATAAAGAAAGACTACTCAATATTGATGATCAACCGTATGTAGATCTAAGTTTGAATAGTGTAGACACAGAGTCAGTGGTAACTGGTGACTGCCAGTTTTTTGCTTATCAAGTTTGATGATCTCACCAGCAAGTAACTAGTTGATACCAAATGCTATTAACTCTGTATACTTTATTCAAACTTAGATCTATCTATCTATCCTAAGACCCACACATATATATTAATGTGCATGTGTATATGAATATTTGTGTATGTGTGTATTTGAATATATGTTTCTTTTTTCATGTGTGCATGTGTGTGTGTGTGTGTGTGTGTGTGTGTGTGTGTGTGTGTGTAAATTCATCTATCACTCTGCAGAATTGTCTGTGTAAGTTTTGGTCAAATCAGAATATATGTTCTTTTTTGCTAGGTTTTTAAAAAATCCACACTGTTCAGATGTATACCAACCTGATTTATACAACTTTTACACCAGGTTTATATATATAGGTTCTTTCAGTTTCTTACCTTCCAGCAATGTTCCCTATCTATTATTTAGATTTGATCTCAGAAGAGGCTGTTTGATCCAATCTCCCTTTAGATATAGTCTGTTATACCAGAAATTTTCAATTTGAAACACAAATTTCCTATGTTTATTGATCCTGACTTTCAAGGACTTCTATTTTTTTTTTTTACACTTTTATAGGATGTTATATCTATACAGCCTTTGGCTGACCATTCTTCTGATGACAGAACACCATTAATAAATTTAATTTATTCTTCTTTTTAAGCCTCTGATTGAAAAGTTCACCCTTTTCATCTCTCATAGTAGAGGCTTTCACAGTGAATGCAGCAAATACCTTTTAAAACTCTTCCTAAGTATCATACTTCAGAGTGAATGACATACTCACAGGTGGTTTTGTTAATATATTTGAACAAAACTCTTTAAGAATTAGAAAACCCTAGAGTTTGGAGTAGCAGACTAATGGATAGGAAGCATTGGTTTCTTTTATCTGATGTATTTACTCTAGGAAGTTTTGAGTGCAATTCTTTATCTTGGCTGTTGATATTTTGAGTCTTGCAAGAAAACAAACTCACCAAGACAATATTATTGTTCCACAGGGTAGATCTACTACCCCAGGCTTACATAATCGAATTAGCTCCCTTAGAGGATGTTCACTTATATTTGTGTTTAACAAGAACTGTCTCTTAACTGTAGACTGATTTGCATATCTAGGTTTCTACTGGTATTTGTTTTAGGAATGCAAATTACAAGATCCTTTCATGATTTTTTCTCAATATTAGATTATTCCATTATATTTTCCTCTCCTTGGCTTTAAAGATTTATACTGTTAATTGAAATAAGTTATTCTTGTTTGTTTAAGGTACATTTTTTGAAACCTGAGTGATAGGATATGGCCTTGGGATCAATTTGAGAGGGATTGGACAGTCCTAATCTTGAAACCAAAAATCCTAGAATTTAGAAAAATAGTTTAAAATTCAATCATTCATTTCCTAGGTATTGACAAATACACATTTGTGAAAATGATGTGTGCATACTTTTCTATCCATGGACCACAGCATCAATCCCTAAAAGAGTCGGGTTCAATATAAGGAAACAAAGACATCTTAGAAAGTAATAAAATGAGTGTGCACACAAAAGTGTTTTGATATACATTCTTCTCATCAGAAGATGTCTTTGAGTTTGTTCATCACAATGAAACAGCATATGGCCCACAGCAAAAGAAAGGAAATAGACCACTGAAAATAACATGGCAGTGTTTTGGTATTCATTCTTCTTACCAAGAAGTGTCACCATATTTGAATGTCAGCAAAGTAGAAGTTGGTGGCCCCTGAGGAATTAACAAGTCAAAGAAAAGAGATAGACCAGCTAGTAGGGTCAACCATCATTCAAAGTAGACACCTATTCAACACTAAAACAGATGACACATTTGCATATGAATTCCATTCATAAAATGTGACAAATCTCCTAAGAGAGAAGCTGGATTAAACAACTAGTACATTCAATTTAAGTAAAAACCAGGCCATTAGCATAATGGTTAGAGTGTTTGCCAATGGTCTGGGAGATCGGGATTCTATCACAGGTTGCATTATACCAAAGACTCAAAACATGGTACTTGATGCTGTGTTGCTTAACACTCAGCATTATAAGGTACGGATCAAGGGTAAAGTAGAGTAATCCAGGGAATGGAGTAGTGTCCTCCCTTACACTTCGGTGTAGTAGCTATTGAAAGGGGAGCATTCAGGTCGCCCTCAACAATGATTGCCAATTTTACTTACATTCAATTTAGAAAGGCATTATTTATGACCCTAAAAGTGCAGAAACTTTTGGCTAATATAATCAGGAATGTTCTTATCTGAACTTTTCACTCAGGTGCACATTGTATTCGAGAATCCCATATTCTGTTTGGGAAAAGAAAAATGTATACAATATCGAAATGTCTGCAGTTAACAATAGATAGAGCAATATGCATAAACTAAAAGTAATGATTATTATTTTGTGAAAATCCATCTCGAATGCAAGTTTGGCTTGAAAGGTTGTCAGTTTTCACTCTAGCAATAATTGTACAAGAGATTTAGCTCATGGCTGCATGATAATTCTGCATCACTTATCATGTTTATACAAATGCTAATTTTCCTGTAGGTGTGCCTAAAGATGTTCTTCAATTTAAGTATAATCTAGCGCATTCTACACATTGCTTAGGCTAGCGTTCTCAGCTTTTCTGTTTTTGAAGATTTTACAAAAACTCATGGAACAGTGATAATAACTTATTGGATAAGTAGCCTGAATAAGGCAGCACATTTCCAAGATTCCTTTAAAAGAAGTGATTTTGATTGTTGTATCTGATCTTTTTCTATCCTAATGACTCAAAATATGATTTATATTTGCTTGACATAAATGTTTCTGTTATGAGAATTCCCAAGAAATTTTAATGGTTGTGACAAAACAGAAAAAATGTATTTAATTGGTGAAAATTTTCTTTATCCAACTGAGTTATGATGTTTCCTGTATATATTATAGTTTTTTTTAAATAAATAGGAGATTTTACTTGGTTTGGTCTTATGGCATATCAACCATGATTGGTTATTTAATGCCAAGTCCTGTTTATACATATATGTATTAGATATATATTTGTAAACATATGTCAACAAAGTTAAATGGTTCCAAGTAATGTTTTGTATCATTAATAATTCAATTAATTACAGTTAGATGATCAAACAATTCTATTTCTAACAATTCAATTTAGCATAAGTCATTTGTTTGCACTCAGTTTAAATGTCAAACAGTTCTATTTGACCCAAAGATAGGACCCTTTCAGATGCTACTCCTCAGGGCAAGAGTGGACCTGAGAGTGATGGCAATGAAAGGGTACTTTGCATTACCAAAAGCTCCAGCTTTATTAGAGTCTTGCCATCAGATTGTTTAGTGTCAAAACCCGAACGCTCATTGGAGTGAGGTCTTACCCTTCTGCAGAAATGCAGTCAGAGTATTCTACAGCCCCAACTGATGCCAAGGCTTTTCTTACAAAGTTATATATACCTGTTTGTATGTATGTATATATGGCAGAATGTACACATGTGTGTTTGTATTTGCCTATACCTTCCATCATGGGTAGGATGTGACACAAGATCAAATTTTAAGTAGACTACTGCTGGTTTGAATTCAGAATTTTCCTTCTCCTCGACAGGTTGTCTAACTAAGCCTTGAGAACCTAATTTGCTCAACTATTTTGCTCACTGCTTAGGTAAGGGAATAGATGGATTTATATATTTCCCAGGGGCATTTGTGCAAAGCATGTGTCAGTGAGTTTATGCATAGTTGTGTTTGTGAGTGTAAGTACATCAATCAGTCTGCAGACTCACAATAAAGGCCTTTATTTCAGACAGCAAATGTTTTTATTTCACACAGCAAATATTCATTTTTCTACCTAATCTTCTTCCTATTCAATGCATTTATATAGTGTTAGATATTTATGATACAGAATTGAGCATTATACAGTGGACATTTATGATCAAAATTCAGTTAATAACTATATATGCTGTTACAGGTTTATTGATCTCTGTTCACAAGTTAAATTGCATCCTTTCCCATTTTGCAAAAATATATCATGCAAGCTGATGATTTTAGTTATCAGGTGACAATTGCCCTCTTTAGATGAAATCAAAATATTAACTTTGAAATAAATGTTTTTATTCTTTAAATCATGTTATATTTTTTTTATTAATATGAAGTGTATTTGAGGGAAAATCAGAAGTTATTGGTAAAATATGAGGAGAGATTGTAATTGATGTTTCATCAAAAAATTCAAATAAACCAATCATAGTAAAGTTGTAGAGCCAACACTCCATCATTATTAGATCATTTCAGCTATAATGAATGGAAACGATTGGGAATTGTGATGGGAAATGTTTCTACAAGGAAACTAATCAACAGATATCAGATTAAGCTTGAAGACCAGCAGAGCAGAACTTGTTTTATATACAAAAAATACTTTCATCTTGAACATAAAGGAAATAGTTTGTTGATTATTGGCTAATGTAATGGCATACAACAAAATTTAACTCTCAGATACAATAAAAAATGTCTTCCTGTTTCTCAGATGATTTCATGCAACTTCAAGACTATGTGTAAATATATAATGTATGAAGTTGTATAAATGAGGATGGAAATATTTGTTATTAGATAACTTCTTTAAAGTATGTTCACTTTCCATTTTTTCGGAAGTCGTTAAAAACAGGCATCATTACAAGTAGATGGTCTCATAGTGACATTATTCTAAAGCGTATATCTATTACTGAGGCTTATTTTTATATTGTCATACATGAAAGACCATATTTCAAGTTGATATATTTTGGGTTTGGTTTGGATTGGTTTGGTTTGGTTTATTTTTTTAATGGCACATCAATTTCTTATGGGTTATGTAATGATAAAATTTGATTCATTTGTCAATCTGTCTGTCTATAGTTGAGGGCAACCCAAAGGCTCCCTTTTCAACTGCTACTAAACCAAGGTGTAGGGAAGGGTGCTACTCCTTTCCCTGTATTGCTGCACTTTACTCTTGATACATACCTTATAATGCAGAGTGTTAAGCAAGGAGGTATCAAGTACCATTTTTTATTGTATGACTCAACCTGAGATTGAACCCCAGTCTCCCAGACAATTGGCGAACACTTTACCCACTTGGCCAATGAGCTGGTTCTAAATTACTCTTTTTTTGTCTGAAATAATTTGTTTTCACATAGTTACAAGGTCAATTTTTAAGCAGAATTTGAATTCAGAGTTTTCCTTCTCCTTGACTGGCTATATAATCAAGACTAAAGAACCCAGTCTGACCTGTTATTTACTCATAGCTGGAGAGAGAATAATTGGATTATTACTTTTCCCAAGGATATTAGCGCTATGCAAAATGTAAACTATCTTGTCAAGGATTTTAATTTGTGTCCATGATATCCATTACACCATGGCCACATCCAAAAGGATATATATCAAATATCCCTATCTAATACAAATAATTTGCATGTTGTCATATTGTTTCAACTATCTAATACTAATAATTCAAGCAATTATATAGTATCAAGTAACTATCTAAATTCGATAATAATCATATGCTTGCATATAGTTACATTGTTTATGCAATCACATGCAATAGTACTATTTTTCAAACAAATCTATTTGACCCCTAGATAGAACCTTAACAGGTATAACTTTATGGGTCAGAGTGGAACTTAGAATAATAAGTAATATGTTGAAGAAGTTGTTGAGCCTATCACTTTTCTACCTTTGTAGAGAAGAGGAAAATCTCGTATTTTGGTTTGGCGCTCAATTTATTTCAACACTTAATTTCGCCCAATCAGGATGACTTATCCTATTCAGCCTGGACCTTCATTTCCGGCTTGCAAAACGGGTGAGTGGCCAAACCCACTCTCTTTGGCTTGAGACGGTGACCAGAACAGATGTTCCTCTGGCCGTCCCTGCTTATCGATGCTTTTTAACATAGCAACACCAGCAGCAGCAACATGGACACTCAACGAGGGAACCATCTAATTTATGGATTCTTTACGATGAATCCAGGTTGAACATAAATTAGAAACATACAACATGCCTCGCGCAGGCCCAACTTTGTGTCACCCCAAAAATTGGCTTTGTCGATCTGAGCGTAACTCCGCTCTCGACCACATGGAGACAACACAGACTCTCCCCCAAATACCAGATACAAAACTACACGGTGACTCTAAACACAATCCCTCACACGTCCGACAACACACGCTGTTTTCTTAACATATCGCTACGCCATTTCGTCTCCAACACTAACAAGCCTAAACTCCACGAGTCTTGCAGCACCAAAAGCAAACCATATTCATTGCTGCAAATAAAAAACTTTCTTTGCTGTATTGTTAAAGAAAAGTTTCGTCATTCATTTGTGTTGCCTAAAAAATATAGTGTTAGAGAAATTAACAATTTCCCGAAACGCTATACCTTCTATCATACCTACAGACTGCCAAATCTGTCTCTATGCCTCACCATTCATAGCTCTCATTCACCAAGTTTGTCTTTCATCCTTCTTTCTTTTCTGAAAGTTTACAAAAAAAAACATGCTGTTTCACTTGTGGTCTAATTCTCATGCTTAAAAAAATAATTTGCTTTTTAGTTTTTATTGAAATTAAATAACTTCTGATTCTAGTCTCTTATATTGAAACGTTAATTTTTTCAATTGTTCTTTTATTAAAACGATCATAGCATATACAAGAAAAGACTACCAAACTTGTTAAATACTCTATGTAACAATATTTTAAAGCAAAACTTTGGTACAATTTATTTAAAACTAAGATTAGAAATTACTTCAAATAAAAAAACTAAAATACTGAAGTTGAATTGAGTGATTGATTAAATTTAATGGCATCTCAAACTATTGAGGGTTATCTTATGCCTAGAAGATAGGGAATTGCATTTATTGTATATTCATATTTACATTTTTTTGTGTAGTTGTTTTGAAAGAGGTTTTTCTTTTTGCATAATCAGATCAAATATTTGATCCATAGATGGCACCTGAAAAAGTAATACTGTTTTAAGTCAGAGCACACCTGGGAATAATGGCAATGAAATGGTCTCCATACTCTCCAGATCTTAAGAACTTGAAGTTTAGTGTCATCCCCTGGATACCCTCTTTGTTGAATGGATCTTACCCCATGCAAATGATTTAGTCAGTACATTCTAAGCCCTTACAAAAGTGCTGTTATCTTTTAAGGTGCATGAATTGAACACAGACTATACTTTCATAAATGAGAACATAAAAATCAACAATAAAAAATGGAACCACAAATTTTTCTTATCAATTTTTTCAAAAGTTGGGGTGAGAGATAGCTTGTCAGTCTGTGGCATTGAAAAATGCTGAGGAAACAACACAAAAATTTAGATCAAAATTTGACCATAACTGTAACATTGAATCAAACCTCCAGCCATGACTTGATTCTGTAAAAGAAATGTCAACTTTTACATACTTTCTTATGATAATGGCAACCTGTCACCTGTCCAAGTTATAAAATTTCTCAGAATTTTGCACCTGATATGATACACAGAAAATGGGTGGTTATTACTTGGTTGCCAAATAGCAGCTGCTTGGAAGAAGAAGACTGTTCAATCATAGCTGTAGCTTTGTTCAGCGTTTATCCAGAGACATCTAATATAGTGAATAACAGTAAATGACAAATGTTAAGCCACACACAAGGACTTGGTTTTAGGTAATGAAAAGATTGCACAGGATTCTTGATCGTATGACATCTAACAAATCTAAAGGGAACGTTGATGTCAAGTAGCATCCAAAATAAAACAGCGTTCAATACCATAAAGTGATCACATTTAGTCATGAATAAATTGGGAACTTGTCTTTTTTGATTGAAACCATATACAAAACAACAAAGTCAGTAAGTCTTTGTACCGACTTTAATCCCATTTGGACAATGATGTTTCTCGACATATTTTTAATGAATAATACACAACTGTCTCAGGAGTATATCGAAGCATAACTCTAGAAGTTTTTCTGTCAATAAATAAATGCATAAATAGCTTGGGCATGTCACTATAAAATAGTAGTTAGCTAGCTTGACTCACAGATCATTACTACTGTAGTGAGTTTAATCCTAACTGTGTGTCACTCACTTTTGATGTTGTACTAAGCTAGGATTAGGAGGTATTTGATTGTAGTAAGTCATGCTGAAAGCACAAGTTCTTTCTCTATCATTGCAGTTGAAAAAGCATTGAACCTGATCAATACAGAGGTAGGTAACCCCTAAGTAATACCAGATACTGTATGTGTCGGACTTAGCAACGCTAAGTAAATAAATATACATAAGATATGCTCAAAAATTATTGAGACTGAAATTCTATTTATCAAGACTGAAATGTTAATTTTCTTCAAAATTATCCCTAAGGCATTCAACACAGATTTGATTTTTTTGTGTCCTCTCATATCTTATATATATTTACCCAACCCCTCCGCTTGGGCAGGATAGGACACCAGGTCAATTTTTAAGCGGAGTTTAACAGGTTTGAATTCAGAGTTTTCCTTCTCCTAGACTAGTTGCCTCACCAAGGCCGAAGAACCAAGTCTGCCCTACTATTTACCCATAGCTGGAGGGAGAATAATTGGATTCATACCTTTCCCAAAGATATTAGTACTATGTGAAATGCAATCAGTCTCGTCCTCTCATATCTTATACTTGAGATGAATTTTCCGTTTATGAAACCAAGGTGAAGGTCTGTAGGATATGGAGGAGGCAGCACTTTAACAATACAGTCTTTTATCAAAAGCTACTGTTAAAAAAGTATTGGATGTGGCTTCATAATTATTTTTGATATATTTTTAAAATTGTTGTCAGGACATCATCACTTTATTATATAGGTTTCTACACTGAGCAGACATGTGCATTTGAATTTTAAATTTTAAATTTAAAAATTCTAAAAACCTTAAAGTTTTAAAGCTTCAGTCCTGGTACTTTTGGATCACACTTGAAAATACTTTACAACCTTTTATTTATATAATGAATAACTACAATACCAGAAAACATTTAACTGTGTGCAAACAGATAAGCTCGCAGTCTTTTTTTAAATGTTCATCTCTTACAAATCATGCATTTTTATTTAAATGTGTGAAAATAAATAACTGATGTTAAATTGTTACTGTTACATAATATTTGAAACTATTTAACTGTGTATAAACAAATGATTAAAAGTAAATAGAATGATTCGTATTTGATAGAAATACTTGAAATCATTTAACTGTGAAGAAAAATGAGTTCAGGCTTATTCTAATATGTTATTTGCAAAATTTTTACAAATCATATGTATTTAGTATATAAGTATAAAGAGGATTTGGCATTAAATAACCAACAATGTTTGATATAACATAAAACCAAACAAACCTATGAACAATAACCATTTAACTGTCAGCAAACAAATGGCTGATGTTAAATTGAATTGTTAGTGTTTTATAGCAATACTTGAAACCATTTAAATGTGTGCAAAAAATGAGCTCTGGCTTGTTTAAGATATTATCTACCTCTGTATTCATTTAGAAATCTTTGGTTTAATATATGTATTTGCATTAAATTTGGGATTAAATAACCTACAAAAATTGATATGCCATAAAACCCAACAAACCAACCAACCTCTTATTCATATTTACTTGAAGTAGATCATAGAGAAGGAATATAAGGATCATTCAAAAAGTCTTAAACCTCGTCTAGATTTTTAATTTGTTGCACCCCTTTCACCTTTGCATAATACTAATAAGTAGTAATTTATAGTGTTGATAAAAATTATTAGGCTTATAAGTCCCAACAATTCACTCAGAATTATCCAGCAGGACATGTAACATAATGGATATTGGTTATTTGCTGGTTGCAGGTTCAATCGTGACTTCAGGTAAAAATAACAAGCAATATTTCATCATCATCATCATATCGCGCTGGTAGCACGGATATCCCTGACCCTCTCTCGCCACTCCTCCCTATCGTTCATCGCCCTACGTAGGTCTTCAGGACAACAGCCTGTATCCTCACATAGCTGCTGAATGTACGTTCGAGCTGGTCGTCCTGCTTTTGCACGGCCATGTGTGGGGATCCATAAGAGTACATCTCTTATGAGTTCATCTCTGCTTCTCCAGCAGTGTCCTGCATTTCTGGTTCGTCTAACTTGAATAGTTTTCGTGATAGGGGGCAGGTGGCCGTACAGTTGGTGTCTTGTGGGGTGTTGCTGCCAGGACTTGTTCAGGATTGCACGCAGCATTCTTGTGTAATTGCCATCCAGTTTCTTCTCCAGCCGTTTTGTTAGCGTCCATGTAGTGCATCCATATAGCAGTATCGATGTGACCGCTGCCTGGAAGAAGCTGCGTTTCATTTTTTTTTTTTTTTTTTTTTTTCCAGACCTAACCGATAAAATGAAAGAAAAAAAAAAGCAATATTTACTGTAGTTTAATACTAATACTCAGTTATGATTAATGGAAGTAAAATAATCTAGCCCTATGGATTAAATAAAGAGTTCAATTTGAAGTTCTCAGTAGGCTCCCAAATTTTAAACACCAGAAGATGGCTGAAGGAAACATCAGCCAAAACATGAATATAACAATAAAGATGAAGACAATAGTCCAAATACTCTAAATAATAAAAATTATCAAGCTTCATCTCAAAAAATAAAACAATTAATACAATGGTTTTAATGATACCTACTCTTGGACACTCATCTAGTGTACAGATTATGGGGTTGAATTTACAAGACACACACATATATACATATATGTGTGTGTGTGTGTGTCTGTGTGTGTCTATGTGGGTGTCTGTGCATATACATATACACACACATATTCACACATACACACACACACACACACACACACATATATATATATATGTGTGTGTGTGTGTGTGTGTAGAAAAACTGATAACAATGATCCAAGTGGACGGAGAGAGTTTAAGATATATTGCAATAATTTGAATATCTTTTTTGGAGTTTAAATTTGGTTTTCCTTGTAAGAAAATAACAAAGTTTTAAAATCAAAACAGACCCATCTTTTGAATAGTTTTAAAAATTCATTAGACTGTTTCAATTTAAGTTTTTGTCTCTTCAAATTAACTTTAGTGGTACCATTTCTGATATTTGTCACCAAAAGAATTTCGACTCTGTAATTAAAAATCACCCCACAGCCAAAAAAAAAGCAGCTTTTATAGAAATATTGGTTTGAACAAAAACTAGCTATTTCAATGCTTTCTTAATTGGATTTTACAAAAATATTGTTGTGTCCTCGTGGTGTAATGGTTAAAGCGATGGACTGCAGAATCGTAGTAAGTGAGTTCGTATTCCAATCGCACTATTATGTTCACTTTTGGGCAAATACCCTTGGGAAAGGTATGAACCCCCTTATCCTCCCAGCTATGTGTTAAATAGTACCACTTCTGTTCTTCTAGGCAAATGGCTTTGGCATTAAATAACCTACAAAGGTTGATATGCCATTAAACGAAGAAACCAAACCAAACAAAAATATTATTTCTTTTTTCTTAAAATATAGAAA
This sequence comes from Sepioteuthis lessoniana, assembly GCA_963585895.1. Taxonomy (NCBI): domain Eukaryota; kingdom Metazoa; phylum Mollusca; class Cephalopoda; order Myopsida; family Loliginidae; genus Sepioteuthis; species Sepioteuthis lessoniana. The sequence continues at coordinate 76,025,752 of OY757917.1, read as the reverse complement.
AAAGTCTATTTTGTGTAGAGCATTTGTCCGTTACTTGTCAAGTTAGTTCAAAGGTCAACTTTCTCCACCCATATATGATGAAAACTCACATTATAAATGCCCCATAGAATAGCTGAAGTATAAATGACAAAAATTACAAAGCCTTATATTAACCGCCATGGGAAAACTATATTTCCAATGTTAAAACACTGTCATTTTTGATCAGCAACAGTCAAGTTAAACATACGAATCAAAATTTTGAATCTTATAGTTACATCTAAAGCAACACAAGATATTTTGTATCTTCTTGAAAAAGATATAAAAGAATAATTACGGTTGTGTTTTGCATTCAGTGTCTTGGACACTGGTATATTTTAGCAAGGTTTTAGATTTTTTATTTTTGTCAACTGAATTTATCCCTACTCCACTACTCTCATATTTTATCTTGATCAATTTTCTGCACGAGCAAAATCATTGTTTACATTTGTTGAGAAAAAAAAGCGATGATTAAGAACAAATTTTGTTATTTTTTTACCAAATGTTAATTTTATCATGTTTTGGTACTTAATATCATCATCATCATCATATCGTGCTGGCAGCACGGATATCCCTGACCCTCTCTCGCCACTCCTCCCTATCGTTCATCGCCCTAGGTAGGTCTTCAGGACAACAACCTGTATCCTCACATAGCTGCTGAATGTACGTTCGTGCTGGTCGTCCTGCTTTTGCGCGGCCGTGTGTGGGGATCCATAAGAGTACATCTCTTATGAGTTCATCTCTGCTTCTCCAGCAATGTCCTGCATGTCTGGTTCGCCTAACTTGAATAGTTTTCGTGATAGGGGGCAGGTGGCCGTACAGTTGGTGTCTTGTGGGGTGCTGCTGCCAGGACTTGTTGAGGATTGCACGCAGCATTCTTGTGTAATTGCCATCTAGTTTCTTCTCCAGCCGTTTTGTTAGCGTCCATGTAGTGCATCCATATAGCAGTATAATACATTAAAAATCAAGAAAAACGTTCATTAAAATGGAGAAAAAGGTTAATTAAACAAACAAAAAAGTTCTTTAAAAGTGGAGAAAAAAGCGTTTAAAACAAAAGTCAGGAATTGATTACTTATTAAAAAGGGCCATTCAATGTTTAAAAGAAAAATGCAGTGATAATAATTTTTCTAGAGAAATCCAGTGGAAAATTTTTTTTTCTAGAAATGCATTAAAAATCCATAAAAGAAGCTTAGCAGAGATCAGAAATTACTGCCAGTTTTACAAAAGGAATATGGATATCATCTGTATAATATTTGTAAAATTACAAAAGTTTTTGACTATATAATACATAAACAGGAATTCAAACATTTAATTTCAGATTGTTTATTTGCTTATAGACATGCAGATTTTTCCTAACAGTCATACAACAAAGATGATACAAATATGATGCCTTGAGTTAAATGTAAAGATATTTCATTACATTTTGGATTTTTATATATAAGAATAATCATTCACACAAAAATGAATTCAGATGTTAACACTGTAAATAGATATGAATGTATTTTCCCTGTAGATAACTACAAATACAATATAAATAGTTACCCTACAGATATCAATAAAGATATTTTATAAAATTTGCTTCAAGAAAATGAATTCTTGTCTTTTTTTTTATCAATCATGTTATATTCAGATCTTTTGATATGAATATCTTATAGGCTTAAGGAGAAGGATCTAGAATAATTCCTGGAGATTTCTAAGAGTTTCTTTTTGTCTTTTCTCTATCTTTTTTTGTTTCCATTCATCTTGTCTTCTTTTTTTCATGTTCCAATTTTCATTTCTTTCCAGTCTGATTCTTTATCGTAAGTTTCTTTAACACTATCCCTGTTTTCTTTCTCTCTTGGTTTCTCTTTTTTTAAACTTGTTCTGTAATAGTTATTTTTCTTCATTTACTCATTTTCATTTTTTCCTGCATTTAATCATTTCCTTCCTTTTATCATTCATTTTTAGTTAACTTTTCTTCCATCCCAGTTTTCTTCATTCCTTCTTGTTCTCATCTATTTTCTGAGTCCATTTCCTTCCATCTTATTTTCACATAGTTTTAAACTACCTATTTTTCTTTTGTAGTTAGTTTCCTCTCATTTTCTCTTTGTCTCTGCTCTTTCTTACTTTGATTGTTATTTTCACTGCATAATATTTTTCTATTAACTACTTTTTCTCTTCATTTTCTTTTCTTCCTTTTTTGATTTTTCTTTCTTCTTTCTATTTTCCTCTTTTAGTCTAATTGAACCTTATTTTCTATTCCTGTTCTTCTCCGCAGTCTTTTCACATTTTATTTTTCTTCTACTTCTCTCACTTTTATTAATTAATTGTTGTTGTGGCTGTTATTATTGCTCATCATCTTTAAATCAATAAAATTTCAGAAAAAAATCAGATAATAACAATGTCAAGCAACAAACGTATTTATCCACCCTTATATATATATATATATATATATATATATATATGTCTTTCTCTCTATATATATGTATATATACATATGCATATACATATACATATATGTGTCTGTGGGTGTCTTTGCACACACACACACACACACACACACACACACACACACACACACACATATATATATATATATGTATGTGTGTAGAAAAACTGATAACAACGATCCAAGTGGACGGAGAGATTTATTGAGAGGTCGGCATATATATACATATACATATATATATATATACATATATATATATCCCACACACAAATATATTTGCACATGAGTGTGCTTGTATTTTCTTTTTCATAGATTTTTCAGTCATCTTTGTGTCATTTACAAAGTTTTCCTAAATACAAATCGATGTTTTTAGCTTTGTACTGATCTCTTCCTGTAAGTCTATCAGATATTGTTTTTACATATATACATATATGTGTATGTATACACACATACAAGCACACATATACATACACATACACTCATATATATATCTGTATGTATATATATATACATAAATATCTATATATATATATATATATACACATACAAAGACATGCAGACACGCATGTGCATACACACATGTATATATATGTATATATTGAGTGAGATTTCGGGTAAAATTTGATGATATGTAAACATTCATATATGTGCATATACATATTCCCACACGTTGATTAGCAGAAATACATTTGTGTGCACACATGTAAACACACACACACACACACACACACACACACACACACACACACACACACACACATATATATATATATATATATATATATATATATATATATAGTGTTATCCACAGACAGACTGTTTCGTTCTATCAGAACTCTTCAGTGTGGCTAGACACGTAGGACGCTCGAAGCCGGGATCGAAACCCGTCCAAGTTTACGTTAGAATAAGTCTCAGACTGCTCGGCTAACAAGCGTACCACATTTGACTAAGGGAATTTTTAAGATATTATGTAGTAACAGCAGCAGTCATTTGTTTACATTTTATACCCTGTCGGCTACCAGAGTGCTCAATTCTTTTGAAGAGCTTTGCATTATGTGAGCGGTGGCTGAAAATTCCTTCACCAGAGTGCTCAATATATATTATGAGTAAGATTTAGAGTGAAATCTGATGACTTTAGAAAGAAGAGAATTATAAAAAATCAGGTTAAAATATTTTACAGGCAGTCTTTCATCATCAGAATATAAGTGAATTTAGTAACAAAAATGAAATTCAAATGCAAGGAAGAAGAGTGTGATGATTTCTCTTTGGTATATGTACATTTGCTTGAAGGTTAATATAAATTTCTCTTTCTGCTTTGAAATTCATTTCCTGATAGAACAATAAACTCCTGAATAGAACACAACATAATTCAAAGAGAAACAACAAAATCATGCTTAGCAGATCATATATAGCAAGAAAAAGTCCTCTTATCAGAAATGTCATTATTATGAATAAAATTTTTTCTTTAAAAAAAATGATAAAAAGCTATTGAATAAACTTCATAGAACATTGAATGAAAAAAAAATCACAAAAAATAATAGAAAAATTTTAACAAAATATTTCATCATGCATTGTTTCCTATAGGCAATATTATTATTATAAAAAGTAAAAAGTTTTTTTTCCAAATTTAATTCATCTGTTTTTTATTTTAAATAGGCTTGTTTTATAAGTTGCGATATCTGCTGATTAAACTGACGATTTTATAATTTGTTTTCAAACAGCCAATCAACTGGCTTATTATTTAAACAGACTGGTAAAGCACAGAAGCATGAAAAGTAATGATGGAAATCTAGTGGTTGTTTTGTATCCTTAAGCAACCATGAAATTTTCTCCTTATCATCAATTGACTTATAGCCAACTTTAATCTTTGCCTGATTAATATAGGCTACCCTGGAATTATTGGCCTAGGTAAAATTGCTGATTCTAACCATTATTAGAATAGAAAAACACATATATACATATAATATTATAACATAATGGATTATATTAAACCTAATACACTTCAGGTCGATCAACATCTACTTGACAAACAAGAGTCAGGAGTAAATTTGTTAATATTAATCTTGTGCAAAATGAATTGTGTTTTTTGTTGTTTAATACATATTTTGGAAATAAAGCTTTATTTTACTATGCTCAGCTAATATTCTATTTCAAAGCCCAAATTTTGCTCTATTGATTAATGCAAATGGTCATATTTTCACTGTTCCTACTCAATATCAAGTGAAAGATGAACAAAACTCATTTCAAAAACTGAAATGGTTCCTAATATGGCAAATGGTTCCTGATATGGCAAAGATGAACTAGAATTTGTTCGGTTCTATGTACCCATATCTGGAATGAATAAAAGAGAAAAAATAAAGGGTCATCAAAATATTATCAGCCAAGTAAGAAACCAAGCTATGAGATTTTCAGGAAAGCTGATCTGAGCCATTCATATACCACATAAAGAAAAACTTTTTGTATCATGAAAGATAATGAAAAATGGATTGAGTATAACTGGTGACAATTTTCTCTGCATTGGCAGAACCATCAACACCAAAGTTGTATGAAAAGAAGTTTATGGTCATCACTTAGCGTTTGGCAAATGAAACCAAATGTGATAACTTCATGATTCTTGGTGAAACTATCACAGCAGTGATGTTTTTTCCAAGAAATGAAAAAAATATACTAAGAACTGTAACATTTATGTACAAAATAGTCAACCAAAAGGGACCAGTTGTTCTTCATGAATATCACTTCATACACACACACACACACACATATATATATATATATATATATATAAAAGAAGAACATCTATTTATATATATATATATATATATATATATATATATATATATATATATATTTGTTTTTGTTTTGTTTTACGGCATATCAACCACAAGGGGTCATTTAATGCCGGTTATATATATATATATATATATATATATATATATATATAAAAGAAGAACATCTATTAAAATATATATATGTATATATATACATGTTCATGTGTGACTTTATATAGATATATATATATATATATATATATATGAAGCTACGCTTAACAGGGTGATTCAATATTTACACATATGCATGTGCACATGCTCACAAGCATAAACGCATACAAGTAGGAATATAATGAAAGAAGATAGATTTTTGTCTCAGTATATTAATAAGTTTGCGTGCGTGCGTGCGTGCGTGCGTGTGTGTGTGTGTGTATTATAATGTTTATTGTCATTATGTAGACAAGAACCGTCTGTAATTCATTTATTCAATTCATTCTGATTTCCACATGTATCCATGTCCATTGCCAGAAAAGCAGAAGAAGAATTAAAGGTGTTTCACCAAGGGAAATCAAATATTCATGGGTATGAAATATTCTGGTGCTTTCAAACGATTCATTTCACTCCCCCACTCTCTGTCTCTATATCCTGACCCTTTCTTACCTTAACCGTCACTTTTTTATTTATTTCATTTTTTGTTTCCTTCATGATTCCTTTTTCGTTTACCTTTTTAACTCCTTTTTTTAATAACAATTTTCTTTCTCTTGTTCTTCCATCAAGATTACTTTTTTTTCACATTTCTTCCCTGATGTTTTTATATCTTTTATTCTTCATTGTCTGTCAGAATTTTCTTTTCTTTTTTCATAATTCTAAGATTTTTTTTTTCCTTTTGTTTTTCCTTCCCCACAAGATTTATTTTTCTTTCTAAATTAGATTTCTCTGTTTTCTTGTTTTCTGTACTTCTTCCATTCTTGTTCACTTTGTTTGTTTGTTTGTTTGTTTCTTTCTTTCTTTCTTTCTCATTTCTAATATTTCTTTCTTACTTTATATCTTTCTTTATTGTTTCCAGCCTTTTTTTTTCTTCATTTGACGTTCACTGTGCCTCTTCCTTTCTTGTTCATTCTGTGCCATTCTTTCTTTATTTTATTCTTTCATCCTTTCCTTCTTTTTTGCTTTCTTTCTTTTTCCTTTTTCATTTCTGATCTTTTTTTCATTTCAACTTTCTTTCTTGATTCTCGTGTTTCTTTTTTTAATTTCTTCTTCATTGTGTTCCTTCCTTTTTTGTTGATTCTTTTCTATTATTTCTTCATTTTATTCTTATTTCTTTTTTTTTTCTTCACCATGCTTCTTTCTTTCTCATTATTAATCTTTCTTTTTTCCATCTCAGCTTTTTTTCTTATTTCTAATTTTTCATTCTGTCTTTTTCTAATATTTTTCTCTCTCTTTGTTCTTATATTTTTCTTTCTCTTTTTTCTTTTATTTTCTTTCTTTGTCTCTTTTCCTTATGTTTTTTTCTCTTTTTTTTTTATATATTTTCCTTTTTTATCTCATTTTTTTACCTTTTTCTTTCTTTTCTTGAATTTTCTTTCTTTCTCTCTTTTTCTTATATTTTTTATTACCTTCTCTTTCTCTTTCTATCTCTGTTTCATTCTTTCTCTTTTTCTTTTGCTGAGAAAACACTTAGGATCCACAAATATATAGGTTTCTTATTAGTAAATGGCCAAAACATAAATGAAGCCCTACTGTGTATTTGGAGGTCAAATATGTGTCTTGAGACTGTCTTTTATAACAGATTGGAAAATTACTTTTACTCTTACTTTTTAAACTTATCTCTTCTGCAAAACTCTATATGAATATTCTTAAACCTCTTTGAAAATTAATTTATGCATCCGTTAAATAATTAGATGTATTTTTGTGCTGTTACTATCTATCAGTCTTTTTATTTCTTTTTTCATCTGACTACTCTAATGCATTTTTCCAATTATATGTATATCTCCTCACTTAGGACTTTTTAAAACCTGATTAAAGCTGTATTATTGATCAAGAATGTAGACAATATACGGATAATCTTAATACAAACAACAATTATAAAATTTTAAAAAATTACAAGATTTCACTTTTATCTTTTTAAAGAATTTTCTCCAGGTTTTTAATATCAACCAAGGAAATCTAAAGGAAGTTAACCATTATTCTTGGAATCATTTGGATGAACATCTTCATTTTTTGTAGTTTTGGTCACTTACCCCCACCTTTTTTTTTTTTTTTTTTTTTTGCGTACACATGGGAAGCAGCATGATGTACGTAAAGGTATTTGAATAAACCCATGGACGACCAAACTCAATACCTAAACGGGTCCTGGACGTGAGTTTGACGACCTTACGCTCAGGATCGTTAGTTCGATCGGGGAACTACTGCTGCTCCTCTATAAGAGTGGCTTCTATAGAAGAGAATAAAACAGTCATCGAAAGATAACCATGACCCACAGTCAAACCACATACACAAACCGCATCGCTCTTCGCGCGGGTAAAAAAGGGGCGCGTCCTGCTGAGGTTGGAGCCCTGGCCTCAGTGTTCGAAAAATCAGCTACAGAGCTCAAACAATCAAAACTACTAAAATGCAAGCAAACACTACAAATAGCCTCATTTAACGTAATAACCTTAAATAGAATAGGACAACTCCCAGAGCTAATCGCATCGGCTGAAGAACATAAGATAGACATAATATGCATACAAGAACACAGATACACGCGCACCGAAGATATCAAATATCACGAAACTGGCAATGGCTGGTCACTCGTCACTGTATCCGCATGGAAAAACTCTGTCAACGACGCAGTAGGAGGGGTAGGATTACTTATAGGACCTAGAGCATTAAAAACACTCAATAGCGTTGAGAAAATACAACCTAGAATGATGGCAGCTACATTTAACGGAAACCCCAGAGCAACAATCATCTCATGCTACAGCCCCACCAATGTTAGTGAAGAAACTGAACTAGTCACCTTCTACGATGAGTTATCCTCATTAGTGCGTAGCATCCCGAAACACAACATGTTAGTCATTGGCGGAGACATGAATGCCCAAATTGGGAAAAACGGAAACAACAAATACAGCCTCCACAACACGTCAGATAGGAATGGGCAACATCTAACAGATTTCATGATAGAAAATAGATTAGCATGCCTCAATACAAACTACCAAAAAAGAGAGGGCAAACTATGGACATACACGTATGCAAACAATACTAAAGCTCAGATAGACTACGTCCTTATAAACAAGAAATGGAAAAATAGTGCACTGAATTGCGAGGCATACTCCTCTTTTGAGGGTGTGTCCACCGATCACCGAATAGTCACGGCGAAAATACGATTAAGCCTACGAAAAAACGCCAAACGAACAGCAACCACCAAACACTATGACTGGGCCCTATTAAACAACAAAGATATAAGAGATAAATACGTATTAGAATTAAGAAACAGATTCGAAACACTACAAGAAAAGACGGAAAAAAGTACACCAAACAACGAATACGAAAATTTCGTCAATGCACACCTCGAGGCAGCAGCAAAATACATTCCAACAAAAATTAAAACTAAATGTAGAGTCCCATGGGAAACTTTAGCGGTGAGAGAAAAACGTGCACTAGTGAAAACAGCCCCCAAAAACTATCGAAAAAAAACAACAAACACAAATACCTTAAAACTAAAAACGGCACAATATCAATTAGCAGGCATATATATAAAGGAACAGACAGAATACATTCAAAATCAGATAGATAAGATTAGAGACTCGGTGGAAGATAGACAATCTAGAATAGCCTGGCAAACAATAAACGAAGTGAGCAGAAGAAAGAACACAGCCAAAGCAAAACTTAAAGCAGCAAACCAACAAGAAAGAATAAAACTGTGGAAACAGCACTTCGAAAATTTACTTGGAAACCCACCAAAAATAACGCATGAACCAATCACCAGAATAATTAGCAAACAATTAGACATTAAACTAGGACCGTTCACACAAGAAGAACTCGACTCGGTTCTCAGAAAAATTAAAAATAGGAAAGCTGCAGGGCTGGACGAAATTCCCCCGGAAATATGGAAGACCAGACAATTCGACGACATACTGCTCCGACACTGCAATGCAGTATACAATCAAAATCCGATAGATAGATGGATGAAGGGATGCATACTCCCCTTCCCTAAAAAGGGGGACCTCAGATTAGCCAAAAACTACCGAGGCATAACACTTACATCCATCGCTGCAAAAATCTACAATGCCCTACTACGAAACTGAATAGAACCCAAAATCGACAACATACTTAGAAAAAACCAAAATGGCTTCCGAAGAAATAGATCCACGACCTCACAAATATTAACAAGCGACATTAATATTTGTCGACTTTACCAAGGCTTTCGACTCCATTCACAGAGGAAAGATGGAACAAATCCTACTAGCGTACGGCATACCTAAAGAAACCGTAACGGCAATAACGATTCTCTATAGAAACACTAAAGTAAAAGTACGATCACCGGATGGAGACACAGAATACTTTGACATTGTAGCAGGAGTACTACAAGGGGACACGCTGGCCCCGTACCTCTTTATCATTTGTCTAGACTACGTACTTAGAACATCGATTGACAAAATCAAAGAGAATGGCTTCGAACTGACGAAGAAAAGAAGCAGAAGATACCCCGCAACAACAATTACCGATGCCGACTACGCCGATGACATAGCGATACTGGCAAATACACCTGACCAAGCCGAAACACTTCTGCATAGTTTGGAACGAGCAGCAGCAAGCATAGGCCTCTATGTTAATGCACACAAAACGGAATATATGTGCTATAACCAAACGGGAGACATCTCCACTCTAGAAGGAACCCCACTTAAACTAGTAGACAAATTCACGTACCTAGGAAGCAGCGTCGAATCAACCGAAAAGGACATCGAAACGAGGTTAACGAAAGCATGGACAGCTATCGATAGGCTATCGATTATATGGAAATCAGACCTAACCGATGAAATGAAATGCAGTTTCTTCCAGGCAGCGGTCACATCGATACTGCTATATGGATGCACTACATGGACGCTAACAAAACGACTGGAGAAGAAGCTAGATGGCAATTACACAAGAATGCTGCGTGCAATCCTGAACAAGTCCTGGCAGCAACACCCCACAAGACACCAACTGTACGGCCACCTGCCCCCTATCACGAAAACTATTCAAGTTAGACGAACCAGACATGCAGGACACTGCTGGAGAAGCAGAGATGAACTCATAAGAGATTTACTCTTATGGATCCCCACACATGGCCGCGCAAAAGCAGGACGACCAGCTCGAACGTACATTCAGCAGCTATGTGAGGATACAGGATGTTGTCCAGAAGACCTACCTAGGGCGATGAACGATAGGGAGGAGTGGCGAGAGAGGGTCAGGGATATCCGTGCTACCAGCGCGATATGATGATGATGATGATTGTATTCTCAAATATTCTTAGGTGTGGTAGTCTGTAATAAGTAAATAAGTAAACTTGGTGACCATAGTCGAGGGCAACCAGAAGGCTCCCTTTTCAATAGCTTCTACACCGAGAGGAGGGTGCTACTCTTTTCCATGGATTGCTCCACTTTACCCTTGATACATACCTTATATTGCTGAGTGTTAAGCAAGGAGGTATCAAGTACCATTTTTAAAGTCTTTGGTATGACACGACTTGAGATTGAACCCAGGTCTCCCGGACCATTGGCAAACACTCTACCCACTAACTTGTATATGAATAAGTATTTTGTGTACTATGTTTTTGTTATTAAATTTTCTTTATGTTCATATATTTAAAAATATTATGTATATGGATGCTTATATATATATATATATATATATATATATGTGTGTATAAGTGTGTGTGTGTGTGTGTATAGTTAGTGCCTTTTGTATGGTCTCCAAAGGCCTGGAAAAGAGATTGGGGGAAATTGAGATCAAAGGAAGAAGCAAGGCCCTCCAGATGACAGCACTGTTAAAATCAGCGACAATACTTATTAGAGTTCTTGGAGATCCGATTGGTTTGGTGGGGTTTGGTTTTATGGCATATCAACCATTGTAGGTTATTTAATGTCAAATCCTTTTTATAGATGTATATATTAAATTTGATTTGTAAACACATTTAGTAGATAATATTTTTAAATGAGTCTGAGCTCATTTTTTTTCCACACAGTTAAATGGTTTCGAGTATTTCTATCGAATACGAATGTTTGCCAATAGCCTGGGAGACTGGGGTTCATTTCTAGGTTGAGTCAAATCAAAGACTCAAAAAATGGTACTTGATACATCCTTGCTGAACACTCAGCATTATTAGCTATGTATCAAGGGTAAAGTGGAGCTATTCAGGGAAAGGAGAAGTGCCCTCCCCTACACTTAGTGTAGAAGCTATTCAAAGGGGAGCCTTCGAGTTGCCCTTGACTGTAGTTACCAACTTTACTTCAGAATGATTTTATTGACTATAAATCATTTTTCATATATTACTATTTAACACTAACAATTCAATTAAACGTCAGACATTTATTTACACAGTTAAATGATCAAACAGTTCTATTTCAAACAAGTCAATTTAACACAAGTTATTAGTTTACCATTAGCCCTATACCTCTTTATTATGTATCTAGACTACGTGCTTAGAAAATCTATCAATAAAATCCAAGAAAACGGTTTCAAGCTAATAAAAGAAAGAAGTAGAAAGTACCCCGCAAAAACAATTATCGACACCGACTACACCGATGATATAGCACTCCTGGCAAATACACCCGCCCAAGTCGAAACCCTGCGACATAGTCTGAAATGAGCCACAGCAGGATATGTCCTCCATGTCAATGCACACAAAATAGAATATATGTGCTTTAATCAAACAGGCGACATCTCCACATTAAACGGTAACCCTCTGAAACTAGATGACAGATTCACCTACCAAGGAAGCAGAGTCTCATCAACTGAGACAGACATCGACACATGACTAGCAAAGGCATGGACAGCTATCGATAGGCTATCGGTCATATGGAAGTCATACCTGACCGATAAAATGAAGCGCAGTTTCTTCCAAGCAGTGGTTGTGTCGATACTGCTATATGGATGCACCACATAGATGCTAACTAAACATATGGAGAAAAAGCTTGACGGCAACTACACAAGAATGCTGCAAGCAATATGGAACAAGTCCTGGAGGCAGCACCCCACAAAGCAGCAGTTGTACAGCCACCTACCACCCATCTCGAAACTATCCTAGTTAGACGAACAAGACATGCGGCACACTGCTGGATAACTAGGGACAAGCTCATAAGCGATGTACTCCAGTGGACCCCTTCATATGGACAAGTAAAGGCAGGACAACAAGCTCAAACCTACATACAGCAGCTCTGTGCCGATACAGGATGTAGCTCGAAAGACCTACCGGAAACAATAGACGATAGGGAGGGGTGGCAAGAGAGGGTCAGAGATATCCATGCTGATAGCGTGACATGATGATGATGATGATTATTATTAATTTACCAAGAGTTTAAATATCAAACAGTTCTATTTGACCTATAGATAGGAGCCTATCAGGTGTTACCACTCTGGATCAGAGTGTACCCGGGGGCAATGGCATAAAGGGACACACTGGATTCTGAAACCTCACCACCAGATTTTTTAATGTCATAACCAGAACACTCATTGGTAGGGTCCTAGCCCTCTGCAGAGATGCCGTTGGTATATTTTACAGGAAGGCGATTTGTAGAAAAAAAAAAAGAAGTGAGGCGAATGCAACCACCGGATGTAGGATTCAGCCTCGTGGAGCAGAGTGGTTTCTGAGAGCGTCCGCGGACCTCTGAATTTCTTGCCGCCAAAGCCTTTTTTTATATAAAAGGGAACGAATTCCACTCTGCGGCGTCACGTAAATAGAAATGGACGTAGAAAATAAGTCCTTCTTTCGCCTGAGAAAGGCTAGCGAAGATAATAATTTCCATTTTTATAGAGTTATTTCTCGCAGAAGTGTTTTGTAAATGCTGTTAGATGTTATTTATTCCCTTTTCTTAGCTGTAACGGCAGGTTAGGGTCGAAAAGGGCTACGTCATTTCCGGCCATACCCGGATGTAATTTTTCTAGGGCAAACAAGTAATCCGATCTGTTTATGTTTGTGAGCAGGTCACGGGAACATATTAAGTGAATGCAGCAAATTAGCACAGAGGGAGTATAAGGCGAGGCATGACTGGGTCGGCAAGGTGATCCACTGGGAAAGGTGCAAGAAATGTAAATTTGACCATACTAACAAACGGTATATGCACAGCTCAGCACCTGTCCTAGAAAATGACACGCATAAACTCCAATGGGACTTTAACATACAAACGGATCATCTAATCCCGACCAGAAGACCAGACTTAATAATAATCAACAAAAAAAAGAGAACTTGCAAAATAGTCGACTTTGCTGTCCCGGCTAACCACAGAGTAAAACTGAAAGAATGTGAAAAGAAGGATAAGTACCTCGACCTTGCTAGGGAATTGAAAAAACTGTGGAACATGCAGGTGACAATTATACCAATTGTAATTAGTGCGTTTGGAATAGTAACTAAAGGATTACTAAAAGGAATGGAGAACTTGGAAGTTGGCGGACGAGTGGAGACCATCCAAACGACAGCATTATTGAGAACAGCCAGAATACTGAGAAGAGTCCTAGAGACTTGAGGAGACTTGCAGTCACTCAGACTCCAGTGACAAAACATTAGCTAACGCTGATGTGAAAAGCTCTAATGAGTAAATAATAATAATAATAAACTTTAAGAGAGAAACAGAATCTCTCCTAATAGCAGCACAAAACAATGCCATAAGAACCAATCATATAAAAGCGAGAATAGATAAGATGCAACAAAATAGCAAATGTTGGCTATGGTGATAGAGATTAAACCATCAATTACATAATAAGCAAATTCAGCAAATGTGCACAGAAGGAATATAAGACTAGACACAACTAGGTGGGCAAGGTGATCCACTGGGAGACGTGCAAGAAATTTAAATTTGATCATACAAACAAATGGTATATGCACAATTGTGGGGATTTAGGAATTAACAGTAAAACTCCCAACCGGATATTGACTCGTCGGCTGCCAGATACAAAATGTATAAACGCGTCGCCACGCATAAGGCTCCACGCACCCATCCGGTTAAAATCAGAAAAAAGAAAAATAATAAAAAGTAAAGTAGCCAATGGGAAGCGGTCGCGTCAAAATTAGAAGGATTTTGGAGTAGCGAATTTGGAGCCGGTGTAGAGAGATAAATACTCAGATTTTCTGTGAACCGACCTCTTTTTCGGGTAGTGACGTCGAACCGACAACACCGATTTTACTGTCTGGTGCTTTTGGGTACCACACTACGTCTTGGGACGTAGCGTTGGTTAGTCCATTCACCAAGTAAATAAAGGAAAGTATGGAAGAAATGTTTTCGTCTCTTATCTGTTTCTATCTTTTCTTTTTGTATATTTCTTTTGGACTTTCTTTGGGCAAGGCATTGCGCCAGCCAGTCAACGTGGGGTAAAATAATATAACCAAAATATGGAGTCAGATATCTTACGGCAACACAGCCTTGCCCTTAGCCACTGACCTTCCTAAAACCCTTTCAAACTCCACATTGGTGACCTCGACGCTGAATGCCTTCAAACCCCACACAATCCAGCATCTGTCCTAGAAAATGACACACATAAACTCCTTTGGGACTTTGACATACGGACGGATCACCGAATCTCGGCAAGAAGACCAGACCTAATAATAATCAACAAAAAAAAGAGAATTTGCAAAATTGTCAACTTCACTGTCCTGGCTGACCACAGAATAAAACTGAAAGTAAGTGAAAAGAGGGATAAGTACCTGGACCTTAATTGAAAAAACTATGGAACATGAAAATGACAGTTATACCAATTGTGATTGGTGCTTTTGGTACAGTAACTAAAGGATTATTTAAGGGATTGGAGAACTTGAAAGTTGGCTGACGAGTGGAGACCATCCAAACTACAGCACTGTTAAGCACGGCCAGAATACCGAGAAGAGTCCTGGAGACTTGAGGAGACTTGCTGTCACTCAGACTAAAGTGAAAGACCGTCAGCTAACGCTGACACGAAAAGGTCAAATAAGTGAATAATAATAATAATGAATTTGAGTCATAAGTAGTTGGAAGTTGTGTAATTAAAATATAACTTAGAGTAAAAGTTTGTTTGAAAATACAAGGACTTATAATAAACCCTAATAACTGCAGTTTCAAATTTCTTTAAAAGGAATTAAAACGGATTAAAATGTACCTGTAAAAAGTACAGAATTTACCTAAAATTGTTTTAGACACTACTTTTCGGTCAGTCAGTCAGTCAGTCAGTACTAGGTGAATTTTAGTTCCTATCATTATTATCAGCAGACAAGAGCTGTCAGCTGCATTTAGTAGCCATCCGTGAAAAGATCAGATGAAATGATTTCATCTATTTTGTTACAGACCATTAAAAAGAACTAACAGCTAACATTCAGACAACCATTAGACCAGAAATTTGCCAGGATTATGAATAAAATGCAAACTAATTCTGCAATAAAACGATAGCTTTCTATTTTCAAGGAAAGAAGATATTGAAAATAGCAAATTTTATTTAACTTTTTTATTTTTGAACTTCAAAGGCTTTAAGTTTTCACATTTCTCTTCTTTGTATCTTTATGAATAAAAAAAATAAAAGCAAAAAATAAACTTAAAGCAAAGAAAATAGATCACTCATTTTGTGGGTTGTTAATTTAAAAAAAGAACCCAAATTTTGGAGTCTATTTCTGAAAAGAAAATATGTAAAACTTTTTGTTCAAAGTGAAAATCCTTCAAGTATTATCCCAATAAGAACAGATGTGGAAGTTCATATTACATTATCTCACCAAGAAGAGTTTTAGCTTGAATTTATATCGGATTAACTCATGACATAATAGATTTCTTTAATGAGAATATGTAGAGCAAAGATTATTTTCTGAGTTGTGATTATTTTATTAAATGTTTACCCTTGGATTATTATTTTCATCACTGTGTTATTTTCTGATGTTATGGGTTAAAGTATTTTTACAAGTTTGCTCAAGAAAGTAGTAAGAAAGATCTTTTTTTTTCAGGTAGGTTGGTCTTTTGGGTTTTATAGCATATCAACCCTTGAAGGTTATTTAATGCCAAATCCATTTTATACAAATAATCAGTTCTTTTTCACACAATTCAGTTTAGCATGAGTACACAGTTTAATTGTCAAAAAAATTTCTATTTCAAACTGTTCAGTTTAGTCAAACAGTTCTAATTCAACCAATTCAATTTAGTATAAGTATAAATTTTGTTTACATACAGTTAAATGTCAAAACAGTTCTATATTAAACAATTAAGTTCAGCATAAGTACAGTTTCAATGTCAAAAACAGATCCATTTCAAACAATTCATTTTAGCATAAGTATGCAGTTTAGTTCTATTTAACCCATAGATAGGGCCCTCTCAGCTGCTACCACTCTGGGCCTGAGTGGACCTGGGATCGATGGCAATGAAAGGGTACACTGCATTATCCAAAGCTCCAGCATCACTGGAACCTCACCATCAGATTGCTTAGTGTCAAATCCAGGACACTTGTTGGGAGGGTCTTACCCCTATGCAGAGGTGCAGTCTGTGTATTCTACAGTCCCAGCTGACTGGGCAATTTTTATTTCAGTTTGATAACTCTAATTGAAGATTCACTTCATGGTGATTAACCTCCTTGTTGGACCACTTGCCCACTGCTTAACAAGATTAAATCATTATAAGAAAAAAAATTCCATGCCTACATTTTGGCTGGTTCATATGTAGTAGTTCCAAGTTTCAAAAGACTAATTCTGTAACTTCACTTTTGTCTGTTGTTGTCAAAACATAAAAGGAGAATATATCTCAGTAATGGAGAAATACAAATTTTCTGGAGCAGTAGGTGACCCTTCTTAGTATCACCTGCTGAAAGACCAACATTTCAAAATTATGAAATAAGGACTTTGTTGCTTTGGACTGTATAGAAGACCCATCTCAGATTTCATGTTCAGCTGCCTAATCTTAGATTATTATCTTTTATAAAGTGTGTCAAAAAAATTAAAATGAGGATTATCCATCATTGTTCTTCTATGAATGAGTTTTTGGCCAAAAAGATTATTTCTGTGCTATCATAAAACCCTTCTCCTCTGACTTGAGTCTCCATGACTATTTGCTGTTGCCAAGAATCAAATCCCACATTTTTTGATAGCAAAATTATTTGAAAAATGACAACCATTTTTTGACAGCATTGGTAAATTGGCTCCATATATATATTTCAGAATATTTTGTCTTTTATGGGTTCTATGTTATGCTGGTCTGATCTTCAGAAGTTGCAAAATATTTTTTACTTTTCGTTTTCCTTTATCATCACCTCAAAAGGAAGCAGAGGTGGATTAACTGCCCAAAACAACACAAGAAAATACTCAGCATAAGTGCATAATGGTGACACAAAATAGTATTAAAACTAAAGAGGCAAATCGGTTTATCAACTAGCTTGCACTGGTCTACGGCCTCACCAGCCCATCACTTATTCTGTGAACCAATCAACATCTGAATAGAACACAATATATATCCAACAAATTTCCTTCTCTCATTTGAATTGACATTTTGCAGTGAATAAAATGTTTTCAGTACAGAAGAACAACTTTTGCATCTGTCTCAAAAAACAGTGGATGAAAAAAAAAGAAAAAAATAATTTATAAGATTTTAACAAAATATTTCATGATGCATTGTTTTCTGTTGGCAAATCTTCTTGATTTTATGATTATAATTACAATTTGAAAAATAAAAAGATTTTTTTTTTAAAATTAATTCATCTTTTTTTTTAAATGGGCTTGTTTTATAAGTTGCGATAACTGTTGATTAAACTGATGATTTTATAATTTGTTTTCAAACAGCCAATCTACTGGCTTATTATTTAAACAGACTGGTAAAGCACAGAAGCATGAAAAGTAATGATGGAAATCTAGTGGTTGTTTTGTATCCTTAAGCAACCATGAAATATTCTCCTCTTTGCATTATCATCAATTGACTTATAGCCAACTTTAATCTTTGCCTGATTAATATAGGCTATCCTGGAATCATTGGCCTTGGTAAAATTGCTGATTCTAACCATTATTTGAATAGAAAAACACATATATACTTATAATATCATAACATAATGGATTATAATAAACCTAATACACTTCAGGTTGATCAACATTCACTTGACAAACAAGAGTCAGGGGTAAATTTGTTAATATTAATCTTGTGCAAAAGGAATTGTGTTTTTTGTTGTTTAATACATATTTTGGAAATAAAGCTTTATTTTACTATGCTCAGCTAATATTCTATTTCAAAGCCCAAATTTTGCTCTATTGATTTATAATAACGATTTCATTTTTGGATTATTATTCTTCTTTATTTTAGATTGTCATTGTAAAGATGGACATAAATGCAAGATTTTTTTGGTTGGGTTCAAAATAAGATTTAAAGCAGTGAAAATTGTCTATGAATTTACTACTAAACATTGATTTCAAAACAATTGTTTGATATCTGCACCACACTGGAAAACCATAAGGGTGTGAGAAATGGGTTCCATACAAGTAGAACAAAAGTAAAATATTCTCTTACAAGGTCTGTTCTACTCTTCTTTCATAGAACTAAAACAATTACCATAAATTTTTGAGGGGGGTGTCCTCGTGGTGTAATGGTTAAAGCGATGGACTGCAGAATCGTAGTACACAAGTTCATACTCCAGTCACGCTATTACGTTCACTTTCGGGCAAATACCCTTGGGAAAGGTATAAACCCCCTTATCCTCCCAGCTATGGGTTAAATAGTACCACTACTGTTCTTCTAGGAGAATGGATAATGGCATTAAATAACCTAAAAAGAGTTGATATGCCACTAAACAAAGAAACCAAACCAAAAATTTTGACACATAAGTCAACCTTTAAATACTGAAAAAAAAACAAAAAAACTAGGGTTTGACTCATGCAAGGCTAAGATCAAAACCTCATATGCCACAATTTATTGATGCTGATTTCATTGTGACATAGGGTGAAAAATGGCTGGTATATGACAAATGACAACATTCTCTAAAGTAGAAGGACCAAAATGAGGTATCAAAACCACAGCTGCTTCAAATGAAGTTTAATAGCATCAGCAGACATCTGTCAAACAAACTACCACTTTTACCAGTAACTTCTAGTAAGATATAGTCTACACCAACCTTGTAACAACTCAAAACACTTGTGAAAAGTTCATTGGTTCTAAAACTCCAGAATTCTAACCCACAAGAATAAATAGTCTTATTTATTGTTGTCAAAAATGTGTAGATTTTAACAGGCTTTATTTTGATGAATATACTGCTTTAAAGTTGATGATAAAAACCAGAACTATTTTTTCGCAACACAATATCTAACTTTTAGATCTACATGTACATGACTATAGAAATATTTACATATATGAATTTATCTATCTATCTAACAGAAGTGTATATATATATATATATACAACAGGAAAAAAGTTTGGGATCAACCTGTATTTCTAAAAATCACCTTAAAATGAGATACTTTAAAAAAATTTTAAAGTAAAGGATAGAATTTCGTAAACTGCATTGTATTTGTTTTTATTTTGACAAAAATACACACTTAAATTTAATTTTTATCATACAAAAGCATCATATTTTCTTGTTTTTTTTTAAAATAAAACCATCACCTGCTTTAATTACTTCTTTAAAAATTCTTAGCATTCTTTCCAACAGTTTTTCAAAAAAAGTAGATGGCAGAGCCTCTCAAGAATTCTTCAAGCACTAAAAAAGCTGACTCTCATTCTTTGGATATTCTTTTCAAACTTTCCTATCTAATTCATCCCATACCAATTCAATGTGAGGAGAGTGAGGCCACTAAGTTAGAATTACCAAAATATTATTCTTTTTTTTTTACTCAAAGTAATTTTTACATAATTTATAGGTCTGTTTTAGATCATTGCTTTGTTTAATGGTGATTTTTTCTGGTTATTTGTAAACCAGATGGTATAACATGTCTTTGCAAAATTGAATGATATTCTTTTTTCATGATTCTATTTACCTGAATAAAATCTCCAGCCCTTAACTCTCCTAAAACATCCCAACACCATATTTTTAACTGCTGGAAGTACACATTCAGCAATTAGTTTTTCTCCTGGATATCTTCTCCTATGCACTCTCCTATTACTAACAAAAAGTTAAAATTTTAACTCACTTGTTCACAATACATTTTGCCACTTTTTCAATGTCCAGTTTTATTTGCTTTTGTGATCATAACAATCTTTTCTGCTTATTGACCTGCTGTAACATGGTTCTTTTTATAGCTATGCACCCCTAGAGGCCTGCTAATCTAAGTTGATTTTTTACTGTTAAGAGCAACATTATTTGCTGTCAAGTGGAATTAAGTTCAACTTTCAACTATGAAGCAGTTTCCCTTCTACATCATTCATCCTCAATAATGAAGTATTTACCTTTAGCAACAGTTGTTATTTTTGGTGCTTCAGCTCTTTTTCTGTCAACATTGGTTCCAGTTTCTAACTGCCATGGTAATGAATATGGCACTTCATATCTTGAAATCTTCAACTTCTTGGCAATTCATCTTTGAGATTTGCTATCTTTGAATAAAATTTCAAATTACTCTGCTTAGCAGTCTAATTTGGTCATTTTGTGCAAATTACTTCAAAATTAAAAAATGAACTAAAAAGATCTCACAACATACTTTCTGACTAACTGGACTTTTTCTGGAGTTCAAGCACTTTGAGGTGTTCCAGTGGGCTTTTTTTTTTTTTAATGATGAGTCTGTAGTTCTGAAATTTTCTACCCATAGCAATATTGATTTTCTAACCAGAACAGCATCATTCCAATATAGCATAAAATGGGCATGAAAAGCTCTCTGTGTCACAATAACAGATTCCTTAGTCTTAAAATTGTTTCAGTAGCAAACACACTATGTGCGGTCAAAGCCATGACCATTATGATCACATTTGAAAAATAAATGGCAAAAAATTTATTAGATGGAGCTACCATTACCACTTGCCTTAATTGCCTAGCATCACATAGGTGTCAGTTTAAAATCTGAGAGGTATTTTTGTTGCACTCTGTATTAGTGGATGCTCTAAAAAGTTCTAAAAACTCTTGGAATAGTCAAGTCTCATAGATTTTAGAAGCCAGCCAAGATATTTTGATTTTTAGAGACCTTTGGTCCAAAACTTATTTCAAATACACAACTAATGTTTTAGATGTTATAATGGCAGACAGAATTATTGAGATTCTGGCAAATTTCAGACAATTTTAAACTAGGACTCAAAGCTGCTTAAAGTGCTCTGGAATTTGGGAAGGAAATTAAACAATACTTGATCATGCAACCGAAAACTGGTTTAAGTATCTTATGGATGATGATCTACTCCTTGAAAAAAATAGCCCAAAAGTAAATGACCATTAGTTGTTAAATATGAATAAGTAGATATGAATCTGACCATTAGTGCTCAAAATCTATCATATCATCTTGGATCATCATATGCAGAGCATGATATTAGAACTAAAAACCTTTGGAAGAGCCAGGATCATCAAATGGTACAATATGTAGATTATTAAATAAGCTTTTAAAATCATATAGGATCTCTTCAGAAGTTCTGCACAAATTCTGATTTGAATCCATAAAAAACAAACAAGAAAAACAAAACAAAAGACAATTCAAAAGTTGTACTGAAGACAAGTTATAAATTTTTTTTTGTTTTTAATAATTTGTTTCTTTAAGATATAATAGGATTCAAAATTATTTTTCTTTATCTTTTGTTTTCTTTATTCTTTTATCATCATAAATTCTATGTCTGTCTCATAATCATTATTACATTTAATATATAAAATTCATATACAAATTTATCTGCTATAATGAGAAACAGGTATTGTCATTAATATTTATTCAGTCATCTCAATTGCTAGTATCATCATTTATTGATACTTAAAAGATAATCATAGTCTGGCACAAAGAGATAAAGTGTTAAAGTAAAAAAAAAAAAATAGTGTTGAATCATGCTTCCAAGGAGAAAGAGCCTACCTGCCTTCCATGAAAATAAGCATTCAAACATTCTGTTCTTTTGGGATTTGTTTTATATTAGCTGGAACACCAACCACTGCATCAAACGAAAAATACGCAACTATGATATTACTTATTTTTATCCATAACGAACAAATTTGCAATGCATAGCACTGCTTTGTGTAAGGTATGGCAGGTAACTGGTTTACTTTGTGACAGGCTCACTACTCACACTCTAACTATTATATTATTACCGGTTTACAGCATATATTGCATAATACATATTACTAATTATAACCCTTACTTAATATCCTTTACTTTTTATCTGGAATCATTTACCTTTAACTGGTATCTGATACTCATGGCTTTTTATCAATTACCTTTTTACTTTTTTACTTATCAATTCATTAACTCATCTACTGAAAGTGATGTCAACATACACTTAATGAAGGAATGGGATGCTGTTGATAGGCTATCATTCATACGGAAATCTAATCTATTCGATAAACTAAAATGGATTTCTTCCTCTTTGTCGCTGTGTCTATACTACTATGTGGATGCACCACATGGTCACTAACAAAACACACAGAGAAAAAGTTAGATGGGGACAACGTAAGAATGCTGCATGCTATCTTGAACAAATCCTGAAAGCAACACTCCACAAAAGAGCAGCTGTACAACAACCTGCTTCCCATCTCAGAAAAAAAATTCAAGTAAAAAGAAAAAGACATGTGGAGAACTGCAGGAGAAGAAAGGACAGATTCATTAGCAACATTCTTGGATGGACTCCTGCACATAGTCAAGCCAATGTTAGCTGACCAGCAAGGATTTACATACATCAGCTGTGTAGAGACTCATAATCCAACTGAGAAGACCTGTAAGGAGTGATGAATGATAGGGGTGTATAGCAAGAAAGTTAAAGAATTCTGTGTCGTTAGTGTGACTTGATGATGATAATGAAGATAAGGGCAATTCAGCCATTAAGAGAAAGATGAGACAAAATTTCCCCTGACCGAATAAACTGCTTTATGTATAGATATTGTGACTTGTAATATAATAGCCTGAAAAATCTATAAAGATTATAAAAATCTAAAATAGTCAGCACTAGAAAATGGAACAATGCATATTACTTATTATAAGTAAAGTTGGCGACCGTAGCTGATCCGAAGGCTTCCTTTTCGATTGCTACTACACCAAAGTGTAGGAGAGGGTGCTACTCCTTTCCCTGGATTGCTCCACTTTACTCTTAATCCATACCTTATAATGCTGAGTGTTAAGCAAGGCGGCATCAAGTACCATTTTTTGAGTCTTTGGTATGACTCAACCCGGGATAGAACCCAGGTCTCCCGGGCCATGGGTGAAAACTCTAACCATTATACTAATGTCTGGTACTAATTACTTATTATAACCATCACCTATTATCATTTACTTTCTATATGGTATCTTTTACTTGGTTTAGTTTGGTTTCTTTGTTTAATTGTATATCAACCCTTGTGGATTATTTAATTCCAAAATAATCCTTGTAGAAGAACAGCAACCTCGGTGTAGTAGCTATTGAAAAGGGAGCCTTCTGGTCGTCCTCAATTAAGTGGGGATAAAGGAGTTTATATCTTTCCCAACATGGTGGTGCTCGTGGTATAATGGTTATCGTCGCAGGATGTGGACACGAGGACACAAGTTCAAATCCTGGACGAACCTGATTGCATTTCACATAGCACTAATACCCTTGGGAAAGGTATGAATCCAAATATTCTCCCTCCAGCTATGGGTAAATAGTAGGGCAGATTAGGTTCTTCAGCCTTGGTGAGGCGACTAGTCTAGGAGAAGGAAAACTCTGAATTCAAACCTGTTAAACTCCGCTTAAAAATTGACCTTGTGTCATATCCTGCCCAAGCGGAGGGGTTGGTAAATAGGATATCTTTCCCAAGAGTATTAATGCAAAAGTGAATGTAATACCATAACTGGAGTTTGAACTCACTTACTACGATCTCCCAGTTCAGCACATTAGCATGGGTTTCCCCAACCTTTTACTTCGTATCTTTACATTTACCGGGTATCTGGTACCTTTAACATATCATCCTTTACTTTTTACCTTTTTACTTATTTATTCATTCATTCACTGTAGGTGACTGGGTCATTAAGAGAAAAAAAAGTAACAAAATTTTCCTTGACAGAATAAACCACTTTATATATAGACATTGTGATTTGTAAAATTTTAATAGCTGGGAAAAAGCCATAAAGATTTTTAAAATCTAAAAGAATCAACATTAGGATATAGAATGAGTAAAATAGATAGCCAATCCTAATTCTATTATCCAGTGAAACCACACAAAACAAAAATATATCTTTGCAAAATAAATAGGTGTTAGCAAAGGCTTTCATACATCATGTTTTACTTATTTCATCATTAAAACATATTTATTTTAGATATATTTATATGCATCTATAACAAATAGTAATGGACATTTTATGCTCTCTTCTCCCAAAATACATCTACATATTTCAGCAGTGATAAAATTAAAGCTGGAAGCTTTTTGTTTGTACTTTTACTAAATTGAACAACCACAAAAACTAAAAGCTAAACAATGAAATAGTTGGATGCAATCCAAGATCTTCGATATAAAAGTATCTCTATTACTTCTAGATATTGCTGAGAGATTTAAAAAAAATGAATTTCTGATGTAAACGAGGAATATGTGTTGGAGAATAATGATATGCCTGATGCTGAAATGATAGCAAGAAGATTACTTCTCAACTCATAGATAATGTTTATAGACTTAATTGAGATGAGGTTATTATATCAAGCGTGATCATTTCTTTTCTTATTAAACTTCTTATCTTTATTCATTGGGAACAAATCCTGGAAGCAGCACCCTACAAAACAGCAGCTGTATGACTACTTGTCTCTGGTCTCATAAACCATCCAAAGAAGATTAATAAGACATGGGCATAAAGGTGATTAACCACACGGAATTGTGAAATGCCAAGCTCACCTGATACTCTACTCAATGGATTTGACTCTATGGCTTGGAGTATGTCCCTGGAATCCAAGTTTTAAGCATACCTGACCTTATCTAATCATTGACTTTCAGGCAGTCTGAGAGAAATCTTATGAACTATCTTGTTACAGCATTTTTACCTTTCGCATAACAAATGTTTTTGGTGGCTTCCATGGTGTTATGACCCAGTTTAAACTCAGTAAGCATAAGTTGTTGAATTAGACTATGTTACATATCAATCTGTGTGGTTTTCAAATCCAACATGGACTGAAGTAATGCTCGATGTGTCAGTGCATGAATACCACAATACTAACAAGCACAGCAGGGATGTTCCATTGTTTGAACTGCTTTGGTCTCATGATATACACACTGCATAGTATTTTTTTGTTTAAATTTCATGAAGGTCTTGATATACTCACTGCATAGAATTTTGTTGTTTAAATTTCATGAAGGTCTTGATATACTCACTGCATCGAATTTTGTTGTTTAAATTTAATGAAAGTCTTGATATACACATTGCATAGTATTTTGTGGTTTAAATTTCGTGAAAGTCTTAAAATAAGCAAATTAAAAAATAGTATGCTGTTCCTATTGAATTGGGCAGAAATAAGCTCAACTGAAATAACATCTGAGATGATAAAGACCATCATTTTAAATAAAAATGCAAATATTTGTTTGTGATGAACATTATATCATCAATCTGATTTTCCAATTTCTAACAGAAAACGTTCCCTACATTTTAAGCTATATTCTGCAGAAAGCCTACATGGGACCTTTGAAATAGCGCACCTGAGTCACCCACATCTGGGACAATCGCAAAGGTCAACCCAACCAGAGTGCAATGGAAGGGCCTTGCTCTGGGAGAACGGTCTAGCTGATCATCATTAACTCCTGTGCCAGGTAAGTATATATGGGACCTTTGGTCACAAATAGTGATCACAGATTTGAACTATATACTTACTGAATCATATGTCAGTGAATTTACATAGAAAAATCAGTGATTTATTTATGATGTTATGTAAACTGATCATAAATTTACCCAACGCACTTTTTATTGTAGCAATAAGCATAGTCTTAGTATTGAGGAATACTTTTGTGCAGATTTAGTATTTTAAAGATATTGTCAAAAGGTAAACATTTATGACCCCCAGAGGTTATTGCTCATTAACTAAATTAAAAGATACAACAAAATGTTTTTTTCTAAGTTTTCATTTTTTTTCTGTGGCCAAAACAAATGTCATAAGAAAAAAACAGCATAACTCTGGATTCTGACAAGGAATTTATGTGCCAGATGTCTACTTGATATGGTTAGATAAAAAGATAAATGTAACCTGACACAAAGTAAGGGTCCAGTTTAGCATTATATTAACAATGTAAATCAAACACCTTACACAAACTTTAGTAATTTTCAAAATACTAAAATAAAGTTGGTGACCTTAGTCGAGGGTGACCCAAAGGATCCCTTTTCAATAGCTACCACACTGAGGCGTAGGTGAGAGCGCTTCTCCATTCCCTGGATTACTCCACTTTACCCTTGATCCTTACCTTATATTGTTGACTGTTAAACAAGGTGGCATCAAGTACCATATTTTGATTCTTTGGTATGACTTGACATGGGATTGAACCCATAATTAGTATTCCTAATTTGGTTAATTTGTTGTTGATAGGTTTGTTGTGTGTGTGTTAGTACGTAGAGAAATAGGTCTTTGGGTAACAGGAATTGTGGGGGTTCTTTTCTTTTGTTTATTTGATGAGTATATGTTGAGAGCTTTCTTCTATTGTTTAATATGAAAAATTTTAGGTATTTTAAGCTTTTAAGGGAATGTTCATTTTATTCAGATTCTTCATCTTGGTATTGTGGGCTAAATATTCTAAGTGCTCATCAATAAAACCCAATTATAAGGCCTGTTTTAATTTTGTTGTTGTGGTGGGTGGGAGTAAAAATGTATATAATCATTTTTGTTTGTGGATTTCTGAGGATTTTTATATATATATATATATATATATATAAATATGTTGAATCATGGTAAGGAAGAGATGCACAGAGAAATGGAGTTAACTATTTAATAACTGAAGTGGTACAGTCTAACAAATATTATAAGTTTTGTGCTGTGGGTGTTATGCCTGAAGTTGATCTTACTACTGACCGAGATCTTGCAGAACCCTTGTGTGTAAGAAGCACAACATCTTCTATACCTCCGCGATACTGGAAGTCACATGGTACAAACCACTATACAACAATATATATACACAATATTTCAAAAATAAAATAGGATACCAACAAAAGCAGGATAAAAAAAAATCACACCTGAGTTTCACATAGCTGATTCTCAGATGAACAGATATTTGATGCATTTGATTGAAGCTCACCTGAAGACTGGCATCATGAAATTCAGAGTCATGAATTTTTCTCCTGTTTTTATTGTTTTCTTATTTTGTTGTTGAAATATTCTTGTATTGCTATGTCATTTAGTACATAGAGCACAGTAAATATGTTATTGGTTAAAAGTGTTTTAAGAAATAAATTTTACTCATAAATCCACACACACACACACACACACACACACACACACACACACACACACACACACATATATATATGTATATATATGTATATGTATTTATATATTGTCGTCCACAGACAGACTGTTTCATTGAATCATAACTCACCCATGTGGTTAGATATACGAGACTCTTCAAGCTGGTATTGAAACCCAGCTGACTTTATGTCTGCCTGATAACATAACTCCCAGCCAGCAGCAGCCCAAATGCAAGCAGGGGAGTTTAACATATATGCATTAACTTTCTTTGTTTTACATTTTACGCTATCAGAAGTGGTTCATTCATTAGAAGAGCTTTGGATTATGCAAGTGGTAAACATTAATTCCTTCTCTAAAGTGCTGAACCTACAGTTGGGGAGGGAGCATAAATGTATTTAATATAATTGATTTTCTTATTTATATTTTTCTGTGCAGGTGTTATATATATATATATATATATATATATATATATATATATATAACAATAATGCAAGCATAGCTATATATATATATATATATATATATATATATGTATGTTGAAATGATAGGTTGTTGTGAATCTGATAGTATGATAGAAATATGTGGAAAGTTGGATGAAACAAACACCTAGTAATTCTAATCTGATATTTTGTTCATTTTATTCCATTGAACTTCATTAATGAAACCTGATAGATTTGACTTTAAACCCTCCCTTCTTCCTGCTACACCTATATCCTCTCCACCATCTTGTCATTCTTCTCATTTGCTTTTAAATAGAAAAACTCAGAAAACAGTCTCTGTCTGAAGAAGTTCAATGAAGAAAAGGAACGAAATATCAAGCATCTGAACTGAAGTTAAGTGTTTGATTTATCCAACTTTCCACATATTTCTATCATACTGTCAGATTCACTACAATCTATCATTTCAACAAACATACATACTTGCATAATGCAAAGCTCTTTGAAAGAATTGAGCACTCTGGTAGCTGATAGGGTATAAAAAGGAAAACAAATGGACGCTGCTGCTGCGGTTGTTGCTACATAATACCTTAAAAATTCCTTTAGCCAACGTGGTACGCTTGTTGGCCGAGCGGTCTGATACTAAGTCTAACGTAAAGTTGGATGGGTTTTGATCCCGGCTTCGAGCATCCTACATGTCTAGCCATACTGAAGAGTTCTGATAGAATGAAACAGTCTGTCTGTGGATGACAATATATATATATATATATATATATATATATATATATATATATATATATGCATTTAGCTATGCTTGTCGTATTGTTTTATTAATATGTCTGTGGGGCCATATATAGATAAAAAGCCTGTCTCAAGCAAATTACATAAATTGATGCTTCAAAATTTCTCAAGTTTAAAATATGGAGATAATTTGATATGTAAGCACAAGTGAACATTCAGAAAGAACTGTGGATAAATGATTTAATTTTCATTTTTATTTATTATGTCTGTCTTAGCATAAAATATGCTGAGTATTCTTTAAATGTTAAATTACCCAGTTTTCCACCAATGAAACAATCACCAGTTCTTTTCTATAATTATCTTTATCAAAGAATTGTGTAACACTCACATAAGGAAGAGTTGATATTTGATTATTAGGGTAAATAACAGGAAATAATGAAGGCGAAATTATTGTAAAATGGTATATATGTATGTGTGTGTGTTTATATGTGTGTGTGTGTATGTGTGCATATATAAAGCATGTTCCAAAAGTAATGCCTTCTATCTATGTTCATGGAAACAACAACAAATACAAAGAGTATAATAATATTGTTGGATTGAGCAATTTTTCCTGTACAAAACACCATATGTTTTCATTTAGTTTAGTTTGGTTTTATGGCATATCAACCCTTTGTGTCATTTAATGCCAAATTCTACTCTCTCACACACACACACACACACACACACACATATATATATATATATATATATATATATATATATGATTTGGAAGTGAATAGTTCACAGGTATTTTTTAAATGTATAAGAGGTCATTTGTTTGCACAAAATTAGTTGCTTTCAAGTATTGTGAACTAATACAAATATTTCTATTTAATATTGATCATTTGTTTTTAAATAGGTTTTAGGTATTGGCATTTAACATTAGTAATTCTATATATCAAGAGTTATTATTATAAACTAATATAAACAACTTATATCCAGCTTTATGGTTTCAAATAATTGATAATAATAATAATAATCCTTTGGTTTCTTTGCCTTTATTGGCATATAAAACTTCAAGGGTTATTTAATACCAAAGACATCTTTTGAGAAGAACAGGAGTGGTACTATTTAACCCATAGCTGGGAGGATAAGGAGGTTCATACCTTTCCCAAGGGTATTTGTCAGAAAGTGACAAATACGATAATGGTGGTGCTTTTCTTTAGTTTATTTGATGAGTGAATGTTGAGAGCTTTCTTCTATTGTTTAATATAAAAAATTCAACTGGAATTCAAACTTGCTTACTACAATTCTACTGTCCATCCCTTTAACCATTATACCATGAGGATACCCCCACTAATAATCCTTAGTAAATGATTGAACAGTTCTTTTTAACCTATAGGTGGGACTAACCCAGGTCTGAGTGTACCTGAGAGTAATGATAATGAAGGTATACTGCACATTTCTCAAACTCTAAAACTGGAACCCTACCATCAGATGCCATTCAATGTCATACACTGGACACTCAAAGTTTTATTTTTCTCAATGCATTTGATCCTCAGCCACTGCCTTCAAGTGACTTTAATATAAAAAGGGTTGAATGCTTGTTTGCAGTAAGAGTAATTCGAAGAAGACCGTCAGATAGGAACAGCTGATTGATCAGGTCAGGCCTCTCCAACTAGCCAAAGTGGAGTGTTGCAAGTCACGTGACCACTTTGGTTGTCAGATTATGGACTGTACAGCCACCAGAATCCTGTCTGGAAGCATTAAAGGTTGCCACCTACAACCAACAAGTGGCTTCATTGGGATGCAGAGGTGCAGTTGGCATATTCTACATCCCTCAACTGACAGGGCAGGTCTTTTTTTTTACAGTCAATACCATTGCTACGCACTCTTACGAAGGATCAACAAAAGCCTGTATGTGAAACTTGTAAGAGGGTTGTTCTTAAAATAATGTTTCCTATTTTATAATGTAAACCAATTTCATTAGGAGCAGATGTTGGTGGAATAGTAAAAAAAAAGTTGAACCTGCCCACCTGCAACCTATAGTTATTTGTCTTGTTATATCTAGCAACCAGATGGCAGTCTAAGAAAATGGCATCTGGTATGAAAGAAAAGGTTTATCACTAAATTTTATAATGTTGATATTGATAAATGGTTATAGAGATCAAACAATGAATATGAGCATTGTTAGGTGGTGGGTTACGTGTTTTAATAGTTTTTGATTGTGACTTGCCTAGCAAACGCTAAGATGTGTTGAACACTGGTTCGCCTGAGGATCAGAAAAGTGAAAGTCTGGATTATAAGTTTTACTGAGTTTATTTTTGGCATTCTATTTCATAGTTAAAAATATTGTAATGTTGTTCAGTATTGTGCATAAAGCAATATAAAGATTTCACTGATCAAAAATTCTTTGAGCATTGATTTAGATGATAATTCTATATATATATATATATATATATATATATATAAGTATACCATTTTCAACTATAAAATAGAGCAATAAGAAAAACAGGCTAAAAACTCACATCAGTCATGCATTTTTATTGTTTTTATTGTTATTCTATTTAATAGTTAAAATATTCTGATAGTGCTCAGCTTTATTGTTTATAGAGTTGTATAAAAATTTCAGTGATTAAAAAAACAAACCAATGGGTGTCCTGGATATGACACTAAACAATCTGAAGGTGAGGTCTCAGTAACCAGTAATCCTGGAGCTTTGGGGAATGCAGAGTACCCCTTCATTGCTATCACTCCCAAGTCTACTCTGGCACAGAGAGGTAGCACCTGATAGGGTCCTATCTATAAGTCAAATAGAACTAAATTGTGTCCTTATGCTAAACTGGATTGCTTGAAATGGAACTGTTTTTGTATGCTCAACTGAACTATTTGAAATCGAACTGTTATTGACATTGAAACTGTTCTCACTCTAAAATGATAAAAATGTTGAAATAAGACTGTTTATATGTTTGAAAATGGATTTGGCATTAATAACATAGAAAGGTTGATGTGCCATAAAACTAAACCAATCCACACCAAACCAAACTGATTAAAAATTCATTCAGCATTGAATTTTGATCATAATTGTACACACACACACACATACACACACACACACACACACACACACACACACACACACACACACACACACACATATATATACTCACAGAGAGAGAGAGAGAGTGATAAAAAGACAAATAATGATTAGACTGGTGTGTATATGTGTGTGTGTGTGTGTGTGTGTGTGTAAATATCTCTCATATATAATATGCACTTACTTTTTTGAATTTGAAGCAGTTAAATTTATGTTAAATTTAACATTAGTTCAACTTTTTATCTGTTTAGTATGAACTAAAAATATGAATTCGTATTGTTTATATTATGTTTCAAAACACATTTAGGGCAAAGGCAAGGACATGTTCAGATAAAAATGTGATATAATTTTGGTGAGAATAAGTTCCCAATAGAAAAAAAAAACTATGACAAGCACACATTCAAGTGGCAATTTCTCTGTAGCAGTATTAAACAGAAATGTTTGCTACGCTTCATTTAGTTTGGAGCTAAGATACAACTTACTTTTGGTGATCCTATCTTGAACATTAAAGAACATGTGGCTGAAAAAATGGTAATAGTTAGTTCACAGGTATAATATGCACTCTTAGCTTTTAGGCATAAAAATCTGAGAAAAAATCTATATTATACTTGAGTAATTAGGAAATCACCAGGAAATATTTCAGCTGATTGTGATAAAGACAACAAAGATAAAGATACTGGTCTTTATATAAAAACAGTAACATCAAAATATCTTGAGATGCAGCTTACACCCAAAGAAAGCCAATCAATATATCCATAACAACGTTGTAAGAAATGCTATAAAGATGAAGGTAAAATTTGCTGATACAAAGAAACTACTTAATCTTAAAACTTCTGCTTGTTGGTGTTAGTTTATGTGCACAAGCAAATATTTCCAGCTTGCTTACAGACAGAATTTATAAGACACTATTTCATTTCTCTTGTCTGAGGTGACAAAGTGTATGGTCCCTGCATGTTCATACATCCATGGAGACCACTAGTAGTCAAGCATGTACTGAGTCATCAAGTTGCCATTCTGGTTATGCTCAGAATCTCTGTGTTTGAATATCCATAAATATCCCTGGTTTCCTGCCTCTATGATTTGTCAGCAGCCTTCGGAAATTTAAAACGATTTTTCGCTGTTCTTCTTACTCAAGTGAGGAAGGCTTAAACAGTTCAGTTGAGCAGAAATACTGGGCATGCAAAATACTGAGTTGGAAGAGTTTTTTTAAATTGACACATATATTCACTATGTAACAATATATTACTAAAATTCTCATTATATACACATATACACAGACACATATTTGTGTAAAAGTAATATACATACCATAATTATACAATATATATATAGTAGGTGCCCATGGTGTAATACTTACCATCATAGGAAATGAACATAGTTGCCAGAATGCTCACATTTCACATAGCACCCATGACCTTGCGAAAGATATGAATTCACTGATTCTCCCTCCAGCTATGGGTAAATGTTAGGGTAGACTGGGCTCTTTAACAATGGCAACCAGTCATGGAGAAAGACAATTCTGAATTTTAACCTGTTAAACTCCACTTATAAGATTGAGTTTGTGTCACATCCTGCTTGTGTGGAGGTTTTTGGTGTATCTATCTATCTATATATATATATATATATATAGTCATCCACAGACAGATCTGTTTCTTTCTATCAGAACTCTTCAATGTAGCTCGACAGTCTAGATTTCCGTAACTGGGATCGAAACCTGGTTGACTCAAATGCCCATCCAAGATTCTACCACTCAGCGATGAGGAAACTAGCGTAAGTGAAGGAAATTTAAAAGGTTATGATTCACAATTGTTTTTGTTTACATATATTCGCTTAACGGCTACTGAGAGCTTGATTCATATGAAGAGCCTTGCATTATGCTTATGGCAACACATTTACTTCCTTCGCTAGAGAGCTCAACCCTACAGGGGTAGGAGAGTATATTTAATGCAAGCAAGGAATAACAAGAAAATTTTTATCAGAACTCTTAAAAGTTTATGGTTTGGTAATATAAATTGATTTCCAGTCCAATTTTCAACTAACTTATAATCTTATTGGGTCTGCATTCATGCAGAAAATTAATTTTTGATCATCCATATTCTAAATATAAAGGTAACAGTGTTCAAATCAACTATTTAAGCCTAAAAGAAATCTCTACAAAACTCAAGGTTGTTTAATACTGAAGGCCTAAAATCAAAGCCTTCACTAGAGAGTAGTCAACCAAAGAAACACTAACAATTGATATATTCCTCTTACCATGATTCCAGTCGACTGCCACAAATGTTTCCAACATAAACTCATATTTGATCAACATATTTAATAAATTAACATTGCAATTTGTACAAAATAATAATAATAATAAAATTGTGATGCAAATTAAGTGTTATATTGTCATTATCATTTCAACAATTGATGTATTAACAAGAATGTTATAGCACCCTGGCAGCCTGTCAGACAACTATGCTATATTGTTTATCTTCACCATTTCATGATAGTGTATTAGATTGTGAATTTATCTGACTATGAGCTCTAATGTATGAGATTTCCAAGATCTGATCATTTGTCTATCTTTTCACTTTCTTTTATTTTCACTAGTCTGTTAGAATGACAATCCACAAATCCACAAGATGATAAGTTTTTTTCATTACTTAACACTAGATTTGGTTTTCTCACTAGACTTTGGTGATCCATTTATATCTCATTGTCACTGAGAATTTTATGGATCTCACATTCTTGGACAGATTCTGGCTTGTGTATATGCAATTTGTAAGTTTTTTAATCTCTTGCACAATTCCCAGTGGATCGCCTTTCCCACTCAGTCATGTCAAGACAAGTATTGCTCTGGTGCCAGTTTGCTGCACTTGCTGCTTATTATTATCATTATTTTACTCCTT
The DNA here is from genome assembly GCA_963585895.1 of Sepioteuthis lessoniana. Taxonomy (NCBI): domain Eukaryota; kingdom Metazoa; phylum Mollusca; class Cephalopoda; order Myopsida; family Loliginidae; genus Sepioteuthis; species Sepioteuthis lessoniana. The sequence continues at coordinate 75,990,756 of OY757917.1, read as the reverse complement.
GCAAGTTTCTCACACCAGTATTAGCTGGTGTGCTTTCAATGGAGTTTGAGTGACTGCAAGACTTCTCAAGTCTCCAAGACGCTTCTGAGTATTCTGGCTGATCTCGATAATGCTGTAGTTTGAACTGTCTCAGTTCTTCCTCCGATTTCCATCTGTTCCAATCCCCTTTCCAATTATTTGGTGACCATTCTAAGTACACCAGCAACAACTACTATCATTATCACCTGCATGTTCCACAGTTTTTTTTATATCTCTTGCAAAGTTGAAGTATTTGTTTATCTTTTTACTTTGTTTTATTCTCAATCAGCAATCCTTTCAAACGGAAAAACAAGTTCTCTTTTTTTTACCAATTACCACTTGGTCTGGTCTTCTGGTCAGGATGAGATAATCCATTTATATGTTCTGGTCAGAATTAGATAATCCATTTATATCTCAAAATTCCAGAGAATTTTATGCATCTCATTTTTTAGGACAGATTCTGGTTTGTGCATACACCATTTGGTAGTATGGTCAAAATTTAGTCTTTTGCACAATTCCCTGTGGACTGCTGTTCCTACTCAGGGGTGTTTAGTCTTATACTCCTTCTATTCTAGTTTGCTGCATTTGCTTACTATGTAATTAATCATTTCATCTTTTACTCTGCAAAACCAACATTTGCTATTCTTTTGTATATATCAATTTTCATTTCATTATTATCACTCCAAGAAAGTTTTTCATATCAGTGTTAGCTGATGGTCTTTCACCTGAGTTTGAGTAACAGTAAATCTCCTCAAGTCACCAGTACTCTTCTCAGTATTCTAGCCAATCTCAATAAAACAGTAGTTTGGATGGTCTTCACTCATCCTCTAATTTCCATATCCTCTGTCCCTTTATTTATCCTTTGGTGACTGTACCAAGAGCACCAGTTACAGTTGATATAAACGTCACTTTCATGTTCCACTATTATGATTACTATTGTTATTTTTACTCCTTCTAATTTTGCCTTGTATTTTCTTTCTACTGAACATTTTTAATTGCTTTTTATCATAAGTCACACAAGCCTGGACTTTGAGACAACAAAGAGACAGGACAAATTAGAAAAAAATGCAGAAGAAGCACTCTGCAAGATTTTAATTTACATCCCATTACTTTGTGGTTGTTGCTTTTTACATTGTTCCTTGCTTCATATGTTGACAACATGAGTGAATTGCCAAAAAAAAAAAAAATACAACAAAAGATTAAAGTAAATAATTGTCAAAATTAACAGTGATTATAATGCTTGACAACAATGCAGCTAAAACTAAAAATAGATTATCTCTAATCTCATCTTGTTCTACTGTCAACAGCTGAGCATTTTTTTAAAGCACTAACTCTCTTTGAAAGATTTATTAGTATTTCTTTGGAAATATCAGATTTATTCAGGAACTCTTCAACATTATGAGCAAAGTTTATTGTACCAGGCTATGAATGAATAGGGAACTGATGACAATATATGTGAAAATAAATTACATATTTGATACAGTAAGTATTCATTATAAATCTTCTTTAGTGTTACTACTACTACTACTACTACTACTACTACTACTACTACTACTACTACTACTACTACTTTAATAAAGTTATCTTTATTATAATATAGAGATGATTAATGTACATTTTTGAACTCTCAACTCTAATATTACAGACATTTAGTTTCATTTCATTGGATCAGAATAGCAAATTATTGGTCAGCAGTAAAATTAAGAAGAGAATCTCATCTTCTATGAAATAATTGCTTCCTGTGGGAAAAAGAAGGAACTTTAGTTGCTGTTATTGTAGTTCTGTAATCATTGGAGTGGCCTATTGAATATCTGCATCTCATAGCATCTCTCTGTGCCATTAAGGTTATTTTGGTAAGGCCCATCTCCTCTCAAAATAAGATGCTAAAAGTTCTCCTGTGTTACTTGCTACCAGCAGCAAGGAACATTTCCTGACCTGAACTTTAATTGAATGTTCAAAATGGATTACATTTCACAATGCTGATGGGTTTTAAATGTTTTGCCATTAATTCCTAGCTGATTGTTAGAAGTGGATTCATGCCTTTTTCAAGGTCATTAGTGCAAAGCAAGCAGTAATTATTTCAGCTATAGTTTATAGAAGAACAACTTTTCATTGTCAGACTTTTTCTGATATTTTTCTAGATCGAGTATAAAAGAAACAAATAAATATATACAAAGTGTGATCAGAAAAGTATCTTCAAATATTTTGAATTTTAAAATACAAACTTTAAATGAACACATCTACACAACTTAGGAGATATCTAGACAAAATATGGACAAGAAAGAGCCAAAGACAGTCTCAGTATTTGTCAACAATAGTTTTAGGGGAAACACAGGATTGAGCAAGTGCTACACTGCCGATATTCACCTGACCACTAAGCTCTATAAACCTTTTTTTTCATTTCCTTTGGTGAAACTTAAGTTCTAGGTAAAATTTGAGTACATGAAGGATATTAAAAATAGAAAGTACAAAACAGCACAACTTTAAAACCTATGAAATGAAGTATATCAGATATGATTCAATATATATAAAATATAGAAATTTGTTGTAATAAGTGAATTGAATGGCAAGATTGTTATTTCAAAGACAACTTTTTAAATTAATTTCTATTACAGTTAATTCAATTTCAGGCTTGTTACTTTAAAATATACCTTTATATATATATATATATATATATATAAGGATCGTTCAATAAACAAGGGTAAAATTTAAAAATAAAATTTTTTCCGAAAGATTTTTTTTCATGATTGTAAACTCAATTTATTTAGAATTGGTTTATAGCAAAAAAATTTCTGATTAGGTCTTTCATCAAATTTTTGATGACTGAGAAATTTGAATCATGTGAAATTTACTGAAGAATGTATGATATATACGAAGAAGCATGTTTGAACAAAAAAAATAATGTTTACAAATGTAGCAAACATGGGTTTGCCCCTTCAAACATGTGTTGAAAAGACAGTCCATGAAATGGAAACACACTGACTCTACATCAAAAGAAAATTTCTGAGTATGGTTGCCTGCAAAGGAGGACATGCTGACAGTATTGTGGAATAAAAAAGGATGCATCATTTTTGATTCCCTCAGAAAAAGTGCAATTGTAAATAGTTTTTTCAATTGGCAATTGAAAGAACTGTTTACAATTGAACTTTTAGGCAAAATTAACCTTATTTTGTGAATGACTCTCATATATATATATATATATATATATATATCATTGTAGCATCCTGATGATGTAATTAGTTGGAAAATGTTTAGAATTTTTTTTGAAAAATATACATAAAGAGAGAGAGAGACAGACAGATAGAGAAAGGACAGATAGAAACAAACACAAACACAGAGTCTATAACCTGCCTACAGCCATACTTATACTTGCAAGTGTATGTATTTATATATATATCATTCATATCAGTTATTTACTGAAAGATTATCTATTTCATTATATATGATGATATACCAATGTATTTTATTAAACAGACATTTTTAAAATTGAAGCACATCATTCAATATCTCTCTCTCTCTCTTATTCACTCACTCTCTCCTCTCTCTCTCTTTCTCTGTCTCCCCCTTTCTCTCTCTCTCTTATTCACTCACTTTCTCCTCTCTCTCTCTTTCTCTGTTTCCTCCTTTCTCTCTCTCTCTCTCTCTCTCTATATATATATATATATATATATTCAACTGATGTATGTAAGTTCTTGCCTGTCGGCCATCACTAACACTTCCATGTGTAAAAGACCATAAGAGAACATCATGAGTACGTTCTTCCTTCTCCAGCAATGCCCAACATGTCTTGTTCATCTTGGATGATTTGTTTGGTTGACAGTCAACGGTTGTACAGCTGTTTTGTCGGGTGTTGCTTCCAGCACATAACAATCTGGTGTGGTTTCCATACAGCTTTTTCTTCATGCGTTTCGTTAACCTCCGATAGTGCGGACACTGGATGCTGCCAGGAGCGATGGATGATAGCGACAGATGGTGAGAGAAAGAGTCAGGGAACTCAGGGCTGTCAGCACGACGTGATGAAGATGATATATACGTTTGTATATATATATATATATATAATGATAGGATTGCATTTTTGTAGGTTCTAATATATGGATATATCTGCGTGTGGGGGTGTAGGTGAAGGTTGGTGAAGGGGGATTTGTTTAATGCATATTTGAATATATATGTTTATAAATATTCATAATTGCATAGCAAACACTCAAATTCATACATAATTATGTGTTTGGCTTTAAATGCATGTTTCCTGTATAGGAATTAGTTTTACGCCTGCAAGCCTTCATCGTCAGCGAAGAGCAGGATGTGGTCCACTTGTTTTATAATTTTCATGTTCTTGATGGAGAAGAAAAGTTAAAAGGTTTTGCCTAAAACGTCTTTGAGAATGTTGAACTGTTTTGCAAAGGGTCTCAAAGTAGTACTGTTTCACACAGTAACATTCAGCAACTGAAAGAAGAAACAAGCAAAGACAAAACGCTACAAAACCTGATTTTTGAAGTTTGCTCGGTATGATTACAGCAATTATAACCATCACGACACCTATATTGGGTATAAAGAGATGAACTGTCTGTGGTAAATGCACTGTCATACTCACCCAACATGAAGCAGGAAATCCTCATTAAGCTTCATGAAGTTAACCAAGGAATTGAGAAAACCAAGCTAACGGCCAAAAACTAGTCTATTTAAGCATTATTCGCGTGTTTAAGAAAAACAATTCCGATTTTTTGGTCTGTGGGGGAAGCATATAATTAGTTATTTCAGTGGATATGCATGTGAATGAGTTTTCGTCCGTATTTTACAGGTATTGCTCTTAATATTATTTCCACCACAAATACAACACAAAATTTTATAATCGCGTAAAAGAAATGGAATAGGACACAATGAACATTAACAACAAACAATTTGATATACATAAAACAGAATGTGAAAACAAATTTTAAAAAAAGTAATTTGTAAATGGCCTTTGAGGAAAATAGATTTTGGCCAGTTAGAAGAAAATAAATTTGTTTACACGTGTGTGTATGTTTAGATGTTAACAGAGTCTGTAAATAAGTAGTTCTTACTTAAATTAAGTTCATATCATGTTTTATCGAGTTGATGAAAGAAAGTTTGCCGGTTTTTTCTTTTGAACGAGATTCGCGGCCATCTGTAGCTAGGTCATGAACTTTGGCTGTGAAAGAAAGGAATTTGCCTGACAGAGTATCGGTTACTGCAACTGTTACTGCTTACTGACTTAGTGGTATTTGTTGCTCGCCCCACCCAACGGGCAAGTGTGGCACAATGCCTTTTTTAGGGTGGGTCCGGGCGCAGGGCCGTAGCCCACACGCGCCCGGCATTTCCCAAAATGCCTACGGCTCCGTCGGCATTCCAACTGACTTAGGGAATAACTCACTGACCGTGTGTTACTTATATCCTAACAGTGGATCACAAAATCGTCCTAAGATTTTGGCGCGTAGACATTTATTGACCAATCAGATTCGTATTTCACTATTTTATTTTGGAGCCTAAATATTTTCTGTTAATTGACTTCCGATCCTATTTTTCTAGGATGTTTTTATTCCATGTTTTTAGCTGATTGGTTGAAAAATATAAAAATGTAACTTAAATGCTAATGCAGTTTTGATCCTAAATTACTAGAATGTTCTTATGTATGTTTTTATTGCTTATTTTAAGACTAGAAAAAATGTATAGCGGTTGTTGAGGGAATTAATTAATTTCCCTAACACTATATATTTTAGGCACTAGAAATGAATTACGAGACTTTTCTTTAACAACACACAACAGCGAAAGTTTTTATTTGCAGCTTTGAGGAGGTTTGTTCTTGGTGCTGCAAGACTCGTGGTGTTTAGGCTTGCTGGATGTTTGAGACGAAATGGCTTAGCGGGATGCTGGAAATGGCAGCGTGTCGTTGGACGTGTGAGGGAAGTATTCAAAGTCACAGTGTAGTTTTGTGTCGAGAGTGGAGTGGCGCTCGGATCGACATAGTAAATTTTTGTGGTGCTTGTGGAAGGCATGCTGAACGTATCTAATTCATATTCAACTGGGATTCCTTGGTCTAAAATATTAGACGCAAAGAATCCATAAATTAGAAGGTTCCCTCGCTGTGCTGCTGCAAGGGTTAAAGCCACAGTGATATGTCCGCACTGGGTGGCTTGTTTAGCTATAAGGCATCGCTAAGCAGGGGCGACCAGAGACACGTCCGTTCTGGTCGCCGTCTCAAGCCGAAGAGAGTGTGTTTGGCCGCTCACCCGTTTTGCTAGCCGGAAATGAAGGTCCGGGCTGAATGGGATAAGTCATCCTGATTGGGTGAAATTCAGTGTTGAATTAAATAGCGCGCCAAAATAAAATACGAGATTTTCCTCTTCTCTACAAATGTGTATCCCATAGGTCTATTGTAGTACTAGTCACCAGTTTTCTATTCTTTTCCTCCCTTGGTTGTATCCCCCAGCATTTATGATGAATAGAATGATCCGATTTACAACAAACAGAGGTGTACAAATAATTAGATTCGTTAGAAGGTTGTCTTAACGTCTCCTTTCCAAGGTAGTAGTCACTCGGACAATTGTTTGCACAGATTGGCCTGTAGAGATGTGACTCGCCTTCCAACGTGGCTGGCCTTGTTTTTGTGTCCTCCGTTTTTAGCTTACTTTTTTTTTTTTTGGTCCTTGGTTAGATACGGATTTCTACGGAAGTTATGGGGATTTTTGTATACCCCGAAAAGCCCGGTTTAATTCCTACGTTTTGTAAAAGAATAAACCGCACATCAACAGCAGTAGAGATTTGGGCGAGAGCTTTTGAAGAAAGGTAGAGATGTGACTTGTGGGGTTTGAAGGTTTTTTAGCGTCGAGGTTACCAATGTGGGGTTTAAAGATTTTTATGGTAGTCAGTGGCTAAGGGCAAGGCTGTGTTGCGGTAAGATATCTGACCCCATAATTTGGTTATTTAGTTTTACCCCACGTTGACTGGCCGGTGCAATGCCTTGCCCAAAGAAAGTCCATAAGAAATATAAAAAGGGAAAGATAGAAACAGACAAGAGACGAAAACATTTCTTTCATACTTTCCTTTATTTACTTGGTGAATGGACTAACCAACGCTACGTCTAAAGACATAGCGTGGTGCCCAAAACACCAGATAGTAAAATCGGTGTTGTCGGTTCGACGTCACTACCCGAAAAGAGGTCGGTTCACAGAAAACCTGAGTATTTATCCCTCTTCACCGGCTCCAAATTCGCTACTCGAAAATCCTTCTAATTTTGGCGCGACCGCTTCTCATTGGCTACTTTACATTTTATTATTTTTCTTTTTTCTGATTTTAACCGGATGGATGCGTGGAGCCTTATGCGTGGCGACGAATTTATACATTTTGTATCTGGCAGCCGACGAGTCAATATCCGGTTGTGAGTTTTTTCTGTTAATTCCTAAATCGCCACAGACTCGCCTTCCAACGTGGCTGGCCTTGTTTTTGCGTCCTCCGTTTTTAGCTTACTTTTTTTTTTTTTGGTCCTTGGTTAGATACGGATTTCTACGGAAGTTATGGGGATTTTTGTATACCCCGAAAAGCCCGGTTTAATTCCTACGTTTTGTAAAAGAATAAACCGCACATCAACAGCAGTAGAGATTTGGGCGAGAGCTTTTGAAGAAAGGGACGAACGACTTATACATGCAACAAAATTTATATACAACAACAATACACAGGGGTTTTACACCAAATGGAATAAACAACGAATTGGAAGATTTCACAAAAGAGAGTTCAAGGAAGAGTTCAAGGTGTAATATAAAGTAAGGTTTGTTGTGAAGGTTGTAAGGTTTTGTAAAGGTGTTTGAAGGTATGTGAAGGGTAAAGTAGGTTTGATAAAGTTTGGTAAGGTGAGGTAGATAAAGTGGGTAAAGTAGTGTTTGCAGATAAAATGCCTGTTGGAACTTAACTGTGTGTGTCCTGTTCCTTTTAACTCTGCACGTGCGTTAGTCGCTCTTGGGTCCCGGGTGGTGGAAGGTATCAAAATACGTATGCCGCCAAGGGCTGCTACAATGGACCTGGTGCTAACAGTTGTTGGTAGTGGAGCCAAAAGAGAGCGAGTCTCCAGTCGAGCTCCCTTTTATGATGGACGCCACGTGACCCCAAGGGGCTGCTGCTGTTCGGTGAAACAGGATCACCAGCTCCTTACCAAAATTTCTACAAAGTTCAAAGGTGTCCAACAAAATATGCGAAAGGACTGTAAGTCTGTCACTGGAGGGCGTGGAAGGTTTAGATATCGGACCCAGATATAAGACTACCTCAATATCATAGGTGATATATTCAGCGCAGCGTACAAATTGACTTTGTGCTCACTTTTCAGCACCGTCACCGTATTTCTCCTGAGAAAATGGCGTGGAAGTGGGTGTATGACATTTACTATTATGTGGATCTTTTAGTTTATAAGCGCTTCGGTAGGCGATCTACTTTTCCACATATTCTGGTTTTAAGTTGCTTGGCAACTTTTCAAGAATATCTGGATTTTTTCGATTGTAGTCCCCACTTAAATGTGTCCACAAAACGCTCTGTTTGTCCATTCCTTTGTGGAAAGAATGGTGATGACCGGATGTGTTGGATGCCGTTTTATTGGCAGAAAGCTGAATATTCTCTCGAGGTAAATGTACAAACGTTATCCGTTAGCATAATTGGCTACTAGATAAATATCTGGTTCCCCAAATATGCTAAAAACTTGCTGTAGGTATACTGTTGTTTCACCGTGAGTAGTGTGATTCATGGTGAATACTTCCGGTCATTTACTATTAGTATCAATTAGGATCAAATAATGTTGGTCATTGTAAGGTCCCGCAAAGTCAACTTGGAGTCATGACGAAGTACCTGCTTGACCGATGTTATCGGGCGACTGATATTTGATGGAGAAGTCATCGTCTAAAAAGCATTGTAGCTCAGTTTTGCAAACGGTTTTTGAATGGACTGAGATACTTTTCTTGCAAAGGGACCAGTAATCAGTTAAAGGGTGAAATATTGTCCATATAACATTTAATGAAAACTTTTTGATTGCTAAGTCTTCTTTTTTGATTTGGTCGTAATTACTCTCAGAAGGTGTTGGGAAACTGGAAGAATGAACTATCGCTTTTTTTTTATTTCCGTCAGGAAAAATGCGTGAAATAACAATGGAGATTCGTTTGTATGTTGGTTCTTCCTTTTTGTCGGTTGGTTAGCTGAAAGGGAATTTGGGAAGAGAAGCAAAAGGAACAAGGATAAGGGTAACTTTGGGTTAGGGTGTTTTTATTTTGTTCTCCCGAGCCAGTCAAGGTGTGTCTCTTTCGAAGTCTTGGGGACCGAAAGACCAAATTCCAAGCATCTTTTTTGGCACCCAGATTTCAGGTCTCTTTTTAGCACATGCCCCAAGAGTTCTTTTAGTCTGAGTCACTCTGGAAGTCTTAATTTTTGTGTCCTTTTATTTACTTTTATATATATATAATTGATTTAATTTTGTTTTATTTTTCTTTATTGATTTTCACATAACTGATCCGATTCTATAGTTTGAAACATCGGTGACCACAAAGGAGAGGAAAATCATAACAAACCTCGATGTGTATTTCTCATAAGTAATTTCATCATCTAATTCCATTTGGAAGTAGGCGTCTGCGAGGTCAAGTTTTGCGAAGCAGCTTCCTCCGCTGAGTTTGGTAAATTGATCTTCCGGAACTGGTTGTGGATTCTGATATGAATCCAACGCCTTCTTTAATCCAGTGGAATAATCCAGTCAAACGCATATTTTGCGATTACCTGTTTTTATGACGACATTGGGAGCCGCCAACAAAGAATAATTTACTGGTTGGATTCATCTTGCTAGCTGAAGACGGTATAATTCCTTATCTACCATGGAAAGAGTCGCGTATTTACCGGATGCTTGGATCTGAAAACCGGTTGCGTATTTTCTTTTAGTTTTAAATTAGCTTTGACCTTGTTGCAGCACACAAGGCCATCCTGGAAAGCACTATTGTACTTGGTATTAAGAGTGTTTGTGATTTTTTTTAAATTTCTGAAGCATAGGTAACCTTTGGTATGTTAAACGCTGATGTGATGAGGGGAGGGGCATTAAGAATATCAAGTCCTTCAATCCCGTCAAGTTCAAGTAAAGTAAAATCAGAACAATCGGTAAGATATCATACCTCTAAAAATTTCTTGTTGTTGAAAGGCATATGGTGGCTTAGCTCGCCAATTTGCTCGATAATATCGCTCGAAATTAATGTTTTTGTTCAAATTGGAACGTGATATCAATGCTTAAAACGGACTGGAACGTTATCGACTAAAACTGTTATATTGTAGCAGAAAGAATAACAAATTATTATTTAGTGCGGGAATTGCTTTGACCATTGGAGTTTGAAAGTATACATTTCATCCAATGAGAAAGACCCGGGCACACCTACCCGGACACCATAAAAGGCAGCGTTAACCATGCTCGACCTCTCTTTTCCTTTCCTCCTTGCTGGCAGCGAGTTGAAATCTGCCGACACGAGAGAGAACATTCTCTTTCTATCCTGGGACGATTCCAAATAGCAGACAGAGGGTCTTTTCATTTCGAGAGAGCACATTTCAACATTTGTTCCTCTGTTTCCTTCAGGAGACCGTTCCTTGTCAATTATTTCTCCCCCCCCCCCTAAATCAAATGGACCCCGCAGCTTCTGGCTGAGTACTGAATTCCTGCACAGCTATCTATAACTGTCTGACCCCCTTTCCTTACTAACAGCACAAAGGAAAATTTCCTCTCAAGCTGTCATTAAACTTCTAAATTGAAAACCATCAATATCAACGCCTTCATTAGTTATTTTCTTTCTTTTAATATATCAAGAGGCGACAGAACTCTACAATGTCAACTGCCATTTATGATTAAATGGTGATATCATCTACCCGCCTGTTATAATATATTTTCAAAATCAACTTTAAAAGTTGCAAACACAGTACTCGTATGTGCGTGCGTAGTACGGCTTTCTGCGGAAAGTATTTTGAACTGAAATTGAGAAGGGGCTATTAATTTGCGAGCTGAAAGTTTAGGCTTTCTGCGAGAAGCAAAAGCCTTACTTATGTCCGTGCCAGTTACATTTCATATACAGGTGTTTTCTGAATGGTCAAAAACATGAATAATGTGACTTATCGCAAGACCAACTGACCGTTGGTGTCCTATTTTTAGATGCATTTTAAGTTATTTTCCTGCTTTTATACTGTAAGTTGTAAATGATTTCGCTGCCTGTTGTACTGAGTGTCACGTTTCAAATTGGGTCAACGTTGACACACATTCTTCATATTTTTCACTGTAACATCTTTTTGTAATATAATTGCGGAGGGATTTCGTTTTATATATCTTGCCTTTCGGTTTAGTTAGGCTGTGAACCTTTCGCTTAGCGCATGGGTTAGTTAGGTGCAACATTAACACTGGTGTTCACACGCGCGCGGAGAGAATGTGTCATTCAGAGATGTCAAAATAAAAATCCCAGATAGGAATTAGGACCAGAGGATGTGAGTGACGTCACGCACCGGAAGCGTGGGCTGAGGATTTTTGGGATTTGAGAAAAAGCTGTTTGTTGAGTTCCTGCCTCCGAACGAGGGAGTCGAGATTCAGAGCTGGGCGAGGCCAGACGACTTTGTGCGCTACAGGCGCCGCGCGTTGGTTGGGTTGAGAGCTGACAATATTTGTCAACGTCTCCCACCAGACGAGGCTTGACACAAGGTCAAAAGCCCGAAGGCCGATTAAAGTGTGGGTAAAGGGGAGGGAGACTCGACCCCTGCTCGACCTCTCTTTTTGTTGTTGAAGTTGTTTCAATGTCTGCATAAGGTTTAAATCCTTACTTTGTTTCGGAAGGATAAAATTTGTGACACATTTGTATTCGACTGTGACGAGTTTTCTGGCAACAAGACGTGTTCAATATGCATTGTTTTTAATAGCGGAATATTTGAGATAAATGTCCTCCTAACGTCGTTTGTACCATGTATGAAATATGTGACCAGGTTCGTGTTCGTTGCTGAACTCTGAAATAATGGAGGTGATAGAATCAATAGCAACTTCTGAAATGCCGTTAGAATTTGCGGCTGCTAGATGAATGTTAAAACACGGAGAGAGAGAATTTATTAAATCAAGCTAAGCTTATTTAAATTGCTCCAGCTGTTGTTTCGGTATATCTGTCAACATTTCTGCTGTAATTGCCATCGTTAAGTTCATAGATTCTCATTGCCACTATTCTGCATGTGCTTAGTGCCAGTTTTCTTTTGCCTTGTATTCCTGTTTAAGAAAAACTAGTCCGGTGTTTTAGTCTATTATTGAACATGCTAGTCTTTGTTTTTTTTTTTTCTTCCAGTCTACTCGTTGTGTCACCCAACATTTATGGCGAATGGGATGATCCGATTTACTCTAAACTGTTGGGATCTTTTACCCGTTGAAAATAAGACAAAATCTACATCTACAGGAAAACTAAGGCTTATTGGAGCACGAGACCGAGACGAGAGAAAAGGAACAAACAACAATTTGGTTGAGGAAAGGTTTTATATTTAGAGAAATATAAAGAAAAAGAAGAATAAAAAAAGAATAATTGCAAAAAGAGGTGTTTTCTGCAGACTTAGCTATAACTTTTGTCATGGTAACAGTTCTTTTAGTTCCATATAGTTTTGATTGCTGGTCCTTACAGATTTAAAGGCATGAAGAAGGAGAATTCTAGGTCCCCATGTGCGTAGAGTATACTCGTAGGATGACTTTCGTATGTATCTCGCTACTTGGACTTGTAGCCTGTTTCGGCAGCAGTCAAGATTCCGTATTACATCGTTGACGTCAAAGCAAGAAATGGGGTGTTAGTTTAAATAACGCGCCCATGTGTGGTAGTACGGCAGATGTGCTGATAGCGGTCCGTGATTGGTTGTTTTTCAGTCAATCACGGAGCACGTAAAAAGTGACTCCGTAAATAATTTCCAATAAAACAGGCGTACAAATAATAGATTCATTAGGAGATAGTCCTTCTTGCAACAGCTCAGTCTGCCCTACTATTTATCCATCTCTGGGGGGAGGGAGGCGGTAACAAATCATTCCTTTCTCAAGAGCATGAAGCGACATGCAAACGACCTCGTCCAAAATTTGAACTTGGTTTTTCAAGTTTGTTTCTATGACATTAACTATCTACGCTTCCTGTTCAACGTACTTGGTGATTGATATCTTAAGTTTGTTTTTTTACAGTTTAAAAAAAAACAAAAAAAACCCAAGCAAATTCAATAAGAATTTTAAAAAAATTTTATTTCCTTGTTTGTTGGGCTGAGAACTTTTCAGCACCCCCTCATATATATATGTAATAATATGAGTTAACATTAGTATATACAGCTATCATTGTTTTTATATCTGAGTATTATATATGTCACAAAAGACACTTGTGTATTAGGAAGTCCTAGCACAAATATAACAAAATAATAGAGTGTCAGGAATGGCTAACTTCATTTTGGGGAAAAGTAAAACAAAACAAATCATTTTATATGACAGGAAGTGTCTGCCACCAGACACAGATATTTTTCCAAGAGAGTTGAATTAGTGGGAAAGAAACTAGAACTAAAGGATTTTTTTTTCTTCCTCTCTCCCTCTTCACTTGAAAAATGATTAGGTGCGGGTGGAGTGAGTCATATCTGAACATTTCACACCTAAGTGTCACTTAGTGGAAGACAACTAAACTTGTGAAAAAGACAATAAGTTCAACTCTGACCTGATATATTGGAGAATGTTTTTTTAAGTGAACAAGACAAAGAATTAGAAAAAAAAGGCATCTGTGTGTTCTGGTGAATTATTTCATGGTTTGTTTGAATGATAATAAAGAAAAGCTTTGATCAAGTCATTCACCTCGAATTGAAGCTTACAAGTCAATCTGGCAGATAAGTTGACCTCAAGATTATTTGCACAAAATTTTGACAGACCTGCTGAATAGGTCAACCTCTCAAACATACTGTAGGCTACTGTTAGACTATATGAAAAATGCAAATCTTACACATTAGATCTTATATTCCTATGAATTTCCAATCTGTTACACAGATAAATGATACAGCATAGTTGTTTGGCTGGCATCTTGGGTACTGTGACATTCCAGTTAGAGAGTGAATTGTTCGATATGGCATGTTATATAGTGTTAATATAATACTTAGTTTTTATTATAGTTTTATTATTTTATATTAATCTCTGTGTTAATTTGTTAAATATGTTCACCAAACACATGTTAAAGTTGGAAATGTTTGTGGCTGTCTGATGGAGGCATAGTAAGTGGTGTATATCGATTGTTAGGAGAACTATTCCCTTGGTTGTCCACACTGATATAAAAGGTTTGGATTTTAGCCTTGCTGTACAAGTCAGCCCCTAGTACTGTAAAGATTTTTCTCAGCTTGAAAAGTTAACTAGTAAACCACAATTCACAGTAATTCTAACTGCCTTTCTTAAGTGTCAAAATAGTTCCTCAGTCTCTACAGATTTCTTTCCCTAAAAGTATTTCCCACAAATAATTTAAGAGAGAGAAAATAATAAGGATTCATAAAATAGAAAATTAAATCTGGGTTCAAATTTTCATTTTTATTTTAATTTATTTTTAGTATATAAAAAAGAAAGTTTTCATCTTTATTTTCATTTGTTTTTCGGTATTTGAAGAATAAAAAGGAAGTAAAAATTAGCAGTTAAAATATAATTAATCTAAGTATTCTTGGAAGGAATTATGAAATAATTTTTTAATAGTCGTCTAAAAATGGTGCTGATGATGGTATTTGTCCTCCGTCCCACCAACCGGACGAGTATGGCACAAGGCCTTTTTTAGGGTGGGGCCAGGCGCAGGGCAGTAGCCCACATGCGCCAGGCATTTCCAAAAATGCCTTGGACCCCGTCGACATTCCCCTTAAAATGGGCGCCTCAGGCGATAAACCCAACCCCTCCGAAGAGGGTTAAAGCCTGGGGGACGGCCTCCTGAGGCCAGAGGTAAATCCAGTGACAAGACACATCCGACCTGAACCGCCCATCGCATTACGGCCAGACAAATAAGTCTCATCAACTGGATACAACGCCTCTCGCAGAAGAGACATGTTGATGTTAGCTCACCTGAGAATCAGCCAAGTGAAACTCAGAGCTGTGAGTTTTTATCCTGTTTTCATTGTTGTTCTATTTTATTATAGAAAACATTGTGATATTGCTCTTCAGCATTGTGTATGGAGTGCTGTAAAGATTTTTTAATGATTAAAAACTCTGGTAGTATTAGATCTTAACCACAATTATACATATATATATATGTATGTATGTATGTATGTATTATTCAGTGCAATTAAACCAGAGTTGGGAGTAATTCAATCAGGACAAAAAAACTCTTCACCCCTCTTCTATCCTTCTTTCCTGTGTCTATTCTGAATTATTTTATCCATAAGATCTGAAGTTTTTGATTTATATCAAAAACACATAACAGGATGGAAATAAATTTATAATCCTAATGTGACTGGTTTTGTTTTTTCTTAAAGATATATATATACACAGACATAGCAGAAGTAAATAGACACCACCACAAGATACAATGTCTAAAATAAATATAATTTGTTTCAACTGTTGTTTATACCTGGTTTTCAATATCAGGTTTGATATATAATTACTGCATCATGCCAAGGAGAAAAGGAGTGTCAGAAGTTTCTGAATTTCAGCGAGGTTGCATTATGGGTCAGTAGTCAATGCAAAATATCAGAAAATCTTTCAATCCCACTTTCTACAGATAATAGGGTGATTGTAAAATTTAATTGAGAGGGTAAGGAGTACACAAGATCTTGATCAGACTGTCCAGAGCCCTCTGACAGATCTCTGTGTCTTGACATATCGAGAATAATACTTGTTGCTAGGCCTCTGATATAGCAAAAAATGTTGATATCAGTCCTAGAATAGCTGCTTGGTATTTTTGCAAACTAGGCTACTATGGCAGAACATCAAGAAAGAAACCACTTCTTCATCCAACTAATATCAAGTGGAGGGAAGATTAGACTCACAAAATGGTTGAGAGACCAACAGAATTTTGAAATACAGTAATATTCTCTGATGAGTTACGATTTGCATTTTTTTCAGACAGTAGTAGAGTGTGCGTCAGGAAACTCTGTAATCAAGAGTTTGACATCAAAAGATTGCACCCATCTGTGAAACATGATGGTCATTCAGTTATGGTATGAGGTGCTTTTTGGAGTAATGGTTGTTCATAGCTAGTGAAGTGCCAGGTTAACATTACTTCTGTTAAATAAGTTTCCATATTGCAAGAAGAGCTCTTACCATCATTCTTAAGTGGTAGAATTATAAAACATGATTCCTTATTTATGGAAGATGGGGCTCCTTGCCACACTTCTAAAAACACACAAGATCAGCTGCATCAAAATGGGATAAAAAAAACATAAAATAATTTGTTAATATATTTTTCATCATTTTTTTAATCTAGAAAAATTTTTTACAGTGGATATATCATATCTATTATTAATTTTTATTCATACAATGTTTATATATTCCTTTAAAAAAAAGCAAAAAAATGTTAGCTCTAATTTAGATAATACTAAAACTTATAAAAACCTAATTCTGGAAAAATTAAAATCAGAAAATTTACATATTGGCACACAACTTATTTAAAATTATAGATAAAGTATGCATTTTTACATATATATATATATATATATATATATATATAGTCATCCACAGACAGACTGTTTCGTTCTCTCAGAACTCTTCAGTGTGGCTAGACACACAGGACACTCGAAGCCGGGATCGAAACCCGTCCAACTTTACGTTAGACTATGTTTCAGACCACTCGGCCACCAAGCGGACCACGTTGGCTAAGGGAATTTTAAGGTATTTTTTTTATTTTTAGAAACAGCAGCAGCAGCCTTTGTTTACATTTTTTTTTTTTTTTTACCCTATTGACTACCAGAGTGCTCAATTCTTTCGAAGAGCTTTGCATTACACTAGCGGCGGCTGGCAATTCCTTCGCCAGAGAGCTCAACCCCCATGGGGGAGCATATATTGTCATCCACAGACAGACTGTTTCGTTCTATCAGAACTCTTCAGAATATATATATATATATATATATATATTCTATATTTGTGATAAAGGAAGTGGTGAACAAACAGCAATATAAGATAGAGGCTGGGGCATGATCAATCTTGGGTGGGGCATATTAGTAAGGGGGTATGATTCTCAAAACCCCTAAACCCTCAACAAATTAAAGACATCACTAACAATGTATCCAATTTCATTCTCAAGATGTATTTTGCAAATACATATATATACATACATACATATATATATATATATATATATATATATATATATATAACTGTAGGTAGATATATACATATATGTATTTACATACATACACAAGTAATATATATATATGTGTATGTGTGTGTGTGAGTGTGTGTGTGCGTGAAGCAAGCCAATTCCATTACAAAAGTATAGATTTGATCTATACCTCACCAAGTTATGTGTAAATAGTGTCAAATCTTCTAAGAGAAAGGATTAATTTGGAATTCAAAACCTGCGAGAATACTATATGTATAATAGATAACCAAGTTTAACTGAAGAGTATTTTATCTATAACTTTTAGAAGAGTTGCTAACATTCTAAATACTATTTAGACAATTAAATTCCTAATTCCTGATTGGTTGTTCACTCAAGATTTTTGCTGATCCATTTGAAAGCATTCATAAGAAAAGAGGAAAATTTAATTTTTCTAAGGAAATGGCCGCAGAAAAAAGTGTTTATTAATATTTCAATAATATGTGTAGATTTATTGTTCATGCTTTTAATGATTATTTATTTGATTAATGATTGTTCCATTCTGTTGTTATTAGAATAAGATATTTTTTTAAAATCTAAAGTTGTAAAACTGAAAGGAGATTTTATTATGTTCCGGTATAAATGAGTTTGATTATCTATAGATAAGCACTTCACTTCATCTATGGGTTTGAAATTGCAATATAAACTGTGTTGGGAAACTAGGAATTCGTGGGCATTGGTTGAGCGAAATCCTTTCAAATTACCCAAGAAAAAAGAAAGAAAATCGGACCAAATTGATCTGGATCTTCACTTGTAAAGTGAGTTTCAGTATTTCCAGGTATTTGTTTGAGAGGGTGTTATTACATAAACTGATATTTCATTTATAATAACTTTTCTGTATTTTGTAAAAATTTTATAATGAAACTGAAAACATTTAAAAAATCAACCCTTTCTCATCATGGCAACCAGGAAGCCTAAAGAAAAATGTCAGCGTTATTCAATTAACTTTTTTCTGTTGGGTGTGCAAAAAAATCAAATTTGGAAAAAAAGGGTCCATCCACTAAAACGTTTTAGAAGTTCTGATTTAGATATATTTTCTGAAATTTGAGTCATGCTTTGTGTCACAACAGGGTGCAACAGAAATACATACCACATTTTTAACTGACACCTGTTTGGTGTTAGTAAATTTTGACAAGTGATAATTGTAGCTCTATCTAACTATTGTCATAACATTTTTTTCTCAAATATGATTCAGCCCAGTTGGCTGGAGTTATAGAACAAACTGACTGCATTTCTGCAGAGGGGTAAGACCCCCATAACAAGTGTCCTGGATATGACACTAAATAATCTGATGGTGAGGCTCCAGTAGTGCTAGAGCTTTAGGGAATGCTGAGTTCTCCTTGGCCCAGTCAGCTGGGGGTATAAGATACACTGACTGCACCTCTGCAGAGGGGTAAGACCCCCACCCAATGAATGTCCTGGATATGACACAAAACAGTCTGATGGTGAGGTCCCAGTAATGCTGGGGCTTTGGGGAATACAGAGCACCCCTTCATTGCCATTGCTTCCTGGTCCACTCTGGCCCCAGATGGTAGTACCTGATAGGGTCTTATCTTTGGGTTAAATAGAACTAATGGCATACTTATGCTAAACTGTATTGTTTGATTAAACTGAATGGCTTGAAAAAGAAATGTTTTTGACAATTAAACCATACTTACATTTATACTGCGTGCTTATGCTAAACTGAAACCGTACTTACATTCAAACTGTGTGCTTATACTAAACTGAATTATTTGAAATAGAACTGATTTTTGACATTGAAACTGTATTTACTCTTGTCTGTTTTGACAATTAACTGTGTGTAAACAAAATCTGTACTTATACTAAACTGAATTAGCTGAATTAGAACTGCTTGACTAAACTGAATAGCTAGAAATAGAAATATTTTTCTCAATTAAACTGTACTTACATTTAAACTGCATACTTATGCTGAACTGAATTGTTTGAAATTGAACTGTTTTTGACATTGAAACTGTACTTACATTAAACTGAATTGTTATATATAACTGCTTGAATAGTTTGAAATAGAAATGTTTTGACAATTAAACTGTGTACTCATTCTAAACTGAATTGCTTGAAATAGAACTGATTATTTGCATAAAAGTGTATTTGGTGTTAAATAAACTACAAAGGTTGATATGCCATAAAACCCAACAAATCAAACTAAACCAAACTGGAATACTACTTCATTACCATTGCTCCCAGGTCCACTCTGAACTGGAGTGGTTTCACCAGAGAAGGGTTGATCAATGGGTCAAATAGAACTGTTTGACATTTATTCTGAGTGCAAACAAATGACTTATACTAAATTGAATTGTTAAAAATAGAACTGTTTGATCATTCAAATTTAGTGACACATAGCAATACTGGGAACCATTTAACAGTGAGAAAATTAAACTATTTGTTTAAAATACTTGGAACCATATGTGTGCAAATGGATGAGTAATGATGAATAGAATTATTTTTGTTATAACTGTGCGCCTAAATTAAATCATAACAATACTAGGAAACATTTAAGTGTGTGCAAATGGATGAATAGTGTTGAATTGAATAATAAGTGCTGAATAGCAATACTTGCAAGCACTTCACTCTCTACAAACAAATGAATAATATTGAATAGAATTATTTGTATGAGATAATAATGGTTGAAACCATTTAATTGTGTAGAAATAATTACAATACTCTGGTGTAAACAAATTAGTTTTAATTCATTTAAAATGAAATTACTGACAAACTAATCCCTTACATATCTGATATATCTATTTAGATCTATGAAAGCAAATGACTGATGCTAAATTTTTTCTCTTACATAGCAATACTTGAAACTATTTAACTGAGTACAAAAAATGAGCTCAGGCTTGTTTAAAAATATCATCAACAAAATGTATTTATGAATCATATATTTATTATATATGTATAAACAGGATTTGGCGTTAAATAACCAACAATTGTTGATATACCATAAAACCCAACCAAACACCTAACATCACATATGATTGGCTCTAATCAAGTTTCAGATCAGATAGAATGCTGATATTGTTAAAATTTGAAAATTCTATCTTGAACAAAATCATTCTGACTTGCATGAAATGCAGACAAAAAGCACTCAATACAGCAATAACAGATACTCCAGTTTTAAAAATGTTTTAACTGTAAGCATATTATGTGCACTGGTCCAAAGGAGAATCATAACTGATCCTATTTGAAAAAGAAATGGTTAGACATTAGCTAAATTGAGCTACCATTGCAACTTGCCAAAGTTTACTAGCACCACAAAAGTGAGAGTTTAAAATGTGGGAAGTATTTCTATTGCACCCAGTAAAACAATATAATTTCTTATCAATCTCTAATGAAACCAGGTTCCATGACCAATAAACACACACACATATTGATATATATATATATATATATATATATATATATATATATATATATTCATCCACAGACAGACTGTTTCATTCTATCAGAACTCTTCAGTGTGGCTAGACACGCAGGACGCTCGAAGCTGGGATCGAAACCCGTCCAACTTTATATATATATATATATAGAGTCACATTTTATTTTATATATGATTAGATTAGTAAATTTTTATCTATACCATTACTAATCTATGGAACAAAACATGAACTATTCATACATCTCCTATGTATCGTAATTTGCACCACTCCTTATGCAGAATAAAAATAACTAATGTTTGTGCATTCGTCTGCTTTGAAAGAGAACAATCTGCAAAAGCATAAATGGAATGATTTTTTCAGTAAGTCTCTAGCAGGAGAGACTTTTGCATTTTTTTTTTCATTGGTGTGCTGTTTGTAATTGGTCACTCCTTTGCTCTCAGTGCAAGGCTTAGATCCATAAGAACTACTCTCTTTTCAGTAGAAATCTAATTGGCCACAGGCCACTCAGTAGCCTAGATACTAAGCAGCTTAAAGGTCAGAACAAGTCCGGAGTCTTTTTCGTGTAAGAGTTGGTCATTTCTTACTAAGATAGATAAAAAGAAAAAAAATGAAAGCAAATGACTACCATTTCTGTGTGAATCCTCTTTATAACCGAGGCCAGACATTTTAGGCTTTTGATTTTCCCCACAATAGGCCTCCCTACACACTATTTTCATTGTGTCCAGATGATAATACTGGCCTGTCGCCAAGTCTACACGATGGAACCTTTTCATTTTGAAGTGTTGCTCACATAGAATGAGAGTAATTTGTAATGCAAAGCATATCATGCTTTTGTAGGCATGATACATGACTGATTTTTAGAAACACCTCTTTAATGTTAAATCTTGTTTTGCTTTTCTTTTTTCTAAAGATTCTGAAACTTTTACTCTTTTCTCCTCATTTTTCACTACTGGTATGGATCTTCTGCTTAAGACTCAAGTAGATACTTATTATAAGATTTACATAGCAAAGATTTTACAAGTAACATAATGTTTCATAAAAGCATTGACTGTTAGTCTATTGTGATATATTTTATTACTTATCAAAACTCTAAGCACTGATTTGAAATTTCATTGGTTTTGTTTGTTTGTTTAATGGCATAATCAGCTTTCATGGGTTATTTAATACCAAAGCTATCCTTGTAGAAGAACAATAGTCGTTCTATTTAATGCATGACTGGGAGGATAAAGGATTGATATTTCAGTAGGTTTATTTGTTTAAGAGCATGTAAACTCCTGATGGGTTATCATCATCATCATCATCATTATCATCATGTTATGCCGCTAGCACGGATATCCCTGACCCTCTCTCGCCACTTCTCCCTTTCATTCATCACCTCTGGCAGGTCTTCAGGGCTACATCCCGTATCCTCACATAGCTACTGTATGTATGTTTGAGCTGGTCATCCTGCTTTTGCCAGGCCATATGTGGGGTCCATACGAGTACATCACTTATGAGCTCGTCCCTGCTTCTCCAGCAGTGTCCTGCATGTCTGGTTCGTCTAACTTGGATAGTTTTCGTGATGGGAGGCAGGTGGCTGTATAGTTGGTGCTTTGTGGGGTGTTGCCGCCAGGACTTGTTCAATATTGCTCACAGCATTCTTATGGGTTTGAATGACAAAATTTGATTCATTTCTAAATGATTGGTTACAGTCGTAATATTTCAGTGATCCATTGTACTTTTTAAATGACTTCATTTTCATTTGTCACCATTCATTTGTCATCATCATCATCATGTCGTGCCGCCAGCACGGATATCCCTGACCATCTCTCACCACTTCTCCCTATCATTCATCGCCTCCGGCAGGTCTTCAGAGTTACATCCTGTGTCTTCACATATCTGCTGTGTGTAAGTTCGAGCTGGTCGTCCTGCTTTTGCTTGGCCATATGTAGGGGTTCATAGGAGTACATCACTTACGAGCTCGTCCTTGCTTCTCCAGCAGTGTCCTGCGTGTCTGGTTTGTCTAACTTGTATAGTTTTTGTGATGTGATGCAAGTGGCTGTATAGTTGGTGTCTCGTGGGGTGTTGTCGCCAGGACTTGTTCAATATTGCTCTCAACATTCTTGTGTAGTTGCCGTCTAGCTTCTTCTCCAGCCGTTTAGTTAGCGTCCATTTTCAAACAGATCTAGTTATAAAAATCCTTAGGAAACAATTATAACTTCAAGTAACTATTCTTAATACAAATAATTTGCACACAGTTATATGCTATAAAGTTTAATGTAAATAATTTTTAAACAGATCTATTTGACTCATTGATGGAATTCTAACAGTTGCTGTGTCAGAGTGTAATATAATTGTGGAGGGATTTTGTTTTGTATATCTTGCCTTTTGGTTTAGTTAGGATGAGAACCTTTCGGCTCAGTGCATGGGTTAGTTAGGTGCAAACATGAGCGCAGGTGTTCACACGCACGCGGAGAGGATGTGTCATTCAGAGATGTCAAAATAAAAATCCCAGATAGGAATTAGGACCAGAGGATGTGAGTGATGTCACACACCGGAAGCGTAGGCTGAGGTTTTTGGGATTTGAGAAAAAGCAGGGAGTTAAGTTCCTGCCTCCGAACGAGGGAGTTGAGATTCAGACCTGGGCGAGGCCAGACGGCTTTGTGCACTACGGGCGCTGCACGTTGGTTGGGTTGAGAGCTGACGATGTAAAAGCAGTCTACATAGAAAGATGTGTCTCTCTCTCCTCATATCGAAAAACCTTTAACTCAAAGGTAACAAAAAGTTTCGTACCTGAATTAAGTCGTAAAGTGTTATTTCAGATTCCCTATGTCTATTTCACACATCTGTATATTATGGGTATGTTACAAGAGTAGACCAGGGAGTAATGACATTAAAGGGTTCTTCATACTGCCCAGAGCATCAGAACTTTAACCTCACCTCCTGCTGTAGTTGAGTGTCATCCCAGAACATTGATATTTCAGGGTTGTACAAGTGGAAAGGGTTTATTTCCCATCTCACAAAGTAAAAAGAGCAAGTCATACTGAGCATAGCGGGAGAAGCAAGGATAAACTCATTAGCAATGTTCCTCAATGAACTCCTTCATATAGACACACCAGGGTTGGCTGATCAGCAAAGGTTTATAATGATCAGCTCTACAAAGACACTAGATGCTTTCAAGAGGACTTGCCAAGAGCAATGACCAATGATGACGATATTCTATAAATAAATAGTTGTGAGGGAGTATTTACACAAAATAGATTTTCCATTTTTCGTGCTGCAAAACTTCTTTCAATTAAGAATAATCAATCTAGTGGATATTTAAAATCTTGACAATGGCCCTATTGCTTAAACCTTCATTACCTTGTTTAGTTACGTCATTCTTTTGTTCAGTAAGGAGCTCTTTTAGTTTAACCATGGCAGCCTTATTGGAAGATGAATGATAACAATGGATGGCATATTACTCTAGTGAAATAATGCTGTAACAAAAAAAGTTTCTGAAGAGCTGCTGGAAGCTTTATATCTGTTGTCCTGCATAGATATAATTTTCATGTTTAATTTATTAGACTTTATATTTTTTCACTGTAATGTTTACTTGTATTTTATTTTTCATTTATGTTAGAAAATACACAATATTTTTCTTAGCAATTTACTTGGGTAAATCTTAAGAGACATACATAGACAGAAATATCTACATCTTACCTAAATTTGCATTGTTTCATACCAATACTTGTCTCTGCCTCCCACCAGACAGGACATGACACAAGGTCAATGACCCAAAGGTCAATTATAGTAGGGGTTTAGGGGAGTGGAAGGTCGGGCACAAGCCAAGGCTTGAGCCCTGTTTGACTATGCTTGTCATCGACCCATGGAGTGCAATGTGGGCCAGATGAGTTTATCTGGACATGGACCCAAATCTGGGTCCAGGCACATATGCCTGATTTTGGCTTAAACTGGACAGCAAGGTCCAGTGCTATATAAGGGTGACAAAAGTGTCAATGAAGCAGCTCGTCCACTCAAAGGTGGCCGAGCTGAAGCTGGGGGTCTTTCAGCCTCAAGTCTGCCATTGATATTCGATGCCCATCTATCATATTTTCATACCTATATATACATATATATATATATATATATAACAATGTCAACTAGTATGTCTGATTGGGAATAAAATTTATGTTAGAAAAAGCACTATGAGACCAAAACTAAATACTGTCAGTCAAAAAGAAAGACATCAGAATTGGAAAGAACATTTCAAGAATATGTATGGAAACTTTCCTGAAATCACAAATAAGCACACAGATAATACACTAAACTTGAACACTTGATAGAGGATGAACAGCAATTAAAAGCAGATAAGCCACAATGAAATACATTCTGAAGTATGGCAGATTAGAAAATATGGTAACATTCTTTCTTGAATATGCAATTCCATGTATTACCAAAATACAATAGAGAAATAGATGAAAACCTGCTCCCTCCTCTTCCCAAGAAATACGATCTTAGAATCTCTAAGAATTACAGAGGGATAACTCTTACTGCCATAACTGCTACGATTTATTATGACCTGCTTTTCAGTCATATATCCAACCAGAACTCGCGAAAGTTCTTCAGAAAAATCAGAATGGATTTGGGAGAAAAAATCAAGGCAATGTTATTGTTTGTAGATTTCTCCAAGGCATTTGATTCTATACCAAGTGGAAAGATTATGCAAATGCTTTTAGCATATGGTCTTCCCAAAGAAACTGTTATCACTATTATGATGTTCAACAAAAACGCAAAAGCAATAGTTTGCTCAATAGATGATGACACTGATTTTTTGACATTGTCACTAGAGTCTTGCAAATAGATACATTTGGACTATTAGTATTCATAATCTGCTTAGATTACCTTCTATGAATGTTAATAGATCAAATAAAAGAAAACAGTCTCACACTAAAAAGGCAATAAGTAGACAATATCCTCCAGAAAATATTACTGATGCAAACAACAAATATGATCTATAACTTCTAACAAATATAGTTGCTCAAGCCAAATCTCTGCTACTTAACTTAGAGTAGGCAGCAAGAGGCCTTGTTTCCTATGTGAACTCATAAAAGTTCATGAGTATTAATTAAAATAGTGCTTTCTCCTCATTAAATATTTTCACTTCTCTGTCATAGGTAAATCATAGAGTGACCTAGGTTCTTTAACCTTGATATAGCAACCTGTCCAGGAGAAGGAAAATTTTGAATTCAACCAAGTCATATCCTGCTTAAAACAATTGATCTTGTATCATGTCCAGCTTGAAGGTTGGGTAAACATGTATCATGCTTATTTTGTATTGGTTTTTATTCATCAGATTTCAATATTAAACGTGTGCAAACATTGATCAATATGAGCTGTAGGAAGTTCCTATAGTGTAATGGCTTATGTGCAAGACTACAACATTGTAGTGAGTTCAATCTTCAGTTGTGTTATTTCATACACTTTCTGAGTAATTCACTTCGGGAAGGTATGAACTCCCTTATTCCTCTAAGTCAAGTTTAAATAGTACAACTATGGTTTGTCTACAAGGATGGCTTTGGCATTAAATAAACCATGAAGTTTGTCATTCCATTAAACAAAGAAACCAAACCAATATAAACAGTGGGGTAATGGTTATCATCGTAGGGAAATGGACACGGCGACACAAGTTTAAATCCTGGACG
The DNA here is from genome assembly GCA_963585895.1 of Sepioteuthis lessoniana. Classification (NCBI taxonomy): domain Eukaryota; kingdom Metazoa; phylum Mollusca; class Cephalopoda; order Myopsida; family Loliginidae; genus Sepioteuthis; species Sepioteuthis lessoniana. The sequence goes on along the minus strand of OY757917.1, from coordinate 75,964,353 downwards.
AGACTGATTGCATTTCACATTGCACTAATACCCTTGGGAAAGCTAGGAATCCCATTATTCTCCCTCCAGCTATGTGTAAATAGTAGGACAGACTAGCCTTGGTAAGGCAACTAGTCTAGGAGAAGGAAAACTCTGAATTCAAACCTGTTAAACTCCACTTAAACATTGACCTTGTGTCATATCCTGCCCGAGTGGAGGGGTTGGTAAATATGATATAAACTGATTTTTTCTGCATAGACTTTAACCTATTGAGAAGCACTTGATTATGTGCATTGTCAAATCCACTGACTGCATTCCTGCTGATGGATAAGACCCCAACCCATGAATGATCTCAATACGACATTAAACAGTCTGATGGTGAAGCTCAAGTAATACTGGAGCTTTGGGGAATGTGGGTTATTCCTTCATTGGCATTGCTCCCGGGTGCACTCTAACCCAGAGAGGTAGCACCTGATGAGGGCATATCAATGGGTCAAATAGAACTATTTGACATTTAAACTGAGTATAAAAAAATGACTTATGCTAAACTGAATTGTTAGAAATAGAATTGTTTGATCATTTAACTGTATGTAAACAAATGACTGATGTTTAATTGAATTGTTAGTTACGTTACTTTTTTTCTTTCTTTCTTTGTTTTTTAATGGCATATCAACCTTTTTTAGGTTATTTAATGCCAAAGCCATTCTCCTTGAAGAACAGTAGTGGTACTATTTAACCCATAGCTGGGAGGATATGGAGGTTCATACCTTTCCCAAGGGTATTTTCCCAAAAGGGAACGAAATAGCGCGACTGGAGTACAAACTCTCTTACTACAATCCCAGAGTCCATCACTTTAACCTTTACACCACGAGGACATCCCTATTAGTTACGTGTATCAGTACTTGGAACCATTTAAGTTTGTTGACTTATACTAAATCGAATTATTAGAAATAGAACTGTGAGATCAATTAACTGTGTATATCTACAAAATAATTTTACAAATCATATATTCAATATATATGCAAAAACAGAATTTGGTATTAAATAACGAACAATGGTTGATAAGCCATAAAACTAAACCAAACCAAACCAAACCAAAAAATGAGATAATGTTGAAAAATAAACATTTGTTTGGTAATGTAATTTTTTCATCATTCCTCATCATCACTATACACTGTTTTCTACTGGATTATATGCTCAATCTCAAATGTATGTAGTTTTTTATGGCGAATAAAACAGAATTAGGAGCCAGTCATTTATTTGGCATGAATATATATACATTTGGGCAAAATAAATTGCTATTCCTCTTAAATGGGATTAGATGATTAAACACATTTTCAGTTAAAGCAGGAATATTTATTTCATCCTGTATTTTCCTTCCCAATTCTAATTTTGAAAGTTCAGTCAAATTTTTATATGGCTTCCAGTTGTCTTTGGAATATGGTATCTTATTATTTATAAAGGAACTTGTTTTGGTGGAGCTAAAAGCTATCTTGTAATGGTTAAGAGTGGGTGAGTTAAAATATGTCATCATGAATTAACTTGAAATGCCAGTCCACATTGTTATCATCTTTTGTGGGGTCACCTTGGCATCTTGTTTATACAGTTACTCGATGAAATCCATTCCCGAAAAGTTTTCTTGGGAAATCCGTCCAAAGAGACCACAACTTAGAAAACTCGGAAACCTTAAGATTACTGGCTCTAATACTTTAGGTAAGACAGCTAAAAACTTATTGTGTTCTTACACATGTATATACATATGTATGCATACACACATAGACATGAGCACACATATTCACATGCATGAACACACATGTGTGTAAAGGAAAATTGATAAGTTATATAGTTATCAGCCAAATTCTGATTTGAAATTTTCACGACATCATTTTCATCCTATGTAATTAATACATAGTTGATTGATAAGGAAGGAGATTATGTTAAAAATAGTTATTTGCAGTGTAAAATGATTTTTTTTTTGTTGCATTAAGCAGTAAGCTTATTGTTTGATATACATGCATTTCTGCTGAGATTATGAGTATTTTGTAAGTCTAGCTTTGTCTGGGACAAGGCCACAAGTAGAGAGCTCCCAGCGAAGATTGATCTTGCTGCACAGTATAAATGATCTGTTCGAACTGCAGTAACTTTTGCACCCTAGGGAGTTTCGTAATGTTCACATGAGCATAAAAAAAGAGAAAATAATTGTCAGAGAACTTAACAAAAACATAAATATCTCATTCAACCAACAGAAAATAAGATACACAAAAGATTATTACTGTCCATAACATGCCGGCCAAACTATTACTGAAAGTCTTTTATCACTGAAGTCTGTCCAACTATATATCCTTTCAACTACTGTCCACCAACTAATATCCGCTGACTAATGTCTCATCCAAACAGTATGGTACCTCTATTTATATTATCTACAGGCTCACCACTTCTATCCACTGGTGACTGGTGTTCAGTCACCTGTGCTTCACTTTATTCTTATTTAAAAGTGAAGCATCTGGCATGATGATTATATTATCATATCATTATATAATACAATCTTTATGGTATGTTATATTATTTTAACATTGTATTATGCATTTATTACAATATTTTTCTGTTATCTTATGCCAGTAATGTTATAGAGTTTTTCCTTCATGAAAACCTGTATTGAATAACTTAACAATTGGCAATATTTCAGATTTCCTATTCATCTTCAGATATTTAAAAAAATTGTACATTTATAACAAATCAATAAATAGATTTTATATTATTTACTGTTCAGTTTTTTATTCATTTGTCAGTTTCATACACACACACACACACACACACACACACACACATATATATATATATATACACTGATTGATTGATTGATATTATTATAATTTTTTATGATACATTTTACCAAATATAAGTCAGTGAGTTCTATATGCTTATCAAGAAAAACAATTTATGAAAATTGTAAGCACTGATGATTGGCAGTGTTTTAGATATTCAAAGACCATTTTTAGGCATTTTAAAAGCTTATTGATATGAGACGAAATGTAAGAAAACATAGCAAATCAAATAAAATAAATGCCAATTACATCCCATATTTCCATTTATAGATACAAATTTTTATTTGCCTTTATATTTGTATTTTGTTCTATAGATCCATTTAAAAGCTTAAAATGAATCAAACTTTTGGAATCATATACACAAATTTAAAATGTAAATTTTGGTGAAAGTCACTTATTTTTCAAGTTTCAACTTTCAAACTTTTTTACCTACATTAATTTACTAGTGTGCTCTAAAAATAATACTTTCTATTATATTAACATTATGACTATAACAGATATTAGCAAATACAGAGAAGATAAGAACACAATTGGCGAGAGAAAGTTTTCTGATGAAAAATCTTATTTTTCCATTAAAGTCACCACCAATGGCTATGTATTTTCATTGGTGATGAATAGAAATTTATATGATATACTCACATAACTTGTTTTCTCAGTATTTTTGTTAGAAAAAATGCTCACATCATCAATTTTTCAAGCCGCTCATCATTTCATAAGGTTGATATCTATATTGAACATGGTTTGTTTCTCTCATTGTAGCTACAACTTAGATACATTACCCACCACCTGACTGTGCTCACACACTCTTTAATTTCCATAAATGTTCAGCAAGCATCAGTGAATACCGCGATACCAATGAGTGCACTTATTTCCCCATGGAGGAATTTAATAATATACTTCTGCTTTCATGTCAGATACCATTTTGTCAAATTGCCACCCAGCTGCTATCATTAAGAAGGCAAAGTAAATGAAGGATCACAGAAGGAAAATTTCAACCTCTACTGAAATATCAACTAAATTACACTTTGATATCAAGGATGAGCATAAAAAATCTTGTTTGGTAAAAAAAGCTAAATGTGAAGTACACAAGGTTGCTGTATGCTGTTTTGAACAAAACCTGGAAGCAGCACCTCACAAAATGGCCACTAACCTCCCATATCACAAACCATCCAAGAAAGATGAGCAAGACATACTGGACACTGCTGAGGAAGTACGGATAAACTCATGGGAGACATTCTTTTATGGACTGTTACACATGGACACACCAATGTTGGTCAATCTGCAAAAACTTACATTCATCAGCTCTGTGCAAATACTGGATGCAATTTAGAAGTCTTATCAAGAGCAATGGAAAATAGGGACAAATAGTGAGAGAGCGTCAAGTGAATACATTCTGTCAGCATGACTTGATGATGATGATGAACATTACAAAGTCGAAGGCATTATTTTCAGAGCCTCTGTGTATATGTTTGTATGTAAATATTTTCTTGTTTGACTCCTAAAAATAATTAACCCAATATTCTTTTGGTGGGAAGGGCAGTAATTGATTTTCTCATTTAAAATACCCACAAATTATGTCTTCTAAGCATTGCCCTTGTAAAGACCTTCCAGAAAAAAGTAAAGCAGAAAAAAATGTATTTTCCTGCCCAGTCAGTCTGAACTCATTTGAAATTGGACAGTGGCTGGTCAATTTCTTACTCAAGTGGTTCAACAACCTATTCCATGATAGACAATGCAATATAGGAAAATGTACAATGATGCCAGAGACATTGGTCTATTAAATCATTCCCCACGGGTATCTCCATGAGTTGAGCCATTGTTCAAGTAATCTGATGTAGTGCTCAAGGGGTACTTATTTCCTTTCTTATAAAAGAAAAGACAGTTATGTACTTTAGTTAAAGGAGATCAAAAAGTACTTATGTGCCAGTAAGGGTTTGTTGAAACCTTTACTTACACAGAAAAATACCCAGCTTGTAAATAAGTCAGTTAATTAATTCCAAGTTTGATAAAAATTTTCTATCGTTTCTCCATCAATTTCGACTAAAACTGAAGTTGCAAAACAAATGAATCAAAACTGACTTTCCTGAAATAGTTGCTCATACATCAATCCTCCAAGGCTTATTCCTCTTTTCTTTTTTTTCTTCTTTTTTCTGAGTCATATTTGGTTTTATCAATGCACAGATATAGAATATGGTGAGCACTGAGGCATGATAAACTTGCCCAAGGTCTTCATGCTTATTTCTGAGGCTTGTAAACAAACAAGACTGTGTTTAATGCATCAATGCTACTGCAAGAAGTGCACCACTCCAAAAACTGATTGAAATATTATGAAAAGTTATAGATAAAACTTTGAAGTTTACTATTTTCAATACTTTTGTTCAGACAGAAATACACACACACACACACACACACACACACACACACACACACACAGATAGATATATAGATAGGTAGGTGGTAATAAATAATGCCAGATAGGAATAGACAATGATAGATAGATAGATAGATTCACACACACACACACACACACGGATAGTTATATAGATAGATAGGTAGTTAATAGACAATGATAGATTGATAGATGGATAGGAATAGTTGATGATAGATATGAATTGATGATGACAGATAGATAGATGGTTTTGTTTGGTTTCTTTGCATAAAGACTTATCAACCTTTGTGGGTTATTTAATGCTAAAGCCATCCTTGTAAAAGGATAAGAGTGATACTATTTATGTCCATTTTCTTTTTGTTTCCGAGTATCTTCTGTTAAGAGTACAGATGTAACTTGCAAGATACATTCAGGTTAATTGGCCATACAATTACCATGACTAGTTGGTTTGGCTTCACTTGCGCACACTATGGACTGCTGGTTTAGTTGTAGACTTTTGGCTCTGCAATCTGTGGTCACTGGTTGGATCTCCAGTGGTGGAGATCATGGTATACACTGCTGATGGGACCTAATAAGGTTGAAACAGCTGTCCAGTGTTTCCGTATGTTGTGTGTAGATGCTCGCCGGATTTTCTGGTCATGTTAATTCAATTCACATGATACTATTTCATCTATAAACTGGTGGGAGATAATGGGGTTCATATCTTTTCAAAGGGAATTAGTCTGAAAGTGAATGACATAACAGGACTGGAGTAAGAGCTCACTAAAATGTCACAATCTTGCATATTAACCACCATGCCACTGGAACTCTTCCATAGACAGATCGATAGATAGTAGGAGATAATGATAGATATATAGATAGATAGCAACAGACATAGATAGAGATAGATAATAGACATAGATAGCTAGATAGACAGCTAGATAGATAGATAGGTAGATAGATATTGTGGATCATACCGAAGAATATTTTGTTTATGATCAAAATCTTTAGAGAACAAAAGTTATAATTTACTTAAGGAAGATAATGCATACCTTTCAAACCATATGTATACCAAGTAAAAATACTGCAATGTGTCTATCATAATTTCAATAGAACAAATAGAAACTATTTTTAAGGATTGCCAAAATGTGTAATGAAATTGTCTGTATTATTTACAAATCTGACAAAATAAAAATACTCTACATTTGATCATTTATAAGACCAACAGGTACATTGGGCTTCACCCATTTAAGCAGGAAATATTGAGAAATAAATATATATTTGTTGCTGCCTCCCACCAGACAGGATTCAACACAAGGTCAATGACCCAAAGGTCAATTATAGTGGGGATTTAGGGGAGGGGAGGTCGGGCATGAGCCCTGCTTGACTATGTTGGTCATTGACCCACTTAGTGCAATGTGCGCCTGATGAGCCAACCTAGACTTGGACCCAAATTTGAGTCCAGGCACATATGCCTGATTATAGCTTGAACTGGATAGCAAGGTCCAGTGCTATACAAGGGGGACAGAGGTGTCAATGATGCAGCTTGCCCACTCAAAGGTGGCCCAGCTGAACCCAGGGGCCTTTCGACCTCGAGTCTGCCATTAATATTCGAAACCCCATCTGGCATGAATGCCAGACAGCTCAGCAAAGGCCAGATAAGTATATTGAGAAATAAACATTGCATTAAAGATTGAATGCTACTGGAAGTTCAAGTATATTTCAAATTTAGCCCACTTCACAACGAATTTATTTTTGCACATATATTACAAATTTATAAAATTCCAATATTTTTAATGAGTCTTATATATCATCAAATGAAGAAAGAAGTCATTAGAAAAAGTAGACATCATATCTAAAATTGAATATCCTCAAAATAATAAGGTACAAGGAAGGAATTAAAAATCTTACAAATTTAAGTTCTTGGTACAAAAAAAATTATAAAAAATTGTATAATGATTAGATATAATTTGTTTACTTCAATGTTGGGTGGTTGGCTAAAATTAGATATATGTATTGATTGAATGAACTTTAAATATTATGTGGTTAATCATATCTGAGCTGAAATTGAGAAAATTCTTAGGAAAAATTAAGATGCTTTCTTTGAGAAATCAATCTACAACTTTTCAAAGATTCTGACTATTCGTTGAATCATCAAAGGACTATGTGCAAAAAATCTCAAGGTGGCACTATTACTTTAAAATTTCTTCAAGGCATTTGATTCCATTCATAGAGGAAATATGGAGCAAATATTTTAAATATATGGTCTACTTAAAGAAACTGTAACCACTATAAATGATGCTCTGTAATCATTTGCTCATCTGATGGTGATGCTGATTTCTTTGACTTGATAATTTGAGTCTTGCAAGGAGATACATAAGCAATATATCTATCTATACACCAGATATTGGCATGATACTATTTACCAACCCCTCCGCTCGGGCAGGATATGACACAAGGTCAGTTTTTAAGCGGAGTTTAACAGGTTTGAATTCAGAGTTTTCCTTCTCCTAGACTAGTTGCCTAACCAAGGCTGAAGAACCTAGTCTGTCCTACTATTTACCCATAGCTGGAGGGAGAATAATTGGAATCATACCTTTCCCAAGGGTATTAGTGCTATGTGAAATGCAATCAGTCTCGTCCAGGATTTGAACTCGTGTCGCCATGTCCAATTCCTACGACGATAACGACTACACCACGGGCACCTCCAATATATTGGCATGATAGAGTGTTGGTTTGGGAGACCTGGGTTCAATCCCAGGTCGAGTCATACCAAAGACTCAAAAAATGGTACTTGATCCTATTTACCCAACCCCTCTGCTCGGGCAGGATATGACACAGGGTCAATTTTTAAGTGGAGTTTAACAGGTTTGAATTCAGAGTTTTCCTTCTCCTTGACTAGTTGCCTCACCAAGGCTGAAGAACCCAGTCTGTCCTACTATTTACCCATAGCTGGAGGGAGAATAATTAGATTCATACCTTTCCCAAAAAATGGTACTTGATGCTTCCTTGCTTAACACTCAGAAATATAAGGTAGGGATCAATGGTAAAGGGGAGCAATTCAAGGAAAAGAGTAGCACCCTCCCCTACACCTTGGTGTAGTAGCTATTGAAAAGGGAGCCTTCGGGTCACCCTCAACTAAGGTCGCCAACTATACTTTATATCTATCTATAATCTACTGAGATTATGTGCTACAAAGGTCAATAGTTCTAATGAAAGAAAATGGTCTCACATTAAAAAAGGGCTAGATACAGATAATATCACTTAGAAACTAAGACAGATTGTTTAAATGATATATTGCTTCCTGCAAATACATCTACACAACCCGGGTATCTGTGGGATAGACTGAAATAGGCAACAAGAGGCATTAGCTTCAACATGAATTCAAAAAATGTATTCTAAACAAGATAATTCCATATTCATATTTATCTGACTAGCCTCTGAAATTAGTCAACCATTTCATATATACCTTGGTAGCAATATCTCATCTACTGAAAGTGATGTCAACATATGCATAGGAAAGGCTTGGACTGTTTTTGAGAGATTATCAACCGTATGTAAATCTAATCTCTCCGATAAAATGAAATGGTATTTCTTCCAAAATGTTGTTGTATCAGTACTATTGTATGGATGCACCACAAAGACTTTAATGAAACACTTTGTAAAAAAACTAGATGGGAACTACTTAAAGATGTTGTGGGCTAGTTTGAACAAATCCTCAAGAAGCATCCCAAAAAACAGCAGCTGTATAGTCACTTGTCTGCCATCCCACAAACCAACCTAATAAGATGAACAATACATGCTGGACACTGCTGGTGAAGCAGGGATGGACTCATAAGCAAAAGTTTTTCTTTCCCACATGAACACTCAAGTGTTGACTAACAAACAAAGACACCTTCATCAGTCTGTGTGGACACAAGATGATGACTAGATGGCATGCTTAGAATAATGGATGGCAAGAGAAAGTCAAAGAAATCCATAGTTAATGCACATTTTGATGACGTAGATGAAGATGATAGAAAGTAACATGTCTCCTTGGGACTTGTGTTTTAAAAGCGTTTTTTTATGAGTAAAAAGTGCATTAATATGGCTTATCTTGGAAGATATAATGGAGTAGTTTCCCATTGCCTTTATCACTGTTTGAATTAATTTAAACCAAGACTAGTTACTAACAACTATGGTACGGTGTAATATTAATCAGTTGGTGAGCTGGGTTCAAATTCTGACTGAGGCTGTTTGCATTCACTTTGTACCAATCTGTTCCCTCTCATAAAAACAAAAATGCATCTGTTCTTATCTCTAGCCATGGTTAAAAGAGTAAGAAAAAGTACACTCTCAAGTCTTGGTGGACAACCAGTCTAGGTAAAGTAAGGAACAACACTTAACTCAAAACCAAGAGCTGGAGTCCCTATGGTAGTTTAGCTTTAAACTCCTTCTAGCAAACCCTAACATAAATTTGCTTTAGATTTTACCTTTCACTTGGTGTTCTAGAGAGAGGAGACTGCTAATGTTCAATAGAGGCCTACACCCGGATTTAGGTACAGACTCATGGACTTTTGAGATTAATAGCTGCCATCACATAGGCATAATTGAAATTGATATAAAGAATGATATAATAGGATTATTTTTTTTTGTGAAGTGAATTAACATAATCAGAAAATCCAGCAAACACCTACATAGGACATACAGAAACACTGGACAACTGTTTCAACCTTATTCGGTCTCATCAGCAGTGTATACTGTGATCTCTACCACTGGAGATCAAACCAGCAACCACAGATTGCAGTGCCAAAACTCAACAACTGAGCTAATAGTTCATATTGCACACAAGTGATGCCAAATTAACAAGTCATGGTAATTAACCTGAATGTGTCTTGTAAGTTACATCCATACTCTTTACAGAGGACATGGTCACCTCTAGGGCCATGCCTTCCCAAGAGGATTAGAAATACGCATCTGCGTAATTATTATGACCTCAAAGGCAAGGATATAGCTGTTTATTTTGCTTATTTTTTTTTTAAATAGAGGAATTATATTGTGAATTGAAGGATTATTTTTATTTATAAAATCTTAATCAAGAAAAGGAATAGAGTGGTTAATTGACTGAATGATTAAATGGTTTTAATGGCATGTCAATCTCTTTCGGGTTATTTATATCAAGAGGTTAGCGATTGTATTCACTGCATGTTTATATTTACATTTTTGTGTTGTTTCTTAAGAGTTTTTTGATATCTGATATCAAGTATTCTCATCTAATACAAATAACTTGCTCATAGGTGAATGGCTTCAAGTCACAAATAATAATAATCCTTAATAAACGATAATAGCTTAAATTAATTATTCTTAACGCATATAGTCATAAGTATCCAGTAGAATTCTTTGCATAAAAGACAACAAAACTCTTAAGAAACAACAACACAAAAAATGTTAAAATGTTAAATACAATGTATGTGATTCCTTAACTTCAAGGCATAAAATAACCCTTGATGGCTGGACATGCCATTAAAATCAATCAATTAATCAATCAATCAATCAAATAATCTTCAGTTGGATATGAGTCATTCAAAAAGTTCTGAACCTTGACTAAATTTTAGACTTCTTATACACATGTCACCTTTGTATGGCCTCACCTACAAAGAAATTAAAACAGAAATCTGAATTAGTTTTTCTTGATTTTTAAGAAGTAGAATTGTGTTGCAGCAGCAAAAATGTTCAGCTGGGGCTCTTCTTTCTTGGTGAGGCAAAAGTTCAATCTGCATGATAGATAGGACCCAAACAGGTACTACCACTCCAGGTCAGAGTGGACCTGGGAGTAATTGCAATGAAAGGATACTTCACACTCACTAAAAATGCAGAACTTGAGCCTCACTATCAGATGCTGTTAACTGGGATTCCCCGGATACTTATTTTTGAGGCGAAGGTGGGTGGGTCTTCCTCTCTGAAAGGGATAGTCAGCATATTTAAAGCTTTGCTGACTGACAGGGTTTGAAGCAGAGCAGGTGATAAAAATAAAGACTTGTTGACATACTTTTGGAACATGTGTATGTCTTGGGTATGGAAGTGCTCGTGGTGTACTGGTTATCATCGTAGGAAATGAACACGGCGACACGAGTTCAAATCCTGGACGACACTGATTGCATTTCACATAGCACTAATACCCTTGGGAAAGGTATGAATCCAATTATTCTCCCTCCAGCTATGGGTAAATAGTAGGGCAGACTAGGTTCTCAGCCTTGTTAAGGCAACTAGTCTAGGAGAAGGAAAACTCTGAATTCAAACCTGTTAAACTCCGCTTAAAAAGATTGACCTTGTGTCATATCCTGCCCGAGTGGAGGGGTTGGGTAAATATGGTATGTCTTGGGTATGGGTGTGAGCAGAGTTTGTATGCAAATGATCGAAATTTTCGAGAGAATGATAAATAGTTAAAGATACTGATAAACTGATTACTATAATCAAAATGCCTTGACTCGTCAAACTAATTGAAAAGTAACTAACTTTCTCACTACTTATTACTATCTAAAATACCAGCTCATTGGCCTAATGGGTAGAGTGTTCGCCAATGGTCCGGGAGACCTGGGTTCAATCCAAGGTTGCATCATACCAAAGACTTAAAAAAAAAAAATGGTACTTGATACCTACTTGCTTAACACTCAGCAATATAAGGTACATATCAAGGGTAAAGTGGAGCAATCCAGGGAAAGGAGTAGTGCCCTCCCCTACACCTGTAGTAGCTATTGAAAAGGAAGCCTTCTGGTCACCCTTGACTACGGTTGCCAAATTTACTTACTTATATATACGTGTGTTTGTTTGTGCGTGTGTGTGTGTGTGTGAGAGAGAGAGAGAGAGAGTTGGATATTGGCAGCAATCTTTGATCTAAACAAGTTTTATCAAAGACTCTTGACAAGATTTGTTTTAATATATTCTTATTCATCTTCTCATGTATTCATGCAAGACATTTTAAAAGTAACGCCCTCTATTTATTTCCAATGAAACACTAACAAATACAGAGGAGTAAGACCTTCATCTGTGACACGTGTCCTGGATATAACAACTTTACAATCTGTAATGCTGGAGCTTTTGGGAATGTGGAGTACCCCTTCATTGCCATCGCTTCCTGGTCCACTCTGACCCAGAGTGGTAGCACCCAGGAGGGTCCTATCTATGGGTCAAATAAAACTGTTTGTCACTTAAACTGCGTGTAAACAAATAACTTATACTAAATTGAATTGTTTGAAATAAAACTGTTTGATCATTTAACTGTGTGTAAAAAAAATGACTGATGTTTAATTGAATTGTTAGTGATATATAACAATACTTGGAACCATTCAAATGTTTACAAAAAATGAATATTGTTGAATCGAATAATTAGTGTTAAATAGCAACACTTGTAACCACTTTATTGTATGCAAACACATGAAAATATGAATGTAAATGTTAAACATAAAAATGCTATTAGAAAAAAACTAATATATCTAAGTTTCTTCATATTCAAAATTGATAATATCTAAACCTGTTCTTTAAAATGCGAATTGATAGTTTAAAGCACTCAAGAAGAAAAATTTAGATAATTTCTATTCAAGTGTAGGGAGACAAAGAATGAATGGATTCATTGGTGGCTCATGAACTGTCACATGCAACAGGAAACAGGTTTTTAAAGACAAGTTTTGTAGTAAATAGCAGTAATTCTCTTCTTAAAACAAATAAACCAAACAATGAATAGGCAGTGTAAAACCTTCTTTATCATCTTAATTCCTTTGGAACAATGATCATAGACAGGAAAGATATAACTTTTTATTTGATATTTTGACAATATCTTAATCTAAATATAAATTTATAATGCTTAAATATAGTTTATATAATCATTCAATTTTGTATGAACATTTTGAATAACACAGGATTTAAATACTGTTATCAAAACCAATTTGGATATTGTATAGAATGCATTATCCTAATTGTGAGGGATCTCCAAATTAATGATTACAAAACCCTTATAGAAGAAGAAGGCAGTCAGCCTGGTTCAATGTTTAAATACTCCTAAGTTACATTGCAAATTCAGAACATGACTTACTTTCTTGAAAAGCCATCATTACCAATCTTCTGTCAGTTAGAATTTGTATGCTGTTGTAGCCTGTGTCTTTGGAGACAAAATTCAGAAGCCCTCTTTTTAAGCATAGTCCAGTAGTTACAGTGAATGCAAATTTACACTAAAAAAAGCCCTTTCCTTGCTTAGCAAAACATATTACTCTTCCTGACCAAAAGTCTTGTAAATTTCTAGAGCTCAAATAATATTAAAGTTTGACGCAATCAAATTGTTTCTGAAAGCACAGAAATTTCAGAAATTCTTCATCTTTATTTGGAAGCTCTTTTTTGTTTATTATCAGACAAGAAATGATCAAAATGTTCACGTTTTTAATTTATATTTTTAACACTTTCACTTCTAAGCTTTCTTTGGGAACCCAGGCCTGGCCTTAAACAGTGAAGGGCCCAGTTGGAAACATAAATTGCAATGTTTGCTATATGTTTTTATGTGTACTTGATGAGCCAAGAGTAGACAATTCTCTAGTGCAGGACCCTTGGGTACTTGGCCTAATTGGGAACAATTGGCTTTAGGTCAGTCCAATGTGGACCATTCAGAACTTTACCTATCTAGAAAGAGATACAACAAAAATCAAGAGAGAGTGAGAGAGAGAGAGAGAGAGAGAAATGAAGACAAGAGGAAAAGGCATTGAAAAGTTAAAGGAGGAGGGAGTGAAATAAAGGTATACTGGAACTGGCACTTTCTAATACTTTGAAAAAATATTTAGTAGATAAGATTTATTTTGTTTTCTCTTGTTTAACATATCAGCCTTTATAGGTTATTTAAGGCCAAAGCCATTCATGTTGAAAAACAGTAGTGTTACTATTTAACTCATTGTTAAAGGGTTATGTGAGTACATAACTTTACCAAGGGTAATAGGGTTATATATTGACCCTTGACCAAGCCATCAATCAGAGATGCACCTGTGTAAATAAGTGGAAGAAGAAGCGGAAGCAAGTGGGCGTTATGAAAGAATATGGGCAGATGCCAGTGGCCATTGAGTCAGTTAGGAACAGGAACGCCAGCCAGCTTGCTGACTGAGAACGCCTGACCCCTGGTTGAGCAACCCCAGCCAAGATGTAGAAGAAGTGCTAAGTGGGTTCTTGAAGATAACACAGCATGCTATGGTCAAGAGAAGAAGTCGGGTCAATATAGCAGTCTGTTCTTGTCTCCACCTATCTCACACACCACAGAAACATCAACCCTTTTGAGAATAAAGTGTGAGAGATATATTTTTATAAAGAAGTGTGTTCATTTGTTCATTGAAGTTCGTAAATTATGTTTGATTATGTTTCTGCTTATATTTGTATTATGGCTATACAACAATAGTTTGAAAGTTAACACAATATTTAGTAGATAAAGTTTTAATATAGTCACTGTAGCACTGATACAGACAGATGAAATTTTAGTCTAAGTAGAAAGCAAATTATGATTATAGAAGTGAATAAATTTTGTAAAATATTAAATTACATTCTCTGTAATAATTAGTTCATTTTTATTCTATAAAGTTTTTCACTTCAGTTAAAATCTAATGTAACTATAACATGAAATTTGTTTATGCACTAAAGATTAAATTTATTCGAAAGAATTTATCCTTAACTTTAATCAGATTTAAATACAATTTGATTAGCATTTATACTTGGTGTTACTTGCTGAACAATGATTTATTGTTTAATTGAAAATTAAGATGTAAGACAATTAAAATATACAGAAAGAAAATATTGAGATTTAAGCATTAATTTCTTAAGTTTTAAAATTCAAATTTCATTAACCTTGGCATAGCAACCAATCTTGCAGAAAGGAAACACTGAGTTCGAATCAAACCCTCCCAAGAGATGCTACCAGAGTAGTGCTCACATAACCAAACCAATCTTGGAGAAAGGAAACACTGAGTTCAAATCAAACCCTCCCAAGAGATGCTATCAGAGTAGTGCCCACACAACCAAACCAATCAATGTGATTAGTCTTAGTCTAAAAGACAGCTGAGAAACACATATGATAAAGTGTTGATGATATCAAAACTTCTTGACTTAGCATAGACTGATGTCTAGCCTTCCTCTAAATAAGACAAAAAAAATATATCTGTTCAGTAATTTCTTAATGATAGTTTGGTTTGGTTTTATGGCATGTCAACCATTGTTAGTCATTTAATGCTAAATTCTGTTTTTTGCATATATATTAAATATATAATTTGTAAACACATTTTTTAGATACACATAGTTAAATGATCAAACAGTTCTATTTCTAACAATTCAATTTAGCATTAATCATTTGTTCGCACACATTTTAAATGTCAAATAGTTCAATTTGACCCATAGATTGGACTCTATCAGGTGCTATCACTCTGGGCCAGATTGAACCTGGGAGCAATAGCTATGAGGGAGTACTCCACATTCCCTGAAGCTCCAGCATTACTGGAACCTCACCATCAGATTGTTTAGTGTCATATCAGGACACTTGTTGGGTGAGGGGGGCATCTGACCCCTCTACAGAGATGCAATCAGTATATTCTTCAGCCCCAGCTGACTGGGCCATTTTAAATTATGAAGAATTAATTGTTACTAATGATCCAAAGTGTCTTCATACTTTGTCTTGGGGTGCTAATAGAAAAACGTGAGCTTTTTTATCTTCTGGTCTCTCTCATCCACTTTTATTTCTTTGAATTCCATCATAAATTGCAATTCTGGCTATGTTTATAATAACAGTGCTGTATGACTCTTGAATAACCCTCAGCTTAAGACTGACTGAATTCTGCTTTTTAATACTGTAGTAATTCACGCTTTGATCTTGGATATACTCAAAGAATTTGGCAAATCATTTTCCGACCAATCAAATTCAATATTAAAAATTTTAGTCAATAAAAATCTCTCTAGAATGCCTAGGTCTTTTGTGGTCAGTAGATAAAAGATAATTAGGAGATGAAATGTATTAGATAATATAGTTTAGATTTTAATTAGGGTGTGTTATTCTTAATTGGGCCATTAGCCTAATGAGTAGAGTGTTCACCAATGGTCTGGAAGACCAGGGTTCAATCCCAAGTCAAGTCATACCAAAGACTCAAGAAAAAGTACTTGATGCCACCTTGCTTAACACTCAGCATTATAAGGTAAGGATCAAGGGTAAAGTGGAACAATCCAGGGAATGGAGTAGTACTCTTCCCTACACCTCGGTGTAGTAGCTATTGAAAAGGGAGCCTTCAGGTCACCCTAGACCATCTTTACTTTATAATTATAATGAGTATAATGATTCTTGTCAGCATAATAGCATAGGAATTGCTTTGAGAACATAATTGGACTTACTCACCAGAAGGCAATACTTTTTATAATGTTGATATAAGAAGCAATCTGTATCAATACTAATTTTACTGCATCTTATTTTTCAGTTTGTTTTATTACTTCTTTATTGAAGAGGAATGAAAAGAACAAAAATATAATAAAAAAGAAAATTTGGATGAAGAATAGATTCCAAGATTCATCTCTGTCTCCCTCTACATTTCTGTCTATCTATCTAGACAGAGGGATAGATAGAGGATATACAAGATAGTGTTTATAAGCTTTTTTAGATCATTATTACATTCTTGCAAAAGTTAATGAAATTTGAGAAATAATGAAAATTAGTTGATCCAGAAAATTAGATAATTTGAACTATACAAAATGCAAAACACCCAGTCCCTGGGATCATTTCCTGCCACAATAACTGTTTCAGTACAAGTGCCTCCTTTATTATAAAATGCTGTCATCATATTACGAAAATTAGTCCAAGTTTAAAGGAGCTTATATCTCCGTTGAAGTTATTTTTGATTAGAACCAAGTTTTTCTATGTCCTGAAGAAACAAATCTCAAGGGTTATGAGAAATGACAAGATAATCTCCTGAGCTATACACAGAATGGAAACATTCTTGTGACCATTAAACTCCTAATAAATTCTTACACCAGAAAAGAATAATGTGATGACAAGACAGTATCAAAATATTCTACTACTACTGCTACTACTACTACTTCAAGTGTTTCTCTAAAAATAAAGTGTGTTGTAAGCATCAATATCTAAAATAGTTTTTAAATAAATTTTTTGAAACTTTTTCTTTAGTAGACACCAATAAATATATCAGCAATATGTGAAAAATGTGCTGCAGTAAGCAAATATGATCTTACAAGTAGAAGTAAAGATAATGGCTGAGTCCATATGATGTAGTGGCATGTGTGCTGAACTATGACATCGTAGTAAGTGAGTTCAAATGCCAGTCATGCTATTACATTCACTTTCAGACTAATTCTATTGGAAAAGGCGTAAGCCCTTTATCCTGCCCCCAATTATAGGTTAAATAGTATCCCTGCTCATCTTCTAAAAAGATGGCTTTGGCTTTAAATTACCCATGAAGGTTGATATGCCATTAAAGAAAATGAAATTGAAAAGATAATGAAAAGTAATAAATGATTATATTAAATAATATCACCTCAGTCAAGTATATATGTTTATAATTGGTAGATATGAACCTATTAAGATCTTGAATAAATTCTTACTGTTTTCTAATAGATGGTGTTCCCAGAACTGAGATGGCAATGCATCGAGAAGGAAGTACTATAAGCGACCTTAAAATTCAGTGAATGTCAATAGGCTGAAGAGTAAACAACTTTGTTTTTTATTGAGTTAAACATGTCAGATTTCACATCAAAGAAAGTGTATTTGTGAGGAATTTTACTGCACTACTTTATTCAAAAGAAATCTGCAGTTGAAGTACATACAACTCTTGTTGAGATTTACAGCAACCATGTTGTGTCAGAAACAGCATGCAGAGATTTGTTTAGATACTTCAAAAATCATGATTTGGATGTTGAAGATAAAGAATGTTCTGGCATACCAAAAAAGTTTTAAGACAAAGAGTTGTGAGCATTACTTCATGAAGACTCATGTCATGTACAAGCTGAACTTACAGAATCATTAGTTGATCACACAACAATTTCAAAATGTTTGAAAGCATTAAGAATGATTCAAAAGCAAGGACATTAGGTGCTGTATGAGTTGAAGTCGAGAGGTATCAAACAGCATCTTTTCATGTGAACAACTGCTTCAACGGGAGAAAACGAAAGTTTTTTTTGCATCATATCATGACCAGTAATGAGAAGTGGATACACTATGATAACCCTAAGTTTGAAGATCATCAGGAAAGCAT
The DNA here is from genome assembly GCA_963585895.1 of Sepioteuthis lessoniana. NCBI lineage: Eukaryota > Metazoa > Mollusca > Cephalopoda > Myopsida > Loliginidae > Sepioteuthis > Sepioteuthis lessoniana. Next base: position 75,945,934 of record OY757917.1, on the reverse strand, counting down.
GACCATGCAGCAGCCTAATATCCATGGTTTGAGGCTTCTGCTCTGGTGGGATCAGCTTGATGTAGTTTATTATGAGCAACTGAAACCATCATGGGAGATCACTCTTGACTACAGTTGGTATGTTTTAGCCAAGCATGGAACAAATAAAAGCCACTATACAAACTGAGACTCAAGAAAAGGATTTTGCAACATGGCAATGCAAGGCTACATATTGCAAAATGGGAAGTACTTACCCTACTTAAATGGGAAGTCTTACCCTACTCGCCATATTCACCAGACATTGCTCTGTTGTATCACTTGTTCTGATCAATGGCACATGGTCTGGCTGAGCAGCACTTTCATTCTTATGGTTAGTTGGGAAAGACATGTCTTTCTGACATGGAATTTAAATGCTGCCAGAAAGATAGGAAAAATACTGACTAGTGATGTCAGTGACATGTTTCTTACTAATTTTTGAGAATAAAACATGATTTTTCAAGAAAAATCAGCAAGAACTTATTCAAGGCCCTAATATTAATATAAATATTTACATTGATTGATAGGTGTGATATGGATTTTTTTTATTGATGAATTTTCAAATGCTCATTGCATCTCACAAATTCTCAACAAACACTACCAATAGAAATAAGATTTTTAAAAAATTTTCATCTTTTTCATTTCATTTAATAACTTAAATGACCTTGTTGTTAGTCTAAAAGAATGCAACATTTAATGTGGAAAAATAATTCAATAAACAAAATCATCCTTTGGAGACTTTGTGTATTTTCATTTATGTACATTTTTATACTCTTTGATAAACTTCCAGTATTTCCCATATATATATATATATATATATATACTGTGGGCAAAACATATTGAAAGATGCTGTGAGTATTGACTCATTTTCTATTGCATTAAGTCAACACCTGCATCTGATTCAAGATTCTCTGTATGCAGCTGACATTAGTCTTTCCTCTGAATCCCTTCATATTTTGTGGGGAAGTATTACACAATTTTATAGTTTGAAAAGATAACTGCAAATCAAATCTTGCCTATCAAAGATACAGATTAACAAAGGCTAATGTCTACTTATTAGTTTCATGTGTTAAGTAAGTATAAATTCACTGAGTCTCTCTAAATCCTATTGGAGTATCCTTGTGGTGTAATAGCTAAAACGCTGGACAGTGGAATTATAGTAAGCGAGTTCAAATTCCAGTCACACTATTATGTTCAGTTAAGGAACAATATTCTTGGTAAAGGTATGAAGCCCTTATCCTCCCAGCTATGAGTTAAATAGTACCATTAATGTTTTTCAAGAAAATGGAATAGGGATTAAATAACCAAAGAAGGTTGATATGTCATTAAACAACAAAACAAACAAATTAACAAAACAAATTCTACTGAAATGAAGAGTATGCTTTACTCAATAAATAATGTTATTTATAATTGTATGTGGAATCATTTTTATTTGGTAAGCCATGTGAATTTTGCTTCTCAGGAATTCATGCTGCTGGTATATATGTATATATATATAGTTATAACAAACAAATCACTTAAAAATGCTTTTCATAGATCAAGAAAGTGTTTAAATACTGACCAGTAGAACAAGATAACACCTAAAAGAAATGAATATATCTTTATTCTAGTTCCCTGACTAAAAGTTTTAGGCATTAAGATATAATCATCAGATGATATACATGTATATAAATCAACAAATCATACATACATATATATATATATATATATATATATATATATATGTATTTACTTAACCCCTTAGCTATGAGTAGAATGCAATATACTGAGTTTAACAAGTTTTAATTCAAAGTTTTCCTTCTCCTAGTTCAGTTACCTACCAAGTTTAGAAACACTTATCTGCTCTACTATTTATCCATCGTTGGAGAAAGAATAGCTGGATACATAACTTTTCCAAGTATGTTAATGCGATGTAACAGACAAACAGCCTCATCCAGGATTTGAACTCAGCTCTCTAAGTCCATTTCTAATAATGATAACTGTTACACCATGGGCACCTCATATATATATATATATATATATATACGCGTGTGCTTGTTTTCAATATAATCTTCTTTCTTGACAATGCATGTAAGTACATCTTTTTCCATGAATCACCTAGCTTGAATAATATACAGTGAAAATTTCAGATAAATATTCAGCTAATAACTCTGTCAAGTTATGGAATTTTTCATATATATATATATATATATATACATATATATAAGGTTTCTCTCTTTATATGAATAGACAAAGAAAAGAAACATGTATATTGGGTGTTACAAATTTAATTTTATAAATATATTCCTATGTTAAATTTTTATAAATTCTGACTTTGTTCTCTTTTTTTCCCAAATTCTCTTAAAATTGTCATATATTTTAAAACTTTCTGCAGTATTTTTCTTTAAACTTTCAAATCCAAAAGTAAAAACATCCCATAAACATATGATAACAAATAGATTGCATTCATTTTATAGCAAGTTTTCTTGAAAAGCTCATTCGGTATCTCTTTTAAAATGTCCCTCTGAAGGAAAATCGCTATAGATCAATTGTTTTATATTTTCATATTTTGTTATTTACACAAGGGAAAAAAGAAGAGTATAAAAAAATGTATATTAATGTTTATGCTGTCATTTATCAGTTTTCCTACACTGGGCTTATTTTTTTCTGTTTGTATTATTACAATTGATACATAAAATAAAAGTAAGCCACACAGAATAAACATTTTTCTCAAAAGCAGAAAAAAAAATCTTTCTTGTACAAAGCAATAAAGCATTACTTTAATAAGATCCTATCTCCCTGTTGTGTGGAAATGACACTGTTAGCAAAGTATAATGAATATTTGTTCCTTATCATCCCTAAAGTAACAGTGAAGTAGTTGTTCCATTGTTATACAGTCAATTTTTAAACAAAGTTTAACCAGTTTGAATTCAAAGTTGTCCTTCTCCTAGTTCAGTTGCCCTACCAAGTTTAAAAACCTCTGTCCGCCCTGCGATCTATCCATTGCTGGTTAGAGGATAGGTGAATGCATAACTTTTCCAAGTGCGTAAATGCTATGTGACAAGCAAACAACCTCATCCAGGATTTGAATTCTGAACACTGAGTCCATTTCTAATGATGATAACTGTTACACTATGGGCACCTCCTACATATATATGGGCAACTTCTGTATCTATATATATACATATAAGCCACATTTTGTGGGAAGGTCTTGGCTTACTGAACTGGATATGTGATGTATATTGACCTCTGACCCTGCCAAACATGCCATTCCAAAGACGGCAGAAGTGCATATTCCATTAGTGTGGGTGAGCTTGGCTAACAATATGGGACAGGGTTAAAATCCCACGGTACAGTCACAGACTGATGACCTGTGAACTGCATGACAGTTATTTCCGTGTGATGACGATCAAACATTCCATTCCAAAGACAGCAGAAGTGACACATTGTGATGGCCAGTTATGGGGAGATATTGAGTGGGCGATTGAACTATTATATAACTCGGTGAAGACAGGAAGTCAGTTAGTTTGGAGATCGGAGAATTTGGAGACAAGATGTGGTAGAGAAAGCCAGCACCCAGCAGAAAGCTGGGCCCCCGGGCCTTCAGTTGAGCAGCATCAGGAGAATGGGAAAGAAACACTGATGGCCATAAGAGTAGGGAGGTCAATATGTTGCAGTTCTGTTTGGTCTCCAACTCCCTCTCACAGTAAAACCTTGAGTAAACCTTTCGAACCCTTTCAATAAAGTGAGAGGTATATTTTTCTAAAAACTGTGTAGATCGTCTTTTATTGTGTCATCGTTATGATTCTGCATGTATATTTGTATAGTTGCATATGCATCATGTAGCTGTACAACATATGACAGTGATGCTTCAATTTTTATTTGATGCTATTTAAAATTATTAATTACTGATTGAAAGTTGGCAACCTCAGTTAAGGGTGACCCGAAGGCTCCCTTTTCAATAGCTACTACATGAAGGTGTAGGGGAGGGCACTATTTCATTCCCAGGATTGCTTCACTTTACCCTTGACCCTCACCTTATTATACTGAGTGCTTGGCAAGGCGGCATAAAGTACTATTTTTTGAGTCTTTGGTATGACTCGACCTCATCTTGAACCCTGGTCTCCCAGACTACTAGCAAACATTCTACTCATTAGGCCGAAGGCCCAGTTAATAAAACCAGCTCATTGGCCTCGTGGGTAGAGTTTTCACCAATGGTCTGGAAAACCGGGGTTCAATCCCTGGTCGAGTCATATCAAAGACTTAAAAAATGGTACTTGATACCTACTTGCTTAACACACAACATTATAACGTATGTATCAAGTTTAAAGTGAAGCAATCCAAGGAAAGGATTAGTGCCCTCTCCTACACCTTGGTGTAGTAGCTATTGAAAAGGGAGCTTTTGGGTTGCCCTCGACTACAATCTCCAACTTTACTTATTGATCGAAAATTGGTTTCAGGACAAAAATTCATCTTGTCACAGAGCAAAAAGATTAAATTTTTCTTTAAGAAAAACTTATAAAGTCAGTAACATAGCTAGTAAACAGTCTGGATCTAAATCTAGCTGAAAATTTATTGTGGTTTGGTTTGGTTTGGTTTCTTTGTTTAATGGCATATCAACCAAAGTATCAATGCCAAAGCCATTCTCCTAGAAGAACAGTAGTGGTACTATTTAACCCATAGCTGGGAGGATAAGGAGGTTCATACCTTTCCCAAGGGTATTTGCCTGAAAAGTGAACGTAATAGCGCGACTGGAGTACGAACTCGCTTACTATGATTCCGCAGTCCATTGCTTTAACCATTACACCACGAGGACACCCCCCAAATTTATAGTGGAATCTTTTTTTAAAATGGTGTCATGTGGTCTCCCACTGAGACGATAGAAATAAGATTACTACTATCCTCGTGTTCGAATTAACAGTAGCAAGCCGTCAAAGAATGACCGTTACGAAAGAATGTGGGTCACAGTGGAAACCAGATGTTTTTACTTGGTGACCTCACTCGGGTCACCTGACACGGGAAGGAAGAAGGTAGAAGCCAATAGATTGGCTGGGACCCTAAAACGGAAGTGGCACCTTCTTCCCGTCAGCGAAAAAAGGAAAAGAGTAAGTTAGTTGTTGGACAGGGTTCGTGGCGGACGGAACCAAAGCCAAGTACTCTGGGTAAAAGAAGACGAAAAGAATATCTCGGACACGAAGGAGCCATTTCTTCAAGCCAGTATTAAAAATAGCATAAAGTCTATTAGCCCATAAAAGTGGAAATAATCTCCACAGGAACTCCATCAAAAAAAAAAAGATAAGTAAACTTTGAGACCGTTTCTTCTTATACCCAATTTTATATATCCTCTCTCTCTCAATATAAGAAAGACTGAAAACGAAAGAAAAGAGAAGAAGAAAGACAGTTATGTTCATGGACTATTCATTTATGATATATTTGACACGTTGAAGGTTATATCTATGTGTAGTAAAAGATTGATATATCTTAATGTTCCCACGTGCTTGAAGTTGTTATTTGCAGCGTCTGCAACAAATTTGTTCTTTCATGCTTCTTTTCCAGCTTCACGTTGCCTTATGTTATCTTGCTTAAAATTGTCCTATTAATTCCTTTAAAATATCACACGGGAAACCGAAATTGCCGACAACTATGATTAATATTATTACGTCTAAACCTAGAGGTCCATATCTTCCATTGTTCTAGGGGAGGAAGACTAGCGGCCTTGGTGGTTGTGTGTATAGTGTGAAATTTGGAACCCCTTGCCAGCGGCGGTCAGTCTGGCCATAAATTAATCCCCCACATAATATGCCAGTTCTTATGTGCCCAAGAAAAAAACTCTGAACGAGGACTTATTTTACAAGGGATCAAGTGCCAGTCTGCCCCGTCTTCACACATGCGAAAATAAAGTCCCGTTCTGGGATAAAAGTAAATTTTTCGCGTCACAATGGTCCATTGGAAGGTTCCATCAACCAAAAATGGATCTATTCAGAACCATTCTGGAAAGTTGGAACTTCCTTGACAAAGAATATTGTTTTAAATTAGTGAAATCCAGTCTTAAAAGAAGGCTGTCATAAAAACCCTTGATAGTAGATTTTTTTGACAATGAATTCCATAATCATTTCATTAATTTTTGGTTATTCTATGCTTTTTTTCTCTGCATGGTCGGGAAGGAAATTCTACCATTAATTTAAATGATTGAATCTATTTGGTTTAAGGAATATATTTTGAAGTCTGAATGTTCAGCTAATAAAGAAAAAAAAAAAAGTGAATATCCTCTAAGAATCCTAATTCTATAACTTTTTCCATGGTTAGTCGGTGTTCCCTTAGTATACTGCTTGACTTGATTTAGTTGCAAGTTCCTGGCTTGCTACATCTCGGAGTCTAAGTTTAGCTTTGCTACATTTTAGACTTTTTAGACTTAAGCATCTTTTAGAAATGACAGTAGTCAATGAAGACATGGCCAGCAGGGAGGCTGATGTCATCTATAACAAGAAATTCAAAGGTGCATAACTGCCTTCGGGATGTACAGTGGAACCAGACTAACAGTAAAACATGGCAACACTATATTTGTGAACTACCATGGCAGGATGTCTTCCTTATCTACTAAGTCTATAACACTTTTGCATACCTGTTCACAGCAGATCTGTAACCAAGAAAGACTGCATGGCAGGAGCATGACATCTGTTCAAAGCAACTTGGAAGTGGGATTCCTGACGGCTCATAAATAAGCCTGTCAGAAATAAATAGTCGGCACTGAAATCAATGGACAGTCAAAGGATAAAACATTCATGTTGGTGTTACTACTTTGGCTCCCAAAAATCCTTAGTAAAATAGTTGTATGGATAACAGTTCTTCACTGAGAAATAATAGAATTTATTTCCTAAATTGTAGAAAAATCTTTTTTTTTTCTACAATGTTGGGGAGCATGCAGCTCCAAAGCAGAGAGACAATAGAATGTTTAATGATATCAATTTAGCAATTACTTTAGTGTCTTTTGGTTAAAAAATCAACTAGTTGTGGAAGAATGTTTTGAATTTCAAGTTCTACATCTTTTTTATTATAAAATAATTGATTCTTATAAATTTATAGTTTCTTTATTCAGGCATCAAAGTATTTTCTTCAGCTATTTATGACCTTATACGTAAATTTCACATTCAATAATAAGATAATGATTCTGGTTTTTATTTGAGTAACTGAGAAATTTTTCAATTTTGAAGTATGACAGTCTGAAATTGACAGATCTGGAAAATATGTCCTATGTGGAAGAACTTATATGATTTGCATAATTGTTTGCTGAGTTTTATTTACATCATAAAGAGAGGCATTACCATGGAGTAAAATTATTCATTAATTTCCCTGTAAAGAAAATGTTTTTTTCTCTTCAAATGAATTATTACAACTTGCCAATTACCATTAATTTGAGTGCACAAGTCAATCTAGCATATAAGTCCATCTCAAGATTTTTAGCTCAAAATTCTGGTTCAGACATCATCATCATCATCATGATGTTGTGCTGCCAGCATAGATCTCTCTGACTCTCTCTCACCACCTGTCTCTATTGTCCATCACTCCCAGGAGTCCTTCCAGGCTATACTCTGTATTGGCACAGAGCTGTTATATATAGGTTATTGCTGACTGTCCTGCCTTTGCTCATCCATGTGAAGGGGTCTACAGTAATATATTGCTTTTAGGTAGGTCCTTACTTCTCCAGCAGTGTCCTACATGTTTGGTTCGTCTGACTTGGATAGTTTTCGTGATGGGTGGTAGGTGGCCATACAGCTTCCTTTTTGCGGGGTTTTGCTTCCAGGACTTGTTCAATGCAGCTCACAGCATTCTTGTGTAATTGCCATCAAGCTTTTTCTCCATACATTTAGTTAGCATCCATATGGTGCATCCATATAGGAGTATCGACACAACTGCTGCTTGGAAAAAAACTGTTTTATTTTATCGGTCAGGTTTGACTTCCATATGACTGATAGCCTATCATTAGCTGTTCATGCCTTTGCTAGTCTTGTGTTGATGTCTTTCTCAGTTGATGAGACAGTGCTTCCTAGATAGGTGTTCTTGTCCACTAGTTTCAAAGGCCCACCCTTTACAGCGGAGATGTCGCCGCTTTGATTAAAGCACATGTATTCTGTCTTGTCTGTGTTGACATGGAGGCCTATGCCACCAGCTGCTCATTCCAGACCATGTTGCAGGGACTTCCAAACATACAGTAGGCTACTCAAAAATATACGAAACATGCAAATCTTACACATTTGAGTTTGTATTTATATGAATTTACAATGAATGGCAATATCATGAAATTGCACAAACACACAAAATAGCAATGTTATCTGACTGGCTGCCCGGGTACTGAGATGTTCTGTTTAGTGTGTACATTTAAGGCATCAGCTGTTGGAAATGACATGTGATATAGCTTTTATATGATACTTAATTTGTATTTGAGTTTTTTTTTATTTTATATTAATCTCTGTGTTATTTTGTTAAATATGTTCACCAAATATGAGTTTAAGCTGAAAATGTTTGTAGCAATCTGCTGTAGTTATGTTAAATGGTGTGTATCAATTGTCAGGAGTTCTGTTCCACTGGGTGAACACTCAATTGTAAAAGTTTGGATTTTAGCCCTGTTATACAAGTTGGCACCTTGTTTTGTAAAGATTTTTTTCAGGCTAAAAAAGTTGATATGTATGCTGCAATTGACAGTAATTGTGCTGTGAATTCTATCAAGTATCATATCAAGGACACTTGTCGTAGGAGAGTCTTACCCTACCGCAGAGATGCAGTCGTTATATTCTTCAGCCCCAACCAACTGAGCCCAATTCATTTTTGACAATGCTTGTCCAGTCAGCTGGGGTGGTAGAAGACAATGACTACACCTCTACATAGGGGTAAGACCCCTCCAACAAGTGTCCTTGATATGACACTAAACAATCTGATGGTGAGCTTCCAGTAATGCTGGAGCTTTGGGGAATTCAGAGCTCCCCTTCATTGACATTGTTCCCAGGTCCACTCTGGCCCTGAATCGTAGCACCTGATAGGGCCCTATCTATGGGTTAAATATAACTAACTGCATACTTAAGTTAAACAGAATTGTTTGAATTAGAACTGTTTGACTAAACTGAATAGCTTGAAATAGAAATGTTTTTGACTATTAAACTGTGTACTTACAATTAAACTGTGTACTTATGGTAAACTGAATTATTTAATAAAGAATTGTTTCGACATTTAACTGTGTGTAAACAAAATCTATACTAATCTGAATTGGCTGAAATTAGAACTATTTAAAGCTGGAGATAGAAATGTTTTTGACAATTAAACTGTGTACTCATGCTAAACAGAATAGTTTGAAATGATTATTTGTATAAAAATGGATTTGGCATTAAATAACCTACAAAGGTTGATATGCCATAAAACCCAACCAATTAACCAACCAAATAAATATCCAATGCATGTAGCTTGTCATTTAATTTTTGTTTTGTTTTTATTTTTGCATTTAGATGACTGACATTGGGAGAAAGATATCCACAAGCTGAATTTTCTGAGGATTGACATAAAAAGATAATAAATTTTCTGTTCTTGCTTTTATAATATTTTTATATACAAATATTTAATTAATTTTAATCTAGATGATGGTAATTTTGTTATAAGCAAATTAAGAGTTGACAATAGTTAATTCTACATGATATATTTGAGGCACACAGAGCATGATGGTAATAATCATAGGAAATGAAATTGACCACCTGAGTTCAAATCTGGGATTGGGCATTTTGTGTTTCCTTTCATGCTGATGCCATCGGGAAAGACATTAGTCTCACTCTTCTTCCTCCAGATATGGATAAATAGAAGATAAACAATAGGGCAGACTGGGTTTTTTAATACTGGTAAGAGAACCTGCTTAAAAAATTACTTTGTGTCACATCCTGCCTAGGGAAGGGGTTTTGGGTAAATATACGAGGTGCATACAATAAGTTTCCAGGCTTTTTTCGTATGGGCACTTTTATTGATAGGACTCACACATGAAATTCTAGTCCCCTTCAAAGTAATATCCTCTGGCTGCAATGCACTTGTATTGTTCCAACAAATTCTGGAAGGCCCCATGGAAGTCATCTTGTGTGAGCATGTCAATGATCTACATCACAGCCTCTTTCATCTCCTCAATTGTCTCATAATGACAGCCTCTGAGCTTAGGGAATAACCAAATAACATCACAAGGAGCAAGGTCGGAACTATAGGAGGGGGAGGGACTGTCTTGATGCCCATCTTGGTCAAATAGTCTGTGACAAGGATGGAGTTATGGACTGGTGTATTGTCCTGGTGGAAATGCCACTGACCTGATTTGAAGAGTGCTGGCCTCTTCCAACAGAATCTTTTCCTGAACTCCCTTAAAACCTCAACATAGTAATCCTAAGCCTAACCCTCTGGCCAATTAACTCTGGTGTATTGACTTCCTTACACACACCTCTCATCATCCCTCCCAGACCCCCTGCCTTCCTTGAATCTCCTATGACACTCAAAAACTCATGCTCGATTCATGCAAGATGGTCAAAAAGCAGTCTGAAGCATTCTATAAACAGAATTTTATTGCATATTGTTCTTCTAAAGTGTCCTCACGTCCAGATTGCATGTTTGAAATTCACCAGCTGTGACAATCAGACTTTAGTAGGGTGTATTCCAATTTCTACTGCAGCAGTTCATTTGAACCTGAAATCCTAAAAATTGATCAGTCATCTCATAAAATGTATAGCAATAACATACTGAATTCTCAAATGTCAACAACAATTTTAAATGCCCATATGAAAAAAGTGTGGAAACCTATCGTATGCACCTCGTATAAAAAATAAAAGCTCTTAAAATTCACAAATGTAAATTCTCTCCAGAAATTCAAAATTGATTTTTCTGATAATTATACATCACATAGATATATCATTTTACCCAACAGATCACCTACAAATATCACCCCCCAAAAAACTAAACTACTTTGGAATTAAAATAGTCACCAACTCTTCAAATGCAATTAGGAATTTAATCAATAATAAAAATAACAATACCCATATTGAATCCCAGATGTGGGTGAAACTTCCCATTATATTGATAAGTTAATTTATGAGCACAGATGAGATTTAAGAAGAACGGACATAAATAACAGTTTGGTCAAACAACATTTTGAAACTAGTCACAACTTTGATTTTAAAGATTTCAAGATGTTTGTTAAAATACATGTTAAAAACAGTAAAATTGTTAAATTTAATCTCATTTCAAACCACAAAACTATCAAACAGAAACTGGGCTTTTTCAATGTGTCTTCTCATTTGGTCAGAATGGGTCTGAAAAATTGCAAAATTTCTTATATAAAATAATTCAATTTTATCATTTATAGATATTTAGAAAGATAGATAGATAACAGGTAATCAAATTAAACAGACAGAGATAAAAAGAAGATTAACGCTTATAAAAACAGATAGATATATAATGGAATGCTTATTATAGGTATATATGAACTAAATAATATAAATATTCAGATAGATAGATAGATAGATAGAAAGATGTGATATGGACTTTTTTAATAAATACATTTGGAACACTAATTGCATCACACATATTTGAAACAGAATGCTACCTGTAGAAATAGAATATTTTAAAGCATTCTCATTTTTTTATTTGATTTCATAATTTAGCAACTCAGATGAAGATAAAAAAAAAACAAAATGTTTAACATCAGGAAATATTTCTAGAAATAAAATCATTCTCTGAAGACTTGTATTTTTCATCTCTATAAGTAAGCAAAGTTGGCGACCTTAGTTGAGGGTGACCCGAAGGCTCTCTTTTCAATAGCTACAACACCGAGGTGTAGGGGAGGGTGCTACTCCATTCCCAGGATTGCTCCACTTTACTTTTGATCTTTATCATATAATGCTGAGTGCTAAGCAAGGTGGCATCAAGTACCATTTTTTGAGTCTTTGGTATGACTCGACCTGGGATTGAACCCTGGTCTCCCGGACCATTGACGAACACTTCATACTTAGTATATTCTACTGAATCGGAAATTCTTAAATAAGTGGCATTGCCTCCAAGAGACAGAAGCTTAAATCTAAAGAGAAACTCTTTTTGCCTAAAGAAGAACTGGGGAGGAATTTATGTCACATGAATAATGGTGAAAAAATACTAACCCTTTAGTGGCAAAATTTTCCAATTTCTTGATGCCACATTTCTCAGCCCAAAACATCCTAGACTTTCTCAATTATCCTTTATTGTTTGTCCCTTCTTTCTTTACCTGTGTCATTTCTGGAAAGACATTGGCCAAAACGTAATTTACAAAACAAAGATGAGAATGCTTCTCTGACTAATAGATGGATAAACATCTTTTGTAGAATTGTTAATCAAGTGACTTGTAAATCTGATTATTAATATCTAATATCAACAGTTGATATGTACTTATTACATACACACACAGCCATTCCTTATCAACTGAAAAGGACATCGACACGAGGTTAACGAAAGCATGGACAGCTATCAATAGGCTATCAATTATATGGAAATCAGACCTAACCGATAAAATGAAACGCAGTTTCTTCCAGGCAGCGGTCACATCGACACTGCTATACGGGTGCACTACATGGACGCTAACAAAACGGCTGGAGAAGAAGCTAGACGGTAATTACACAAGAATGCTGCGTGCAATCTTGAACAAGTCCTGGCGGCAACACCCAACAAGACACCAACTGTACGGCCACCTGCCTCCTATCACGAAAACTATTCAAGTTAGAAGAACCAGACATGCAGGACACTGCTGGAGAAGCAGGGACGAACTCATAAGAGATGTACTCTTATGGACCCCCACACATGGCCGTGCAAAAGCAGGACGACCAGCACGATCATACATTCAGCAGCTATGTGAGGATACGGGATGTTGTCCTGAAGACCTGCCTGGGGCGATGAACAATAGGGAGGAGTGGCGAGAGAGGTTCAGGGATATCCGTGCTACCAGCGCGACATGATGATGATGATGATATATATATTGTTTTCTCTGAGCTGTTACACATTGGTTACTACTATGAACTTGTTTCTTGTTTTAGATATGTGAAGAAAATCATTACAAATGTATTGATTTTTTTCCACAATATGGTTCAAATAAATTGATACCAGTGACTTGACTTAAATCAAACATGATGTGTGCATGTGGCATGTGTGTGTGTGTGTGTGTGTTAGAAAATAAAAGAGATAAATATTCTTATGGGCTGCAATGTTTCTTAACAACATAAAGACCACAAAGTTTATATCAATAATTTTTGTCCCTCTCATCCATTTTTTCTGGGCAGTCTTTTAGACTGCAACCAGTGTCTACATAGAGCTATTATATGTAAGGTTTTACTGGTGAGCAAACACTGGCATGTGCATATGTAGGAGTCCATTAGAGAACATCACTAATGACTTCATCCTTATTTCTCCAAAAGTGCCCCACATGTTTTGTTTGTCCTACTTTGATAGTTTGTGAGATGGGAGGCAAATGGCCATGCAACTGCTGTTTTGTAAGCTGCTGCTTCCAGGATTTGTTCAAAACAGCATGTAGCATTCTTGTGTAGTTCCTATCTAGCTTTTTTTTCGATGCATTTTGTTAGCAGCCATGTGGTGCATCAATACAGTAGTACTGACACAGTCACAGCTTGGACGAAATCCCATCTGATATTGTTGGAAAGATTTCCATATGATCAATAACCTGTCAATACCAGTTTACATCTTTTCTAGGCATATGATGACATCACTTTCAGTAGATGAGATTATGCTGCTGAGGTATGAGAACTGATCAACTAATTCTATAGGCCTGACACTTAAAGTAGAGATGGCGCTTTCTTATTTAAAACATGTGAACTCTGTTTTATTTTTATTCACATTGTAGCCAATGCCTCCTGCTGCTTGCTTCAGACTGTGCAGCAGGGATTCAGTTTGAGCAGGTGTATTTGCAAGGAGCCCTAGATCATATGCATAGTCCACGATGACCAAAGTTTCTGCAGTATATCATCTGCTTCTTGCTTTTTTAGAGTTGCCCAGTCGGCTGGGGCTGTAGAATACATCAACTGCATATCTGCAGAGGTGTAAAACACCACCCCCAACGATTGTCCTGGATATGACACTAAACAATCAGATCGTGAGGTTCCAGTAATGCTTGAGCTTTGAGGAATGAGGAGTAATTGCTCCCAGGCCCACTCTGGCTTGGGGTGGTAGCACCTGATAGAGCCCTATCTATGGATTGAATAGATCTAATCTACATATTAATGCTAAACTAAATTACTTGAAACTGAACTGTTTTGATATTTAAACTGCATACTTATGCTAAACAGAATTGTTTGATATAGAACTGTTTTTGACATTGAAACTGTATTTGTGCAAAACTGAATTCTTTGAATTTGAACTGTTTGAATTAACTGAATAGCTTGAAATAGAAATGTTTTTGACAATTAAACTGTTTACTCAAGCTAAACTGAATTGTTTGAAATAAAACTGATTATTCATATCAGAATGGATTTGGCATTAAATAACTTACAAAGGTTGATATGCCATAAGACCCAAACAACCAATCAACCAATGTTCTCATTGTGAAACCATTTTCTTTCATAACATCTATTTATGTTCAAAGTTTGTAATGTAGGCAGATTATAAATATCTCTGACTCTAATGCATCTCCTTCTAAGAGTCCAACAACAATGTTGAAGAAGTCAGTTTGCCATCAGATGAGTGAACAATTGCTTTCATGTCTTTCTGAAGCATCATTATAGTGTTAGCTGTTATTTGGTTAAGATCATATGCTTGTAATGTTTGTTTCATCTTTCCTCTGTATATAGAATCAAATGCCTTGGAGAAATATTCGAACACTTGTGCTGACAGTAGATTTTTATTTCTTTTTAAAAGATACTATATTATATTAATTGCAAAAAAAAGTTTATGACAATAAAATGAACATTTTTTTTTTGTATAAAATCAGTAAATATTCGGTTGTGTTCTGCATTGCCTGCATTATGAACTGCATCATGTATATCATCTCTATCTTAGTCATCATGATCAAAATTGGCTTTATAATTGTTAATTTCATTTTATTCCAGAACTTGTTCAGAATGAAATATTAGGCATTATTTACTTCTGTAAATTCCTATGGTAACTATCTAAATGACAAATAAGGAAAAAAATAGTCCAAGAAATAAGAAATTTCTCTACCAAATTTTCCAACAGCTGTAAAATAGGGAGCACCAAATGTCATATAAAATTTGTCTATATTTTAATAGGGTCCAGGAGTTAGATGATGGATGCACATATGAGAGGAATAGCTAAATGAAAATCCCAAATCAGGGAGAAATTGTTTGATTGATTGATTTTAAAGGCAAATCAGCCTATCTCAAGTTAGGGTGAGGGTTAGGGTTATTTTATGTCAAGAGTTTGAAGAATTGCATTCATTGTATATTTATATTTACATTTTCTGTAGTTGTTTCTCAAGAGTTTTTACACACGTGTATGAAGTCAAGTATTTCTATCTAATACAAATAATTTTCACACAGTTTTATGGTTTAAAGAAATCCTATTAATTACAAATAATTTCTCACTTTTGAGGGGAATTTTGTGTAGTCAGGTGGAGAATATTTAAGTGCCAAGATGTTAACTGGTTTGTTTTTTTGTTTAATGGCACATCAACCTTTATGGGTTATTTAATGCCAAAGACATCCTTTTAGAGGAACAGCAGTGATACTATTTAACCCATGCCTGAAGTGATACGGAGGTTCATGCCTTTCCCAAAAGTATTTGTCTGAAAGTGAGCTTAAAAGCACAACTGGAGTTTAAACTTGTTTACAATGATGTTGAAGTCAAGTACATGAACCACTTTACTACAGGAACTCCCCACCCCAAGGTGGGTGTCTTCATGGTGTAATGGTTGAATGTTTGGTTTGGTTTGTTGGGTTTTATGGCACATCAACCTTTGTAGATTATTCAACACCAAATCCATTTTCATGTAAATAATCCGTTCCATTGAAAACAATTCAGTCCAGCATAAGTACACAGTTTAATTGTCAAAAACATTTCCATTTCAAACTATTAAAGAAATTATATGTAACAATTCAGTTAAGTGTAAATACAGTTTTAATGTCGAAAAACAGTTCTATTTGAAATAATTCAGTTCAGCATAAGCACGCAGTTTAAATGTAAGTACGGTTTAATTATCAAAAACATTTCTATTTAAGCTATTCAGTTTACTCAAAGAATTCATTTTAGCATAAGTATGCTGTCAATTCTATTTAACCCATAGATAGGGCCCTATCAGGTGCTACCACCCCGGGCCAGAGTGGACCTGGGAGCGATGGCAATAAAGGGGTACTCCACATTCCCTAAAGCTCCAGCACTGCTGGAACCTCATCATCAGATTGTTTAGTGTCATATCCAGGACACTCGTTAGGGAGTGGTCTTACCCCTCTGCAGAGGTGCAGTCAGTGCATTCTACAGGCTCAGCTGACTGGGCAATTAATGGTTGAAGGGATGGACTGCAGAATGAGTTCAAACTCCAGTTGTGCTATTACATTTGCTTTCGGACAAATACCCTTAGGAAAGGTATGAACCCCCTTATCCTCCCATGCCATTAAACAAAGAAACCAAACCAACCCCCCACCCCAAGACATTAAGGGTTGAAAGTTATTAGATACTTTACTAAAAAAATTCTATATTTAATAATTTGATTAAATTCAGCAGATTTACAAAACCAGTAGCCTTAAATAATAGCCCCTCTGATGTTATTTTTGTCTGACTCCTCAACCTGAGTTTTTAAGCTTTTTTAGAAAATTTCCTGATAAATGATCTTTACTTTCTATTTATATGATTTAGATTATTGTCCTCATTGTGGTTGTTGTATTCAGAACATTTTGGTTTCTGTAATCTTCAGCCTTCTTTCGGTGTCCTCAGGAAATTTCAAACTGAACTCTTTATTCAATCCTTGGGAGAGACCACTTATTCCATTGTCCTTGGAATATCTTGTCTCAATTAATTTGCTTTCTTAGTTATTTCACCATTGTAATATCCATTCTTTTGCCGCCAGACCTGGGATAAGGATTGAACTCACAACTTCTCGATAGATTTCAATAAAAAACTTTTAACCAACATCTTATCTTCTTAAGAGGTGTTCCTGTTAAACAATTCAGAGACCATTTTTAACAGCCTAATGTCATTTTTGTCTGATTCTTCAATTTCTTTAAAATAATGTAGATGATAACAACTCTTCATTGCAGAAACTTAGACAGAATATTAGTCGGTTCTAAGTATTTCAATGATGGGTTGTTTTCTTGATGCTAGTGTATTTCATTAAACCTTCAGCTCCCAACGTTTTATCCAGATGATTCATTTTATGGAGCATTTGCATCAATCAACCCCATTCAAAACCCCATCCTTCCTAAAATCTACACTTTGATGGTCCAATTCCAGAGGCAATCTTTTAGAGGGTCAGCCCCCGGCCAGCCCCTGATTGCATTTTGACAGTGCTTGCATCAATCACAGACCGTGTGGAGACTATGCATGCAAGAGAAATAAAGGAATGGTGAATCCCAGCAAACCTTTCAAAGCAGACTTGTTGGCTGATCAAGTCATCCTTTTTATTCTGTTTTGTTATTTAAACACAAACAAAAAAAAACAAAAAACTCTTGCAGCAAATAAATGCAGATGGATTTAAGTGATTTTATTTGCCCAGGGTGGGGAATTTTCAGGAAAGCTAACAGTTTTATTAATGTAATAGAAAAGCTATTACCTATCTGCTTTTATAATTCATTTTCTTTTTCACAAAACAACATTTTAACTGTTGTATTCATTAAAAAGTCTGCATGATCATTAGTAGTAGTTATCAGTTAATCTGTTTTATAAAGATGGAACCATTTCCACATTTACTGGAAAGCCCTTAAAATTTGCAGACCAGTTCACATACCTTGGTAGCAAATATCTCATCTACTGAAGGTGATGTCAACATACATGGCAGAAAGGCATAGACTGCAATTGGTAAATTATTGATGATTTAGACATCTGATCTCTGATAAGATGAAATAGAAATTCTTCCAAATTTCGTTGTGTCAGTATTTTGGTTTAGTTGCACCACCAGGAATTTAATGAGACAGTTAGGGTGGAAAAAGCTAGATGAGAATTATACAAGGATGCTGCATGCTGTTTTGAATGAATCTTGGAAGAAGAACCCCACAAAACAGTAGCTGTATGGCCACTTACTTCTCATCTCACAAACCATCCAAGTAAGATGAACAAAACATTCCGGGCACTACTGTTGAGGTAAGGAAGATTGGAAAGCTGACATTCTCCAGTGGACTTCAATAACCAGCAAAAACTTGCATTTATCAATTCCGTGCAGACACTTGATTCAGTTTAGATAACCTCCCAAGAGCTATGACCAGTAAGGACAGATCACTAGAGAGAATCAAGGAAATCCATGCTATCAGCATGACTTGATGATGATGAAGAAGATTTTTGTATTTGAATTTCCTATTATATGGAAAATAATGACATATCTTAGAAAGATGTTTGTTTGTACATTAGTATTAAAATCCTCTAAGAGTATAAGGTAATTTCCGATCCAGTTTTTAAATCAATAATAATAGTGGGGAATCAGCAATCATACTCTCCTGGTCTTTATAATTTCTTAAGCGAGATTAGAGACATAGCCACCCTGTCAGCAGGCCTGAGAATATGCTGTCTATAGTCCTTGTAGAGAAGTAAGACCCCCACCCAAAATGGGACTTCCTGAGTGTGACAGAAAACTGCATCTGATAGTGAGAGTCCAGTCCCAGAGATCTGGAGAGTGTAGAGTAGCTTTACATTCCCATTACTCCTATTCTAAGCTAGAGGAGTAGTACCTGTTAGAGTCCCATTTATACGTCAAATAGGTCTGTTTAAAATCATTTTGATTTGATAGGACTTTGCACAAAAATAGTTCTGTTTAAAATCATTTAGATTTAACATGACCAAGCACAAAAAATAAGTTTGTTTAAAATCCTTTTGATTTGATTGTACCATACATAAAAAACAGGTCAGTTTAAAATCCTTTAGATTTGATAGTACCATACACAAAAATTGGTCCGTTTAAAATCCTTTAGATTTGATCAGCCCTTGCACAAAAAACAGGTTTATGTAAAATCATTTAGGACCATGCAAAAAAAAGGTCTGTTTTAAATCATTTAGATTTGATAGGAATATGCACAAAAAACACCATTAAGAAACAAATTAAAAAAATATGTAAATGTAAATGTTCAATGAACATGAATCCCTAACTACTTGGTATAAAATAATTCTGGGTAGTAAGACAAGCTGTTGATATCAAGCATTGGAAGGCATACAAAGAAGAGTGACAAAAAGAAAAAAAAAAGAGTAAATGATTACAGTTATAGAAAGACATAAGAGAAATTAGGATTAACGACTTTACTAGAAAGAAGAATGAGAGGTGATATTGATGCAACTTTCAAAATAATCAATTTCTTATTATGGAAACATTTTTCAAGAATTTCTCCTCAAACTGAAAATTTACTGTCAAGACAGTTTTCAAAAACTAAGTCTAATTGTATGTTTTGTTTATAGAGCAATATATTTATGGAACCTAAGCAGATCAAAACCATCAGTTATGTAAAATGATTAACTTGGAAGATTTCAGAAAAAATGGTAAGAAAAGAATTTTAGAGGGTGTTTTGGGGAACTATCAAATGAATTACTCAACAGAAATTTATCAGAATATTGATATTGTAGTAACAGTATATATTACCTGTACAAAGATTCTTCTTTTTTTACTTCTTTTAAGGTCAATGTGAGAAGATTGTAAAAAGGGGAGATGCCCAAGGAGGTGTAACAAATGAATTGATCAATCAATCTGTCAATTTATCAAGTGACAGGACTATTAAATGTTAAGTTGCTGTATTTCTCATTATTCTTCATTTATCTGCAAAGTATTTCAATATATATATATATATATATATATATATATATATATATATATATATATATAAACTTTTAAATCAGTAAAATACAGTGGTCTATGCAAAAAAATGCAGAATAATACTACAATATTTCGACTACAGAATAAAATAAAACCGGGTAAAAGATCATAATCAAAATCTTATAGATACAGGTTTATATATATATATATATATATATATATATATATATATATATATATATAAATAGATAGATAGATAGATAGATAGATAGTGTATGGATTCCATCTATGGCTAAAAACAAATATATAATCATTTTGTAAACTTGAAACCATTCAAAAGTGTGCAAACAAATTGTTGATGTTAAATTGCATTATTAGTATTACATAGCAAGTTTAGGAGCCATTTAACTGTGTGCAAATAAAACTATTAGTGTAAGATAATAATACTTGAAACTGTTTAACTGTGTGCAAACAAATTTGCACTAGCTCATTATAAAATTATATTGCTTACAACCTATTCATTTACAACTCATATATGTTTATAATATATATTCATAAAAAGGATTTGACATTAAATAACTTACGAGGGTTAATGTGCCATAAAACACAATGAACTAATCAACCAACCATGTATGGTAAAATAATGCTTTGTCATTGAAAACTTATGAAATCCAATGATGTTCCTATGATCTCGATATATTTTGAAGTTTCTTTGTAAATACATAGCGAGGACTTTTATTGCAACCCTACATATATGCTTGAACTTTGGATTAACACCCATATTTATATAAACACCAAATAGAAATCCTTCTATCTCCCTCTCTCTCTTCTGTCTGTCTGTCTGTCTCTGTCTGTCTCTCTCTCTCTCTATATATATATATATATAGATTCTACATAGATTCAAATCCAGGCTAGCACCCCACCACACAAACATACACACTCATACACACATTTATATATGTATATATATGAGCATTGTGTGTGTGTGTGTGTGAGCATGTGTGTGTGTGTGTGTGTGTATGTATCCACATGTGTGTATGCAGGTGATTCAATAAATATTGGGAATTTTTTTAAAAAAGCAAAACAATTTGTTTTTAGAATTTTTTTTTCTCTAAACACAAATTCTGCATTCTTTGAAATAATTTCATTAATAATTACTTGTTGAGAGTTTTCACATCTACGTCAGCAAATGGTTTTTCACTGAAGTTTGAGTGACAGCCAGTCTCCTCAAGTCTCCAGGACTCTTCTCAGTATTCTGGCCGTTTCTCAATAATACTGTAGTCTCCACTCATCCTGCAAACTCAAAGTCCTCCACTCCCTTAAGTAATCCTTTGGTGACTGTACCAAAAGCATTAATCATGATTGGTAAAAGTTTCCTTTTCTTAGTCACGTACAGCTTTTCTCGTGTGAGATGTTTATAAGCCGTTTAAAATGTTCATAGAGTTGTTTTCTTCCCATTTTTGTTTCCTAATTTTTGTTGCAAAACAACAATCATCAGGCAGTTTTTCTTAACTGCCTGATGATTGTTGTTTTGCAAAAAACTCCATGAAACCCAGGGGCAGGGGTTGCAGTCTAAATTCCATGACTTAAATATATATATCTAATATATATTTATTTATTATTATTATATACATATATATATATATACATATAAATAAATGCAAAATGCATGAAACCCAGTGTCACAGATACTACATGATATATATATATATATATATATATATATATATATATATATATATATATATATAAAAATACTCACACACACAATCACAAACATAGAGAAAGAGACATGAGGTGGGTGCTGGAAATCTATAGGGCCAATCCAGACAGAAAAGACTATTCTGAATTTTATTGTTCCATTTTTAGACAGAAAAATAAACTTGGAAAATTATCCTAAAAATCTATCAAACTGCTAGATGAATATTTATCATAACATGTCTACTTTATTACTCAAGATTATTCCCTTTTGGTCAGGCAAAGAACTTTTCATCATCCTTCCATATACAAATATGTTATGTATGCATGTATGCAAAATATATTCACAGCAAAATGCCTGTGCACATATGCATCTGTGTATATTTGTATTATTCTGGCTTGACTTCATATATATATATATATATATATATATATATATATATATTCACATGCACATATATATGTGTGTGTGTGTGTGTGTGTGTGTGTGTGTGTGTGTGTGTGTGTGTGTGTGTATTTGCATGTACATATGGGTGTGTGTTTGTGTGTGTGTGTGTGCACGTGCGTCTGTGTATATATATATATATATATATATTCACATACACATATATATATGTGTGTATGTGTGTGCGCGTGTGTGTGTGTGTATTTGCATGTACATATGTGTGTGTGTGTGTGTGTATATATATATATATATATATATATATTCACATACTCATATATGTGTGTGTGTGTGTGTGTGTGTGTGTGTGTGTGTGTGTGTGTGTGTGTATTTGCATGTACATATATGTGTGTGGTTGTGTGTGCATACTGGCTGAATATTTAGATACATCTTTCTTTTTCATGTCAGCAGAATTAAATTACAGCCGTTCAGTGTCATCCCAATTGTACCGATACTGATTTTATCAGCATGAAGCATGATGCGTTCTGATGGTTTCAGGCAAATGTTAAAGTTTAGCTGTTTATTGTGAGCACATAACTTGGTTAGTTGTACCCTCTGAGAGACCATTTAGATTTGACCTTTGATTTATATCTCACATCAACAATTTTTATTTCATTTTATTTTGACTTTTTTAGATTAAAGACTTTAGAGGCTTTTCCTAAACTCTTACCTGCGATCAATTAGAAGAAATTCCAGCTTCTGAGCAGATAAGCATTTTACTTTATTACTGATAATGTCTCGTTCTTGGAGTTTATTTCTAACATGTTCTTATTCTAAGGGAACATGTCATCTTCATCATAAAAGACGGTCTTTTATGCATTTGAACCATTTTGATGTTTTCCCTGATTTTAAATAGACACATTGAAAGTTCAAACTTGGTAAACTAAATCCAGCATAAATCTATAAAAAAGATGAATTCTTCTTTTTACTATAAACGATTCATAGTTTTATTTCTTTAAGTGTTCTACAACAAATTTGAGCATTAAATACAGTTACTGTCTTAATAACAGGCACCCATGAAATTTCAGGACATAAAGTAGAATATCTCCAGAAAAAACAAAAAACAAATAGACTTAAAGAGTTTTAGTTTGACAACTCATGGTTGATAGAGAACAGTAAATGATAAAACAAGTTTATACAAATTTGGTAATTTAATGTTTACTGTTTAAGATATAACAAAAAATTAATAAAAGGGTACCAATAATCATGGCAAGGATAATAAGCTAAGGAAATCAAAAGAGAAACATTATTATTCATTCTAAGTCAAATGCAAAAATTTAATCAATTTAAACGAATAGGTTGTCTAAAATTGATGCAACCCATTAATATGATAATGATTTATCATTGCGACAAGTGCAAAGATGGTCACTTTGAATTTTTTCTATAAAAAATGCATTATTTGAGCAAGAGACATCAAATAGATGTTTTTTTTATTTGATATCATATCATCTACCAGAACATGCAATCTTTTCTTGAATTTCTGGTCTCAGTTATAAATCATTATCATATTAATAGGTTGCATCTCTTTGAGACAGTTTGGAATGATTTTGTCTCCAAATAAGTAATGACACAAAATATTTTTTTCTCTCTTGTCTAAGGCATTATGATCAAGGATTAATAGTTCTTATAGTATATTATTTTCAAATCTGAAACAAAAAAGAACACAACATTATTATTAGAAGAGTTAAGAGCAGTCACATGGTCCCATGTGTATAGTGTCACTCTGGAGCATAATTTAACTTTAAAAGGTACTCTTCTCCTCAAATCTCCAAGAAACAGAAATAACAAAAAGAAACATAAAAACCAGAAACAAAAATAAGGAAAAGAAGCAAGTAACCTACACCCCCCAAACACCAAAGCAATAGATTCCATAGCAAAATAATAGCATTATATATATATATATATATATATATATATATATATATATATATATATATATATATATATATATATATATGTACAAGTTGCTGCCAGAATATCTCTCACATTTTAAACTGTCGCAGGTGCAAATGAACTTAAGCCAGTCATATTGGTAGCTCCATCTACCAAATAATATTTTCAGATACAATCAGTTTTAATCATGGCTTGGACCAGTCACGTTTTTAAAGGTTGACAAAAAGATCTACGGAAGAGATTGCACAACAGACTGTCTTACAGTCAGGATTTTCTGGAGTTCAAGCAATTTGAGGTCTACCTTGTGGCTTTCTTTTAATTGATGAATCTGTAGTTCTGAAATTTTCAACACATAGCAGTTTTCTTTCGAGGACAGCATCATTCTAACATACCATGAAGTGAACATGGAAAGCTCTCTATCTAATAATTTTAGATTTACCAGTCTTAAAAGAGCATTTCAACAGAAAACGCATAGTGTAAATTGTCCTTATCTTTGATCAGAACTTATTGTATTTAAGAAAAAAGAAATAGTGGGATGTAAGCTGAATGGAGCTACCATTGACACTTGTGTAAGTTCCCTTGAACCACATAGTTGACAGTTTAAAATGTGGGAGATATTTCTGTATAATAATAAAATAAGAATAAACATTTTTATTTTATGAAAGTAAGTAAAGTTGTCTACCGTAGTTGAGGGCGACCAGTAGGTTCCCTTTTCAATAGCTACTACACCGAGGTGTAGGAGGAGGGCACTACTCCTTTCTCTGGATTGTTCCACTTTACCCTTGATATGTACCTTATATTGCTGAGTGTTAAACAAAGAGGTATCAAGTACCATTTTAAAAGTCTTTGGTGTGACTCAACCTGGGATTGAACCCCGTTCTCCTGGATCATTGGTGAACACTCTAACCGCTAGGCCAATGAGCCGGTTTATGAAAGTAGAATATCTAAAAATGATCTTTTATTCACATCATACCAAAAAAACTTCAAAATTTTTGGTAGCCCGTATGTATGATTATTTTTTCAACTTATTCAATTATCCAGCTAGTGCATTGAAAGGTGTGGCATGCCTGGCCAACCTTTTTTTACAAGAACAAGATGGTTTTGTAAAGTAAAGTTGGCGACCGTAGTTGAGGGTGACCAGAAGGCTCCCTTTTCGATAGCTACATCACCGAGGTGTAGGGGAGGGTACTACTCCTTTCCAAGGATTGCTCCACTTTACCCTTGATACGTACCTTATATTGCTGAGTGTTAAGCAAGGGAGTATTAAGTACCATTTTTAAAGTCTTTGGTATGATGTGACCTGGGATGGAAACCAGCCTCCCAGACCATTAGTGAACACTCTACCCACTTAGTAATATATGTTTAATTTGTGGATCTAACAGAAGTTCTTGAAGTTTTGTATTGTGTATATCAAACCAATCTTAGTTCCTCCTTATAAGGAAAGCACAGATATTTTGGAAGTTTCTAGGGTGGAGGTTTTATATATATCCAATGGGCACCATAGCAAGTTTCTTTCCACTGAATGATAACGATACTGGAAGAGAGACAGAGAGAGAGAAAGCGAGCATGAGGAAAAGATACAAAGAAAGATGTCAAAGTTCAATTGAATTTATTACTTTGAATTGAAATTATATAAATATATCTATTTTTGGTCCAGTTGTTGTATACCTTGATGAGATTAATCAGAAACATTATAAATATACATATTCATATATAGTCAAATACAAATACAGGTGGACTCTGTTGTTTCAGGTACTAGCAGTTTATTAATTTCTTGACTTCAGTTCATAGCGACATGAAGAGAAAAACACAATTCTTAAAAGCTTATGCTAACCATAGTTCTGACTCCACCCCATGCGCAGCACATTTTGTGATGTTTAGGATCTCTGTTGGTAGAGATCCGAAAAACCCAACTACATACCTCAATAGTAGAGAACTTAATGGCAGAAACTCTATTGTCTGCCTCCATGGTCCAATCTCAACTCTCAACTGACTCTTTTTCAAAATCCTCAAATTCTCAGGACCATCTCTTCCAGGCATGACGTCATCCACACTCCAGCCCCATTCTTTGTCTGGGGGTTTATTATGACAATGATGATTGTCAAATCCTTTGCGCGTGAGTGTAAAAATTGCACCCAATGACTATGCACCTGAACCCTTAACCTGAATAGTTCAAAGCCCAACCAAACTAAATGATAAAATATAATTAACAAAAAATGATTAATATAAAAAATCATTCCTTAATTACACATATAACACAATGATCACATAAGCAAGAAACTGACAGTCACAAATATATGGGTGTATTAGAGTGGTTTTTGATTTCAGTCATGGTAATTTTTCCTCTTTGTGTGTGTGTGTATCATGTGGATTTTTTCATGTGTGTATGTGTGGTAGTGTGTTTGAAATTTACTGGTTACTTTTTTCCTAATTTTTTCAGTGTATATATATACACATATCTATGTATGTTTGTATGTATATATATATATATATATATATATGTTTCCAGTTTGATGTTTTTGTCACAGAATATGTCTGGCATGGCACAAGGTCTAGTTAATGGGGAATTCAATGAGACTTGGACTTACTTTGTGTTTATAGTTTGAATGGTTTTTACATTCTTATGTTTTTTTTATTATTGAATGCAGGTCCTTTTTCTTAGAGTGTGTTTCTCTTAGCCAACTTTATCCCTAATTTACTTTTGATATTTGGTTCGTCCTCTGTGTGTGTGTGTGTGTGTGTGTGTGTGTGTGTGTGTGTGTGTGTTGGAGTGGTTTCCAATTTCACTTATAGTTATTATTTTTCTGTGTGTGTGAATGTGTTTCTTGAAATTTTTTTTGTGTATATATATATATATATATATATATGTGTGTGTTTTATTTCCATTTGTGTTTGCGTATGATTCATGTTTTATTCAACTTTGGTTTAAATTTATTTATAAAATTATTTTCCTTTATTTGAAGTAGCTTGTAGTCGTTGGTTTATATATATATATGTATATATATATATATATATAATTTTTTTTTGTTGGTCCAAAGGACCAACAAAAAACAAAGAGAATAAAAATATTTTAAAATGAGTAAGTCCATGAAGAGATTTGCATGTTTTAGAATTTATTTATTTATTTATTTCTAAATAAATAAATACATTCTAAAAAATACAAATCTCTTAATGGACATACTCATTTTAAATATATATATATATATATATATATATATATATATATATATATAATCTGAGGAAAGTAGTCTAAAGATTAGACTGAAATATAATAATCCAAGGGGAATGTAGAATATTCAATGAAGTACTCAATGTTGACAGCTATCAAATATAAAATTAATTTCCGATTAAAAATATATCAAAACTCACGTGCAGAGCAAAAATATTTTTTATGTAAATTAAACAAAAAAAATTTAATTTTGTAATTCTATTATAAATTTATTTTAGGCTCACATATGGTATTGTGACCTCATCAGATGGAAAAATACAGTTATATATTTGAATATAATGCAGCAAAAAGAGAATCTAAAAATTTCTAACATTTAATTTTTTGAAAATGTTATGGTGGAAATATATATTTAAAACTCTTCTAATGAATTGAGTACTCTAGTATCCAGTCAGGAAAAATGTAAACAAACGAAAGTTACAACATAAGCCCTTATAATTCCTGAGCTGACATATATTGCCTGCTGGCTGAGCGATAAGATTCTAAGTCTAACATAAAGTTGGGTGGGTTTCGATCCCAGGTTGAAGTGTCTTACATGTCTAACCACATTGAAGAGTTGTGATAGAATGAAACAGTCTGTCTCTGGATGACAATATATATATATATATATATATATATGTAAGTGTGTGTTTGTGTGTGTGCAGTATTGCCTACAAATTAGTACACTCCCAAAAATTTCTTATAAAAAGGAAATTTAGTTCTTAACCAAATATACTATGTTTTATTATTTCTTGTAGAATATTATACGTTCAAAACAGATATTATTAGGTATTATTTAATCCTCAAATGTACAGCATTGAAAGTCTGTAGCCAAAACTATGAATATGTAATAGTTCAAAGTACAACCCTTGGTGTCATGATTTTATTTTTGGTTTCAGAGTAGAATATTTTCTACTTGACCCAGTTTAAATTCACCAAATGCATCTCTGCAGAAGGCTAAGACTCCCCTAATGAGTGTCCTGATATGACACAAAACAGTCTGATGGTGAGGCTCCAGTAATGTTGGAATTTTGGTGAATGCAGAGTACCCTTTCATTATCATTGCTCCCAGGTCCACTCTGGTTTGGAGTGGTAGCACGTGATAGAGTCCATTCAATGGGTCAAATAGAAGTGTTTGACATTTAAACTGTGTGCAAACAAATGATTTATGTTAAATTGAATTGTTTGAAATTGAACTGTTTGATAATTTAACTGAGTGCAAACAAATGATTTATGTTAAATTGAATTGTTTGAAATTGAACTGTTTGATAATTTAACTGAGGGTAAAAAAATGAGTGATGTTAAATTGAATTGTTTGAAATTGAACTGTTTGATAATTTAACTGCGTGTAAACAAATGAGTGATGTTTAACTGGACAGTCAGTGATACATAGTAATGCTTGGAACCACATAACTTTGTTGACCTATGCTAAATTGAATTGTTACAAATAGGACAGTGTGATCATTTAACCATAAGTCTTTACAAAATGTGTTTACAAATCATATATTTAGTATATATGTAAAAAGAGGGTATGGCATTAAATAACCAACAATGGATGATATGCCATAAAACCAACCATAACCAAACCAACCGACCAAAATCATCTATATATTTAATATATATGAATAAACAGTATTCAGCATTAAATAACCAACAATGGATGATATGCCATAAAACCCAACCAAATCAAATTAATTTTCTTGTTGATCATTGTTTACAACTGAAGTTCTCCTTGATGGGAGATATCCTTTTTCTATGAAGAACAATTTTTCATTTTTATTAAAACTTTCCTTTTGATCTGCTAAGAATACATATCAGATTTGTTAGCTATACTTTAAACCCTTCGGTTGTCAATTGAGTTGAGACAACTCTTTCCGTTTATTAATATCAATATGGTTTCTGTGAATGTGATTATGACTATATGCATATCTGTTTTTATATCACCAAATTTTCAGAGTAGTGTATGTTTTTAATGTTTCCAAACTTTATGAGACAAACAAGATGTCTTTTCTTGCTTTTATTTTATCATTCAACAAAAATAAATCCTTCCACAATGGCAGTTATTTCTCTGAAACTGTGAAATCCTGCAAAAACACTGATATCAAACACTATAAGGAACAAAATGATAATGCCAAAATCATTTCCGGCAGAATAAGGGTAGTGAAGGTTTTAAAGTTGGAACAGAAGCTGAAAGAACAGCTTGAAGCATATTGTTGCAACATTGCTTGATGCAGTTCATTCACTTGACTATTAAAAAACATCTGATATTGTTTATCTTTCTTACTTGAGTGTTATAAAACAATCCATAGCTAAGAAACACTTGATTGTTTCAAAGATTAAAGAGTTTCATAAAATGACAGTTATAAGATTGTATCTGATTGGAGGAAAGAATACCAAAAATCAATGAAAAAGATTTTCCTGATCAAATCTTTCCAGCATCTATTTGACTTTTTATCTCTTTTTCTATCTCCCAAAACTGCTCAAAAAAGAAATAGACATGATTGCAATAGAACTTTGCAGAAATACACTTATGCAACTTAAAATGCGTACACATGGATAGGAAGTGAAGGGTATGATAGCTACTGTCCTAGGAAATAAAATTGGCACCTCAAGTTCCAACGCTGGATAAAGCTGTTGCATTTCTATATGTACTATTGCCCTTGGGAAAAGCATGAATCCATCTGTTCTCCCTTTGTTATATACTCACATAATAAATATGCTTATATACACATATACATGTTCATGCAGCATCACAACGACACAATAATAGACAGACGCACGATGATAAAGACGCAGTAATAAACGACGCACACAGAAAGACGCAGGAAGACTTCTTTATAAAATATTTTACCTCTCACTTTATTTGTAAGGTTTCGAAAAGGGTTACTCAAAGTTTGCGTGTGAGAGGGAGCTGGAGACCAAACATTACTGAAATATTTTGACCCCGAAGTTATGGCCGTCAGCGTTGTGTTGTTCTCGTTCTCCATGGCTGCTCAACCGGAGCACTGGCTTTTCTTACTGCATCTCGTCCAACTCCGACGCCAACTATACTGCTTGTCCTCAACTCTACTCGCCTGTCTCCACTGGCTCGTTGAACCCAACTGACCGGAACTCAACTGTCCTCTGTTCAATTCGTCGGCCTTATATTACCTTCAAACTCCCACGCGGTGATATGGACACGCCTCTGCAACTTCTTCCGATATCTAGCGACCAGGATGTGTCACTTCCGCTTTCTTTGGAATGGCCTGTGTGATCGTCACCGAGCGGAAATAACTGTCATCCAGTTCAGAGGTCACTCTCTTCCGGTGCGTCAGTCTATGAGAGTATAATGGGATTTTTTTTTACCTCGTCCCATTTCATCAGCCAATTTCCGCCCACGCGATTTCCTCTCATAACTGCCATCAGAATGTGTCACTTCCTTCCGGTGCGTCACCTTGAATGGCATTTTTGGCCGGGTCAACAGGTCAAAACATAACACCTTCATCTTTAAGTAAGAAATAGAACATTCTAGGTTTTAGTCAAGCAAAAGAAAACTGAATTCAAAAGAGAAGTATTCTGGTCAAAGAATTACTTAAAAAAAAATATTTTCCTGGCTGTGATAGAGGGGTTGAGTAAATATATAAATGGATTTTCTGGATTCAAGAATTGATATATTTGATGTGTTTTGCTAGTATGTACATATTACAACGTCAAGAAGTCCATAGCTGAATGATAGAAAAAGCCTTCATTTTACATGACAAGAAATCATTTTTCAACATAATCTCCTTTTTCTTAATTCCCTGATTTTTAAACACTCACGTAGATTACACATTATACAATAAAAATTTTAGATCAAATTTAACCTAGTTCTGTCGGCTGAGCTTTAAGTACGCCCGAACTGTATCCTCTACAGAGGAGTAAGACTCTCCCACCAAAAAAGTGTGTCCTGTATATGAAACTAAACTGCATCTGGTGGTGAGTCTTTAGTTTTCGAGCTCTGGGGTGTATGGAGCACTCCTTCATTACCATTACTCCTAGGTGCACTCTGACCTGAATTAAAGGTACTTGTTTATTGGCTAAATTGATCTGTTTGTAATTTATTTGTATCTGCAAGGAATATATTTCTTTAACCTCTAATCATAAAACAGCACTCATCATGTCGATAGCCCACACCTAGCATTCATGCTCGTCGCACCTGAATTTTTAGACAGGCCGTCTGACCTTCGTGCCGTATGGTGCTCAAGGTCAACGAAAGATTCAAGACTGAGTAACGCCCTCAGCTTTGGCTGGGCCACCTGTAGGTGGACGACGACGTCATTGACAGCACAGCAAAGTACGAGACTCTTGGGTCAAGTTCAAGCTATGAACAGGCATAATTGCCGGACTCGCGTTATACTTAGTGAGTCCAAGACCAGCAGGGTCATCTGGCTAACATTGCACCTAGTGAGCTTAAGACCAACATAGACCAGCATGGCACGAGCTGAGACTACTACTCGACCTACGTCTCCTCAAAAACCCCACAATAAAAAAGACCTAGTGTTAAATCCTGCATGGGGGCGGGGAAAGCAGAGATAAATACAAGCTCTCATCAAATTGAACATTTTAACTATGTCGTTGATTTTAACGGCATATCAGTTCGTCTAGGCTTATTTTATGCTTAGAAGTTAGGGTATCTTGTTTATTCTATATTCATATTTATATTTTTTTCATGATTATTTCGGAAGGGTTTTCTTTTCTTTTTTTACATATGGTCCTGTTGAAAACATATACATTTCAAACAGATCTAATTGAATCATTGATGGGATCCTAACAGGTGTTACTACTCTGGGAGTGATGGCAATGAAGGTATACTCCATACTCTTGAAATTTCCGGAAGTGAAGTCTCACCATCAGATGCAGTTTAATGTCATGCTCAGGCAGGGGGGGGTTACCATACTGCAGAGGAAATAGTTGGCTTATTCAAAGCTCTACAGACAGGGTTATAGATCTATTGATCTATTCTCATGTGCAAGGAGTTTTATGCAATTTGATTTGGTTTGGTTTGGTTTCTTTGTTTAATGGCATATCAACCTTTGTAGGTTATTCAGTGCCAAAGCCATTCTCCTAGAAGAACAGTAGAGGTACTATTTAACCCATAGCTGGGAGGATAAGGAGGTTCATACCTTTCCCAAGGGTATTTGCCCGAAAGTGAATGTAATAGCGCGACTGGAGTACGAACTCGCTTACTACGATTCCGCAGTCCATCGCTTTAACCATTACACCACGAGGACACCCCCTGCAATTTGATGTGCACCAACAGAAGCAAATATATGTATAAAGGTGCACATTTGTTAATATGTGTACATAGATGAGAGTGGAAATAACTAAAAAAATAATTTAATGAAAAGGGAGAGAAATTGTAAATTTTTTTTTCCGTTTTAATCTTGTTCCAAAGGAAAGCTGCAGAAATACAGCAACAGTCTCAAGAATATCAGAAAACAAACGAAAAACAATTTAACCATTTTGCATATATACAAGAACATTCTAAAGGATCGAAATATGAGGGAACCAACAGTAACAGAATTGATGGAATTTTGAGCAGGAAGCTGTCCTCATCAGTCCATAAATAATAGAAGCAGAACCTGGTGGCAGGGACAAACTCAATTCCATTTGTGAAAAAGAATAAAAAGAAAATTGAATGAAGAAAAAGAAGAAAGCGAAGAAAAAGAAAAAGAAAAAGAAAATAAGAGATAGAATTAAGAAAAGTGTGTAGAGAACGAAGAAATATAAATGAAAATTTGGAAGAGAAGGAGAAACATTAAAAGGAAATTCAAATGAGAAAATATGAAGAAAGTAGACGAGATAAAATATAAAGGAGAGAAAAAAAGAGGGAAAGACATGAGAAAAAGAGATAGGAAAGGAAGAAAATTATAAAGAAAAGAAAAAGAGAAACTGTAAGAAAAACACGGAAAGCGAG
Source organism: Sepioteuthis lessoniana (assembly GCA_963585895.1). NCBI lineage: Eukaryota > Metazoa > Mollusca > Cephalopoda > Myopsida > Loliginidae > Sepioteuthis > Sepioteuthis lessoniana. The sequence goes on along the minus strand of OY757917.1, from coordinate 75,912,822 downwards.
AAAATATCAGGAAAAGAAAAAAGAAAGAAGACAAGAAAAAGAGGAAAAAACGAAGAAAATATCACAAGAAAAAGATAGAGAAAGACAAGAACCAGAAAAGAAAAAATGAAGAAAATATCAAGAAAGAAAAAAGAAAGAAAAAAGAAAAAGATGAATAAACGAAGAAAATATCAAACGAAAAAGACAGAGTAAGACGAGAAAAAGAGAAGAAAAAATGAAGAAAATATTAAGAAAGAAAAAAGAAGACAAGGTAAAGATGAATAAACGAAGAAAATATCAAACGAAAAAGACAGAGTGAGACGAGAAAAAGAGAAGAAAAAATGAAGAAAATATTAAGAAAAAAAAAAAGAAAGAAAAAAGAAAAAGATGAATAAACGAAGAAAATATCAAAGGAAAAAGACAGAGTAAGACGAGAAAAAGAGAAGAAAAAATGAAGAAAATATTAAGAAAGAAAAAAGAAGACAAGGTAAAGATGAATAAACGAAGAAAATATCAAACGAAAAAGACAGAGTGAGACGAGAAAAAGAGAAGAAAAAATGAAGAAAATATTAAGAAAAAAAAAGAAAGAAAAAAGAAAAAGATGAATAAACGAAGAAAATATCAAACGAAAAAGACAGAGTAAGACGAGAAAAAGAGAAGAAAAAATGAAGAAAATATTAAGAAAGAAAAAAGAAGACAAGGTAAAGATGAATAAACGAAGAAAATATCAAACGAAAAAGACAGAGTGAGACGAGAAAAAGAGAAGAAAAAATGAAGAAAATATTAAGAAAAAAAAAAGAAAGAAAAAAGAAAAAGATTAATAAACGAAGAAAATATCAAACGAAAAAGACAGAGTAAGACGAGAAAAAGAGAAGAAAAAATGAAGAAAATATTAAGAAAGAAAAAAGAAGACAAGGTAAAGATGAATAAACGAAGAAAATATCAAACGAAAAAGACAGAGTGAGACGAGAAAAAGAGAAGAAAAAATGAAGAAAATATTAAGAAAAAAAAAAGAAAGAAAAAAGAAAAAGATTAATAAACGAAGAAAATATCAAACGAAAAAGACAGAGAAGAAAATAAAATGAAGAAAATATTATGAATGGAATAAGAAAAAAGTGAATAGAAAAAGAGAAGGAAAACCGAAGAAAATATTAAGAAAGAAGAAAAGAGGAAACATGAGTAAAAAGAGAAGCAATAAGTAAAATATATTTTGAAAATTTAAAAGAAAATGGGAATAAGATGAAAGAAGAAGAAAAAAAGACAGAAGAAATAAAGAAAAAGTAAAAGAAGCAATCTGGTGAAAAAAGAGGAATATATTCGCAGAAAACAGAATGGAGATAAACATTTGAAAAAGAAAAAGTAAAAAGTAAAAACTATAAAGAAATGAAACGAGGAAAAAGAAAGAAGCAAGAGGAAAGAGTGGGAGAATGAAGAAAATATCAAAAAATTAAGGAGAAAAATAGAAATATAAGAGAACAAAAGGAGTAAAAATGAAGAAAATATTAATAAAAGAGTAAAGGAAAGATAGAAAAAATATAAAAAGTAATAAATAGGGAAAGAAAAAAAAGAAAAACCCTCGATTACCATAACTGAGTAGCAGTCAAGAAAAATTAGACAGGCAATATTGTAAATGTTGCTTACTGCACATAGATTAATAATAGATAAAGAAAATAGTCTAGACAAAGGAATATATACGTTCCCCAGTTTTGGGAGCCCAGATATTTTATGTTCACTTGCTGGACAGAAACGTAATTGGTTCCTTCTAAATATAGAATGGTCTTTCAGGATTGGACATTTTTGATTGCCATCTGATAGCTTTGCATTGTATTCATAGCCTATCAGAAAACTAGGCTGCACATCTATTAAATAAGTGTTAAAAAAGAGAATAGTTTATAGAATAGAGTTACAGTTACATTGTCACTGATGAAATTTCAGGTGATTTTTAAAAATGTATTTCAAACTTAAAATTGAATATAATATTTTCAGAACTATTTCCAATTGAAAAATGAACATATTGATTTTTTTTTTATATTGCAGAAAGTGGAGATCTTTTTACAAGCCATATTCACAATATAGCTTCCGCTGTTTGCAACTGAAGATTGCTTTCCTGTACATGTAAGTTGCATGTCTGAGGTAATATAATGATTATCAAGACAAAAAAATTATCAAATGGATTGAAACTGAATTTCAGTTAAGACAATTTATATCATTTTCACTCTAATGTTATGAAACTAATACTTCTTGTGATCTTGCCCATTGATAGATTATCCCTATTCTGTCTCTCAAATATCACAATGGTACAAAAACAAATAAAGTATATACAAATCAATTGTGATTAAAATTTAATGCTACAATTGTTTATAATCCATAAAATCTTTAAAGTGTTCTATGCACGAAAATAAAGGATATATATATATATATATATATATATATATATATATATATATATATATATATGTGTGTGTGTGTGTGTGTGTGTGTGTGTGTGTGTGAGTAAATAATGGAGTGTAATCAGACAATATATAAAGAAAAGTTGAAAACAAGGTAATCCAAGTCATCATCATCATCATCATGTCGTGCCGCTAGCACGGATATCCCTGACTCTCTCTCGCCACTTCTCCCTATCGTTCATCGCCTCTGGCAGGTCTTCAGGGCTACATCCCGTATCCTCACATAGCTGCTGAATGTATGTTCGAGCTGGTCGTCCTGCTTTTGCCCGGCCATATGTAGGGTCCATAGACGTATATCACTTATGAGCTCGTCTCTGCCTCTCCAGCAAAGTCGACACAATAGCGTTTCGGTTCTTATGAACCATCATCAGGACTATGAGGGATGATAATGGTGATGTTTAATCAACGATGGATGTTTAAAAGTGCAAGATACAAAACCCAAGGGAAAATGTGTATAAAAAGAAAAAAATGGCCGTTTAATTAGTAAAACAAAACAACAAACGCTGATTCACTAATATAAATACGCAGTTGAGATCGTACTGAGCTATCATTTGAATTAATATCATATGGATGTGATGTCTGCTGTTGGAGAGAAAGTCTCCATATAATTTATTCCCATATCTTAGTTATATACCCTTGTGACAAATCTTGCTTTGTATTTTGGGGATCCATCGGAGTTTTCTTTAATTTTTAAGACCAATCAACCACTGATCGCATTTTTGCCTTCGGGTAGGGTAGTCAATCTAAAAGCATTGTTTTCCTTTAGGGAATCCATTTCCTCCTTCTTTGCTTTGATCTAGTGGTGTGCTTTTGAGGAGTTCGTCGCTTTGCTTTGTGGATTTTTAGCTGTAATCGATCTCAATTAGAGCCTAGTCGTTCTCATCTTACATAGTCCTCCAAGTTGCGGAAGACGTTCCGTTCTTGTTTTAGATATCTTCGAGTATGGTTATCGATATAAATTCGTTTGTCGACGCTAGGTCACTTGTTAGAAGTTTCTTCCGAGTTAGGATTTTTCGTCAGATCTCCTGATTAAAGATCATCTTCGTAATCATTTGGAGTTCACGTTGCTGCTCGGCGATGTTGTCGATGAATTTAACCTGTCTGTGTCTGAGGACTTTACAATTTTCGAGGTAGTAGAATAGATATGCTGGGCTGTTTCTGTCGTATTCAACGAATATTCCTTTTTCGTATCTTTGGTCTAATTTCTTTTTCATTTGTTTTTAGGTTTACAACACTGAACTGAAAATCTGCATTTTTGAAAGATCGAATTTCCTCCTTGTATTTTCATGGTAGGGGTCGGCTTCAAGCAGTTGTTAAAGCATCTGTTTCGGACTACTGCAAACGTCATAACAGCAAAGTTCCACAGTTTTTGGTTGACTGCTTTCTACGATCATTCACATCGCCATTTCGAATAGTGCTCGCCATTTTCTTTCAGTGGTTCAATTCAAATGGGGCGAGTATAACGCTGAGGTTGCATGTTTTATATTATTTCTGCAGAGTTGTGATTGAAAAACGTTTGACTTGTACTCTAAGCCATTGTCCGATCTCAGTATTTTTATTTTGCCGTTGGGAGAAGAATCTGCTAAAAAATTCTTCAGTGGCTAACGCAGCGTCACCTTTATTTTTGATGAAATATACGAACACAGTGCCGGAGATATAGGTAAATGAATGGCGTATCTATTTCCGTTTAAGTCTGTTGATTCAATGGGTTCGGCTAGGTTTGTATGGACTAAATGCATTATGGATTTCGCCTACATGTTATTTTAAAAGAGGTAAATAAAGTTAGATAACCCAAGCAGTTGTTTTGTGTAACACTCCTTTTTGTAAAATAAAATTAATCTTCTATTCTCCTTTTCAAGAAGCACACGTGTTTTATTTTCCTTCGTCTAATTTCGCTCTACATATCCTTATCTTAAGACATGGCCACTTCAACAGGTTATAGGCCCAGAAGAAGAGATAATGGAAGTCGGTGGAGCAGGTTATTATTTGACGGAGATAAGACCAAATATGAAATTTCGGGAACGAAGTTCTTAGGATACCTCCACACGTTAGGTTTAACGGGCGCCATTTTAGGTAAAAACCTTAACGGAGACGAAACAGATACGGAAAGGAATGAGGAAGCATATAACGAATTGATATAATTCCTGGATGACAAAAGCCCGTCCCTCATCATGAGAGAAGCCTCGGACAATGAAAGAGAAGCTCTGAGGATATTGCGTGACCATTACGAAGGTAAAGGAATACCAAGAATTACTTGTTTATATACCGAATTAACGTCACTAAGAAAGGAACAGAATGAAGGTGTTACCGACTATATCATTAGAACAGAAGCAACAGTAACGGCACTAAGGAATGCTGGAGAAACATTAATCGATGGTTTAATAATCGTCATGGTTCTAAAAGGACGACCTAGAACATTTAATGCTTTTTCAATATATGTGAAGGAGTAAGAGTTAACGTTCTCCGAATTCAAAATGCAACTTTAAAGTTTCGAGGATACGGATAAATATCATCAAAACTCAAATGATGACAATGTTATTAAATTAACCAATTCATTTTCAAAAATGAGTAACGAAGTTTCGTGTTTTAAGTGTGATGGAAAAGGGCATGTAGCAAAAATATGCTTAAACAATTTCAAGAAAAATAGAAAGTGGTGTAACTACAGCAAAACTCAGACCCATGTGAGGGAGTCACGCTGCTATAAAAAGCGAGATACCATCAAAGCAGCAGAAGAAGAAGAAGATAGTTCATCTGTTTTTAAAATAAATGACCGACCACAGAGAACCGTTGAAAGCAAAAGAATTATGGTTGATACGGGGCTACTTCTCACATAATTAAGAATATTGAGAGATTAAAAAATTTTGATGACTCATTCCAACCTGATAACCATTTTATAGAACTGGCTGACGGTACCAACACGAATAGAGTCGCTTTAAAACGAGGTGACGCTGAGATATGCCTAGTGAATGCAAATGGAAACATGGATTCAGTCACCTTAAAATGGGCATTATTTATACCCTCCTACCCACTGGATATATTTTCTATCAAGTCTGCCACAGCAAACGGGGCGGCTATAACATTTAAGAAAAACAAGAATGAGTTGACTCATAAAAATGGAACAAAATTTCATATATTCGTCCACAACAGGCTATATCATTTAATGTCTAAAACGAACAAATCGGGAGTTAGTTACCAGGGCTGCTATGATATAAATACTTGGCATAGGATACTTGGTCATTGCAACTACGATGACATTAGAAAATTGCCAAATGTGGTTAAAGGAATGAAAATTAAAGAAAAAATAGATACTTTAAGCAAGAACTGTGAAATCTGTATCCAGGGAAATTTTCCTCACAGCAGAAATAGACAACCTGACAGACGTGCAGCATCTACCTTTGAATTAATACACACTGACTTAGCCGCCCCGATAGAACCAGCAGATATAAACGGGTACAGATATGTAATCACATTTACTGATGATTTTCCAGTGAAATATTTGTATATTTTTTAAAAACAAAGAAAGACACTGTATCTGCCACAAAGAAATTTATCGCTGATACTACCCCCCATGGAAGGATAAAATCTCAAAGATCTGATAACGGATCAGAATTCAAGTCGAATGATTTTCAGAGATTACTCTGTGCTAATAGTATTCGACACGAAACTTCTGCGCCTAACTCACCACACCAAAATGGGACTGTAGAAAGAAATTGACGAACCTTATTTGAAATGGCTAGATGCATGGTCATTGAAAACAACTTGCCTAAAGGTTTATGGACCTATGCTTTAAGGACAGCTGCAGTAATCAGAAACAGATGTTTTAACAACTGTTTACTATAAACTCCCTGCTATATGATAACGGGAAGGAAGCCTGATCTATCAAAGATGAATATCTTTGGGTCAACATGTTATGCATACAAAAGCTTAATGGAAAAGCTAGATCCGAAATGTGAAAAAGGGATATTCGTTAGGTATGACAGAAACAGTCCTGCATATTTAGTTTTTATCCTGAGGATAATAAAGTTCTCAAACACAGGCTAATAAAATTTATTAGCAATGTGACAAATCAGCAGACTCAGACCTATCCAACTGATGATAATGATGATGATTACTTCCCCCAAATGAAATATGTACAAAACAACACATCAGATACACCCCCAGACTCACAAATTAAGACAACAGAAACACAGGATAATGCACAGATCGAGGAAGATAGTAAGCGTCAACATTACCCCAGAAAGGAAAGAAAACTTCCTGAATACCTAAATGACTACATTACAAATTCTGAGGATGATAGTGATAATGCATTGATTAACTTTGACTAACATTATAAAGTCACATGCAATATACCAAGAACCTACAGAGAAGCAATAGACTCCTCAGATGCACACTGCTGGGTTGAGGTTATGCATGAAGAACTGGAATCCCTAAAGGAAATAATATTTTTGAATTGACAAATTTACCTGAAGGCAAAAAGACAGTAGGTAGTAAATGGGTCTACACCATTAAGGTGTAGATGGATGGATCCAAAAGATATAAAGCAAGATTCGTTGCTTGAGGATTCAGCCAGAAAAAGGGTATAGACAATGGAGAAACCTTCGCCCCTCCTGCAAACATCACCTCAGTACGCATCTTGATGCAAATGGTGGTGCAATATGATCTGATTGTCCACCAGTTGGATGTAAAAATGGCGTATTTGCATGCACCACTTGACTATGAGATTTTTGTGGGGCAGCCTGGAGGATTTAAAAAAAATAACTTAATCTATAGGATAAACAAATCTCTATAAGGGCTGAAGCAATCGGGCAGAAACTGGAACAAAATATTACATGAATGCCTCATCCGGAATGATTTTATACAAAATCCAGCAGACCACAGTGTCTATATGAAACAAAATGAGAGATTATTAATCGTATCCTGGGTTGACAATTTAATCATCGCAGCTGACAAAGTTATCTCCCTTAGTAATGTCAAGAAAATGTTGATGTCAGAATTTAAAATGAAAGATCTGGGGAAACTTAACCATTTCATTGGGATAGATTTTCACATAACACAAGGATGTGTTAAAATAAACCAAAACAAATACATAGGAAGGGTGTTGGAAAGATTTAATATGTCAAACTGCAAACCAAGAGCAACATCATGAGAAGTAAAAATGGATCTCAGTAACAACAGTAACCCTGTTGATTCAAGAAAATACCGTGAAATTATTGGTAGCCTAATCTACCTAATGACATGTACTAGACCAGATTTGAATTATGCTGTAGGTAAATTATCACAGTATCTGTCAGAGCCACGTCAACAGTATAGGGTAGCAGCAAAACTACCCTAAAGTATTGAAGAGGTACATCCCATTACGAACTGCGTTACCAGAAAAGTAAGGAGTTAGGGATCTTAGCTTACAGCGACGCAGATTGGGTGTCTGATCAGAGTGACCGACGTAGTACAACAGGATTTTATTTTTATTTAAACAAAGAAAGCTCGTCTATCTCATGGCAGTCAAAGAAGCAACCTATAGTTGCACTGTCCACCTGTGAATCTAAGTACATGGCTCCTAGCTAAATTAACACAAGAGAGTTTATATCTAATTCAGCTATTAAATGGAATGGACCCTCAACAGAGATATGAACCTGCAAAAATACTTGGAGATAACCAAGGTGCAATCGCTCTATCTAAGGATCCTGTAAATAGAGGTGTAAACATATCGATATAAAATATTATTTCATCAGATGCATTACACAGGAAGAAAATAGAGATTATCTATTGTCCATCCACAGATATGATTGCTGACATAATAACAAATCCTATGACAAAATTAAAGCTAGAGAGATTCAAAAGGCTTTTATTTGGACTTTAAACTCTATTGGATTGTGCTCTCATATGTATGGAAATAATTAAAAGTATTGATATGAAAGCATACGGGGGTGTTAAAAAGAGGTAAATCAAGTTAGATAACCCAAGCAGTTGTTTTGTGTAACTCTCCTTTTTGTAAAATAAAATTAATCTTCTAATCTTTCAAGAAGCACACGTGTTTTATTTTCCTTCGTCTAATTTCGCTCTACATATCCTTATCTTAAGACATGGCAACTTCAACATGTTAGGCTGCCTGTTTCTACTTTAGGAGAATTTTCCTTCGCTGCAGATTTCGGAATCTCTGTTACTTGTATCTTGTGGGTTTTGAAAGGTTTTTTAGGTAGTCGGTGGCTAAGGGCAAGGCTGTGTTGCCGTAAGATGTATGATTCCATATTTTGGTTATTTTGTTTTACCCCACGTTGACGTGGCTGGCGCAATGCCTTGCCCAAAGAATGTCCATAAGAAATATACAAAAAGGAAAAAGATAAAAACAGATAAAAGACGAAAACATTTCTTTCATACTTTCCTTTTATTTACTTGGTGAATGGACTAACCAACGCTACGTCCCAAAACATAGCGTGGTGTCCAAAACACCAGATAGTAAAATCGGTGTTGTCGGTTCGACGTCACTACCCGAAAAGAGGTCGGTTCACAGAAAACCTGAGTATTTATCTCTCTTCACCGGCTCCAAATTCGCCACTCCAAAATCCTTCTAATTTTGGCGCGACCGCTTCTCATTGGCTACTTTACATTTTATTATTTTTCTTTTTTCTGATTTTAACCGGATGGATGCGTGGAGTCTTATGCGAGGCGACGCATTTATACATTTTGTGTCTGGCAGCCGACGAGTCAATATCCGGTTGGGAGTTTTTTTCTGTTAATTCCTAAATCGCCACAATCTCTTCCCTTGATTTTCATTCTGTCAACTATGTCGCGTAATTTAACTATGTTTACGCAGTTGCAATGTCCCAGTATTTTATGCTACGTGTGGATATCGTAGCATCCTCGACAACTGTCATGAAGTTGTACAGTCTTTCGTGCTCAAGCTTTCAAATTTTGTGTCGTTTTTATGCCTGAGTTCGTTTTTATTTTCCTTAAAAATAATTGTCATTCCATTTGAATACGCTATTTTCACAGAAAAATATGTCCTCCGGATATTAGTAGTGCCTTTTTGAAAATGACTACCACGTGGTTTCCATCTGCATCAAGTAAGCACACTTCGGCATCTCCACTTTGTAACGCTACACCGCTGTTTTTATTCCATCAGTTAGTTCCCTGTAGTGGTTTTCTGGCTGGAAGGCTTGATCGTACTTCTTAAATTTCTTCGTGTTACTAATGATGCATGAGTAAGCAGTCCCGTTGTCATGTGTTGTCTTTCTTAGGTAGTTGTCGTCCATTTGAATGCGAGCGAGCTTCCTTCCACGTCTGCTCCCTTTTTCATAGCGTCCCTTCCTTTATAGCGTCAGGATTCTCTTTTGTGGGTGGTGCTTTCACAATAACAGCACCATGGTTTTCATCTTTTGCCGTAGTGGTTGAAACAGACTTTAGTTAGGTGCTCCTTTCCACCACATTGCGGATCTCATTTTTCACAGCCTTTGAAAATGAAGAAGTTAACCCCATGACGTCGTCACTACTGGAGTGGTCTCTGTGTTTTAGTATTTCCTTGAAGCTGTGGAATTCTGTTTTGAATTCCGTGGATATCAACTCCTTGCTGCTATGAGTTACGTAAATGGAAAAGCAGTCGAAGTGCCTTGACAAGCCTTTCAAAATTATTGCGATAATCAAAGCATCAACAGTTTGGTATTTCTCAGGGCTGTTAAAATGGTTTCTATCCCTATTAAAAATTCCGTCACGCTTTCGATAGTTTCTTTTTGAGTGAAGTTAATTGGATGTACAACGAGATAACTCTCGGTTTTCTTTTTCCTGCGTAGTATCCGTGTAATATGTTGCGGCCTATTCTTCCGTTGTCTGCGGCTTCTTTCATTATAAATGACAAGCTTTTGTCGTGTAGGAATTATATAAGTTCCACAAAGGCTTCTTCATTCCTCTCATTATCTTATTCGTTTCCAGTAAGGTTTACGCCTATGATGGCGTTTTATTAGGCCGAGTGACTGTAGATGACTTAAAAACTTTGTTTTCCAAATTTCGTATTTTTCTTCTCATCTCCGTCGAATTGGAGTCTCTTTCTAGCGACTTCCATAATCCCTTCCAGGCCTATAACCTGTTAAAGTTGGCATTCTGCAGTGGAAAAAGGATAAGGAATTGACTGACTCGAACAGAGGAAAATAAGACGCGTGTGTCACGTAGAGAGAAAATTTTATTGAGGGCTTATGGGATAGAAAAGGGTAAACAAAGGGGAAATAATGGAAGGAGTTATCGGACTTTCAACAAAAGAGATACAAGTTCGGGAGTTTGATGCTGAACTGGATGTGCTGAGATTAGGTACTCCCATTGTACTTTTATCACTGGAAGGAAATGCCAAAGAGGCCATTTTAGAATTGGGCAACACGAACCTGAATGTCGAAAAAGTTATACGAAAAATATACTTTTCTCGAAAGATGCAAACCAGTCAGTTTTTATGGCATACGAGTCTTTTGGGAGTTACTAAAGAAAGAGGAACGTATTATTCGGCGATTTTCACATAGATTTCCGACATCATGTTACTACATTAAAGGATCACAAGATACTTATATCAGAGGCAATACTCACCAATAAAGCGTTAAAGATTGCAGATTTCTGTTCGGAGAATCAGAGGCTTGTCTTCTAGGCCACTGTTATATGACCGAAAGAGATCTCTTCTAATTTATCGTACACACAAAATAATGATTCCACGAGAGCATTCACCGGATGTTATCAGTGCTGAGACTTTCTTCAAAGTGAAAAAAGGGGCTTTTGCGCATAGGATCAGCGCATAACGAAATGTCGATTAAATTTGTCAAAAAATAAAAATGATTAAAAGTAATTTTTCGGCCAATCCATGACCCTCGCGCTAAAAAAAAAAATTCCCAACAGCACAGCCAGATCAAAAGAAGGCAAACGACACCCGCAGACAAAAACTCCAGCTCTGAGAGAGAGAGAGAGAGGGGGGGATTGGCGAAACTCGAAACCACTTATCACTCACATTGACTTTTCTCTTCTTCGCTTTGAAGGAAGCGACTAAGTCGCAAATCACCAAACATCTCTCTCCTCTCCGCACTTGTAACATCTGATTGACCGTGTGTGCGTAAGTCTAACAATCCTTCCACTATTAAGCATAGGACTTTTTTTTTTTACTTTCTTTAATTCCATATCAACACATTTATACAAACCCAGTTATTCAATACAATTGTCAAAATTTTTACCTGCCTTCATGTTCTTTGTTTTGCCACTGTATTTCGTTTCTTTCCTTGCAACCATACGCTGATATAAAACCACTGTCAGAAAACTGACAATGTCCACCATATACGGACAACTTTTAAAAAATCATGCATCAAGAGTATTCTGGCATTTCCCCGTTTAACATTCCATCAGTCATGGTGAAAAATGAAATGGATGTTGCGTACCATGAAAAGGCTTTAGACTTGGTAAGCACGTGTGTTGCTTTGTAGCCGCAAGAAAGAGGTCTGTCCAGTTGAATTTGTCACTGTTTAACTGACTGAATTTTTCTTTAGCGCCTAGAAACTCCTTTCTTTTGACATGCGCCATTCTTGTTTCCTGTCAGAGACCTCCAGGGAAACTGCTACACTTTTTAATTTATTTATTTTATTTTTATTTATTTGTATTTATCATACATAAATATATATTATGATTTATTTCATTTCTTTTTAATTACAACACTCAACGTAACAAAAACCTAACATGCTCCACTGAAACAAAAAAAAAAAAAATTAAACCCATGAGGATCTGAAGGCAACATAACCAAATGTTTTAAGTTCCACTGACTGGGCTTTTGACAGCATCTACGCTGACGGTACCAGAAATAAGCAGAAAGACAATATTGTACAAAAATCGGAAAGGGGTCACACTTTTGGGGGTGAAACACTTCGTTCCACTGTGCTGGATAGTGATACTTTTGGGACATCTTGTGGAATTAAATGATATAAGAGCTTTCTGGAAACCATACTAGAAAAACTGAGACGAATTATAAAAGTTCGAGATGGAGTGAAGACTTTCAAGTTTGATGATGGAAACAAACTTAAATCACTCCACACAGCCCCACTAATTATGTGTTATTAGTGGCATTAATGTCAGTATCATTACTAATTGTAATGAAAACAAGACATTTCATACTACTAAAGTAGATTTAATAAGCTAATTTACTGCATTGTCATATTGCCTGCCGTTGGCACACACAAGCAGTTCTACTCTTCTACAAAAGAGTTACCAAAGGGGAAACAATACCAGTTCTCCAGAAGGGAAGTAATTAAAGGTTAATATTCATTAATATTACATACCTCCCACCTATTTATTTGTTACAACTCCAGATGCTAGGGAGGTTTTATTGTTCCGAAAGATCTACTGAGTGTAGAACAGTCGATTTTAGTTTGTGGTGTGGTAGGTTAATCAAACTCTGCCGAGAGGGATGAAAACTGTTCATTTGTGGTGTCAGACTCATTTTTAGGTGATGATTCAACTCTTTCTATAGGCCTTTAATGAACTTCAATAAGTTTCTTCATTATATCAGTACTTCCTACTTCTGGTACTGAATATGAAGTCAGATCTCTTAATGATACTGTTGACTCTCGTCCATCTTTATGCGTAATGGTAGCATAGTTCGGGTTTGCGTACATCAGTTCAACCTCATCAACCAGGGAATAATTCTTGTTCCTTGCAAACCAGAGAAGAAGTACTGGTCCTGGCCGTATTAGCCAAGTTGGTAAAGATGTAACAAAAGAAGAGCATCTTTTGAAATTAAAGAATTATTCGTGTTGAATGGAATTGGTTCCAGTTGATTGAAGTGATCTAATGGTGTTGAGTGTCGGGAAGTAGTGACGCCCAATTATTGTTTGATTTAAGGGCAAGATTTATAGCCTTCCAGATGGTACCATTAAACTTTTGTTTTGGTGGTAGGATGTTGTTTGACTTTCGGCAAAGCCTCTATTTAATAACTAAGCCCTCGCTTCTTTTGGTAGAAAGGAGGTACCACTGTCAGAGTGTATATAACCTGGGAGGCCAGTAAGTGCAAATAACTGATCAAGACATTTGATTACCGTTGATGTATGCATATTGGAGCAAGGAAAAGCAAATGTGAATCTGGAGTATTCATCCACAAAGGTGACGACATAAATATTTTTTTGATAGTGAAGCCACAGGACCTTTAAAATCAATACTCTGGCGTTCCAATGGCTGAGTAGCTTTAATTAAAGTTCTGTTTTTCACGTGAAATAATTTTGTTTTGATTTCTGCACAAAGTCCACATGAAGAATGTTCTTACTTCACTTCTTCAGTTGACAAGAGTAGTTTTTAGCACGAATGAAGTGAAGCATTTGTGTACTTCCTGGATGGCAGAGACCTTGGTGAAGGTCACTAAGTGTTGATGTATTTAATGAAGCACAAAAGCTGTAGTAAGTGTGCCAGGGATGACATTGTCTTTTCCAAATCAATATCTTATAATAGCTAAAAGCAGCCAGTTCTATCCGCCATAGACATAGAATTCAGTTTTTTGGTTGATAGTTTGTGAGTTATCAATAGATAACCTCTTCTTATGGCTATTAGTGGGGTATTTAATAACTACCACCCGAGCCCTCCACCGAGATGAAGCCTTGATACAACAGTTTTTCAACTTCTTTTCCGATAAAGTCTCTGTAGTCTTTCCCAAACCGCTGCGATTTTGTTGCAATTGGTTTACAATTAGGATGCAAGTTTGGCGAAGACAAGGGTCTGTCTGCAGAAGCAGCTGGAAGACTACAAATTGGTTCTGTGTAAGAAATAACCAGGTACGGTCTAGGGCTTACGTATTCTATCTGCAGGGATTTATGTCGTCTCTGAAAATCCTGTCCGAGTAACACGTCGCTACAAGAGTTCTTTAAAACTTAAAAATTGACAGACTTATGACGTGAATTATTTATCTGTAAGTTAACCACACGAAAGCTAAAGACAGGGAATTCATTGTTGTCAGAATATTCTTTTTTGAGTCGTCTGATTTTAATTTGTAATTTTGAGGTGACCCTCACGTCAATAAAACTTTCCGAGCTGCCTGTGTCCAGTAATGCATTTACTTTATGAGCATTAATGGACACTTTAGTGGTTGCAGACCAGAAACTTTCAGGAAGTGACGCTGTTATGGAGCATAGATTTACGGTACTCATTGCGGCTGTTATACTTATATTTTTAGATTTTCACATCTTAAAGTAATGGCCTATTCTTCCACAAACGTGGCAGGAGTGTCCTTTAGTCGGACATATATTCCTTTTGAATTGTTGTCCATCACAAACCCCCCCCAGCTCTTTTTACTTGAAATAGGAAGTGACTTCTTTCGACTAAATGACGTAGCAAGAGAGATACATATGTTTTCGTAGTGTTGTTCCTCCGTAGAGTCTGTAGTAGTAGTAATAGTAGTAGTGGCGACGTGGCTGTATAACATTCATTTATATTAAATATTAAAAAGTAATAACAATAGGTGATTCTGTTGATTAGATTCGAAAGAATTCTTTATTTTGATTGCCTACAATTACCTAGCAGTAATCGGAGTACAAGAGAGACAGACAGACAGAAAGGTCTATTGTCGCTGCCTTGAAGGGCTCAGTGGATCTCAAATGCCGTCTCAACGACCTAATTTTCAAATCCTCTAGTTTTCATAAATTCTGAAATTAAGTACTTTATTTGTGTGGCGTCATCTCACGAAATCATTGCATCATACCATCATGATCATCACACGTGTCCTTAACTTTCATTATGTTTTTATTTAATTTCCATCAAAGAGATGACAAGTGTCCTTTGTCATATCGTCGCACGTACACGCGCGTACTCCCCGACCACGGCGCCAAGTACAATTGAACTAAAAGATCTCCGAACAATCACAGCCTGACCAAACTAAATTATGAAACAATCGATACAATCAATTATCAATAAAATAATTATTATAATTAATCATCCGCATGATTATTTCTCGGATGGTCATCTTGTTGTTGTGGCTTTTGAGTTTTTATGGACCAGATCAAAGGACGAAGCTTGTTTGTAGGCAGATTGTGAGTCAAACGTGCAATTTTCATGTAGTCTCTGTAGTATGTTAGAAAATGCTTGGCCGTTGATAAATGTGTCCCTTACAAATTATTCTCGGTACAGTTCTGTAATCACTGCTTAAAAAGCACAGTTCTAACAGAGTTTATGGAGTTCTCATAGGAAGTTGTCTAGAGATTCACCGAGTGTCTGTCGATGGAAAAATTTCAATTGGCGTTCAAACATAAAGATGTTGCAAAGCGTTAATAGCCGATTCGTACGTGGTGCAATCCTCTATATATTCGTAAACCCTAAATAAAACACAGCTTAGGGGAGTGTCCTTGTGGTGTAATGGTTAAAGCGATGGACTGCGGAATCGTAGAAAGCGTGTTCGTACTCCAGTAGCGCTATTACGTTCATTTTCGGGCAAATACCCTTGGGAAAAGTCTGAACCCCCTTATCCTCCCAGCTATGGGTTGAATAGTACCACTGCTGTTATTCTTGGAGAATGGTTTTGGTATTAAATAGCCTACAATGGTTGATAAGCCATGAAACAAAAGAAACCAAACACAGCTTATTAACGTTTAACTTGTTAGGAGCAGTGACGTCGAATCCTTCAAAAAAGTTTTTTTAACACTTTAATCCAAAGTTTCCATTATTTTGTCGCTCTTGGGATATTCGGGTCTTGGTTCAGTTTTGCCAGCTAAAACATTTTCTTCATGTTGACAAGCAGGGCACTGCATCTACCGAGAACAACTGTGAAAATTTAGCATATCAAATTATAATGAAAACAAGACCTTTCATACTATTAAATTATTTTAATGTGCCAATTTAAAGCATAGTCACATTGCCCGCCGTTGTCACTCACGAGCGGTTCTTTTACTCTTCCACAAGAGAGTTACAAAAAGGGAAACAATACTACATCTCTTGAAGGGAAGTAATTAAGGGTTCATATTCATTAATATTATCCTAATGTTGTGAACTCAGACATGCTGGTATTAATCAAAGATGTTATGAAAAGAGTCTGGACATGCCTTCATTTTGTGAACGACATGTTAGGAAGAAAAGTTCCAATAAAGTGTACTTCCTATGGTAACTATCACATCCTCCTTACCAGACCTCTACCTAACAGAGGTAAGTTAAATCAAATATTTTTTATTGAAAATATTATAACTAAAAATAGATCAGAGAAAGTTACATTGCAACCAAATTACTTAGAAAATTCAGTTATCCTAGACGTAAAAAGCTATGTGATCTGGTTAGGAAAGCAGGAATAAAATGTTCTGAATTCATAAAAATTTTACAAGAACTTACTAACTTCTACAAATAATGTATTAGATACAAAAAGAGTGAATACATACCCATCATTGGGTTCTCATAAGGATTGTATTTTAATGACATCAAAAAGTATATGGCAAAAAAGTACTACACCAGATCGACCATGTTACAACATACTGTGTCAATCAGGATTCTTAGTAAGGGCGATTCTGACATCATTGGTGCCATCTTTAAGCACTGGACTGCGTATTTTGGAACTTCAGAATATATCCTCACCCACAACGACAGAGAATTTACAAACCAGTCATGTAGTGACATGGTACAAAACTTTAATATTGTATTATGTATCACTGGATAAATGGGTTGTATGACTGATACGGTTGTTTGGTTGGTTGCTTGCTTGGTTGGTTGGTTTAATGGAATATCAACCTCTATAGGTTATTTAATGCCAGAGCATGTTTACACATACATATTGTATGTATGGTTTGTAAACACGTAATTTGCTGATACCATACTTAAACCAAACAACTCATTTACTCGGATACGTGTAGATATTTTCAAACGTTTGTACATGATATTAGTTTATTTAAAGTTAATAGTCTTTTTTATTATTATTTCTCACTCCTATTTCAACTAACACAAACATAATGGTATTTCTATTCAGCAATAATTTGCTTTCAGTTGATTAGTTTGTTGTGTTTTCAGGATTTTAACCAAGTCTATATTTTCTGGTACAACCAGGCCTCTTTCAAGAACGACAAAACATCATCCATGTGGACGTTCTCAAATAAGTCCTTCATGGTATTTACGTGGAAATAGTGCTTTCTGGTGTAATTAAAAACTTTACACTCAAGGACAACGTGTTTGATTGTGCAGGGTGTTTGGCATGTCGAGAACTGTGGTTGCTGTTCTTGAATGATACAATGGAATATTAAGAGAAAAGAAAGCTATAGAAGACACCAATTGTAAAGAAAACCATAGAAGACACTAACTGTAATTTTGAGGTAGTGCTTGCATCGTCCTTAATACTTCCCAGTGTTCATTGTCACAAATTCAATCAACTTGTTTTTTGGCAGGAATCCCAATCTGCTTTCCCTTCTACATAACAAATTCCACCAGTGAAGTTGTTGCAGGTAACCTAAACACCATGCATGCAGCCAGGAAACAGTTGATAGCTTGTGATGTACACATTACCACTAAGTTAGCACAATCATAGCACAATCCTACAAATATGGAGATGTTGTTCTTTATAAAAAGGAACCTGTGTGAAATATGGCTTTGTCTACAAACTGTCTTTGGATGGGGGTATTAGTATGGTGGAATTTTGAGAATCACAAGTATTTTTTATCATCATCATCATCATATCGCGCTGGTAGCACGGATATCCCTGACCCTCTCTCGCCACTCCTCCCTATCGTTCATCGCCCTAGGTAGGTCTTCAGGACAACATCCCGTATCCTCACATAGCTGCTGAATGTACGTTCGTGCTGGTCGTCCTGCTTTTGCGCGGCCATGTGTGGGGATCCATAAGAGTACATCTCTTATGAGTTCATCTCTGCTTCTCCAGCAGTGTCCTGCATGTCTGGTTCGTCTAACTTGAATAGTTTTCGTGATAGGGGGCCGGTGGCCGTACAGTTGGTGTCTTGTGGGGTGTTGCTGCCAGGACTTGTTCAGGATTGCACGCAGCATTCTTGTGTAATTGCCATCTAGCTTCTTCTCCAGCCGTTTGGTTAGCGTCCATGTAGTGCATCCATATAGCAGTATCGATGTGACCGCTGCCTGGAAGAAACTGCGTTTCATTTTATCGGTTAGGTCTGATTTCCATATAATCGATAGCCTATTGATAGCTGTCCATGCTTTCGTTAACCTCGTTTCGATGTCCTTTTCGGTTGATTCGACGTTGCTTCCTAGGTACGTGAATTTGTCTACTAGTTTAAGAGGGGTTCCTTCTAGAGTGGAGATGTCCCCCGTTTGGTTATAGCACATATATTCCGTTTTGTGTGCATTAACGTAGAGGCGTATGCTTGCTGCTGCTCGTTCCAAACTATGCAGAAGTGTTTCGGCTTGGTCAGGTGTATTTGCCAGTATCGCTATGTCATCGGTGTAGTCGGCGTCGGTAATTGTTGTTGCGGGGTACCTTCTGCTTCTTTTCTTCGTCAGTTCGAAGCCATTCTCTTTGATTTTGTCAATCGATGTTCTAAGTACGTAGTCTAGACAAATGATAAAGAGGTACGGGGCCAGCGTGTCCCCTTGTAGTACTCCTGCTACAATGTCAAAGTATTCTGTGTCTCCATCCGGTGATCGTACTTTTACTTTAGTGTTTCTATAGAGAATCGTTATTGCCGCTACGGTTTCTTTAGGTATGCCGTACGCTAGTAGTATTTGTTCCATCCTTCCTCTGTGAATGGAATCGAAAGCCTTGGTAAAGTCGACAAATATTAATGTCGCTTGTAGGTTCTTTGCCTGTACACCTTCAAGGATTCTGCGGATGGTTAATATTTGTGAGGTCGTGGATCTATTTCTTCGGAAGCCATTTTGTTTTTTTCTAAGTATGTTGTCGATTTTGGGTTCTATTCGGTTTCGTAGTAGGGCATTGTAGATTTTGGCAGCTATGGATGTAAGTGTTATGCCTCGGTAGTTTTTGGCTAATCCGAGGTCCCCCTTTTTAGGGAAGGGGAGTATGCACCCCTTCATCCATCTATCTATCGGATTTTGATTGTATACTGCGTTGCAGTGGCGGAGCAGTATGTCGTCGAATTGTCTGGTCTTCCATACTTCCGGGGGAATTTCGTCCAGCCCTGCAGCTTTCTTATTTTTAATTTTTCTGAGAACCGAGTCGAGTTCTTCTTGTGTGAACGGTCCTAGTTTAATGTCTAATTGTTTGCTAATTATTCTGGTGATTGGTTCAGGCGTTATTTTTGGTGGGTTTCCAAGTAAGTTTTCGAAGTGCTGTTTCCACAGTTTTATTCTTTCTTGTTGGTTTGCTGCTTTCAGTTTTGCTTTGGCTGTGTTCTTTCTTCTGCTCACTTCGTGTATTGTTTGCCAGGCTATTCTAGATTGTCTATCTTTCACCGAGTCTTTAATCTTATCTATCTGATTTTGAATGTATTCTGTCTGTTCCTTTATATATATGCCTGCTAATTGATATTGTGGCGTTTTTAGTTTTAAGGCATTTGTGTTTGTTGGGTTTTTTCGATAGTTTTTGGAGGCTGTTTTCACTAGTGCACGTTTTTCTCTCACCGCTAAAGTTTCCCATGGGACTCTATATTTAGTTTTAATTTTTGTTGGAATGTATTTTGCTGCTGCCTCGAGGTGTGCATTGACGAAGTTTTCATATTCGTCGTTTGGTGTACTTTTTTCCGTCTTTTCTTGTAGTGTTTCGAATCTGTTTCTTAATTCTAATACGTATTTATCTCTTATATCTTTGTTGTTCAATAGGGCCCAGTCATAGTGTTTGGTGGTCACTGTTCGTTTGGCGTTTTTTCGTAGGCTTAACCGTATTTTCGCCGTGACTATTCGGTGATCGGTGGACACACCCTCAAAAGAGGAGTATGCCTCGCAATTCAGTGCACTATTTTTCCATTTCTTGTTTATAAGGACGTAGTCTATCTGAGCTTTAGTATTGTTTGCGTACGTGTATGTCCATAGTTTGCCCTCTCTTTTTTTGTAGTTTGTATTGAGGCATGCTAATCTATTTTCTATTATGAAATCTGTTAGATGTTGCCCATTCCTATTTGACGTGTTGTGGAGGCTGTATTTGTTGTTTCCGTTTTTCCCGATTTGGGCATTCATGTCTCAGCCAATGACTAACATGTTGTGTTTCGGGATGCTACGCTGGTGTTTCAAAAAAAAAAATAGAACATTTGAAATGCATAGGGTATTTCAGAAAAATGTTTATTTGTGACACTATGTAGGTGGTCCGCCAAGCAGACAATCCCTTTGTCTGTTTTGGTGCGAAACCAAACAAAGGGTTTGGACTCGAGATCTGGGCGTGACCGGAGGTGGGTAATGGAACACGAGTCAGGAGTTGATCAAAGGAACCCAGAGGAAGAGTTGGCGACGGGAGTGGCAGTTGGAGTCGACACCGGACATCTGAGAGACCAGTCGCATGAGATAGAGTCCAGCAACAGTGAGGAAAGACCAGTCAAGATGAATTGGCATTCCTCGTAGCTTTGTAGAAATTTCGCTAGAAATCCACGCCAGCGTTAGTCTACAGATGCACAAAGGAATGCACAGTGTCACAGAATCACCCTTCTTGCATTTGAGTTAACCCAAGCCTTCGTTTGGGGTATTGTCACATATTATTTTATTATCAAATGCTCCGACCAATTCCCATTCAAATGATTTCAAATTTTAACAGTATGCGTAGAAACAATTTAGTACTCTCTATTTAATGTTTAAAATCTTATTCTTTTCCATATACTTGAAAAGAAAAAAGCCATAAAACTTTAAGTAGATAATTTCTAGTTGTTTCTTCGCCTGCTGTTAAAATCTGAGATCATTTGAATGAGAATTGGTCAAATTATTAGATTACAAAATCATATCAATTTTTCCCAAACATCCTGTATCTTATGATGCATTAGGAAAGTTATCATATCTCTGAACATCGTCAAAGTATGCCAGAACACCAAACCCACACCTTTGGGGCTTTGCTTATTTGTCTGTGTTTCCAGTTGGTGACCTTCTCTCCCAATCTGCAGCTTCTGCCAACGAGCTCTTTTGAACTAGATATATACATCATCAATCTCTGGCTTTTTATGCTATGTCATTCAGGTTAAATATTGATCAACATCGTTGGAGGATATATTTATCTTAAAAATTTTGATACATTCATAAGGTTTTGACATTTGTAACGAGATGAGTTGCAAACGAACAAATAGATCCTTGAAGTCAAACACATGATTCTACATGTGCAGGTGTGATCCATAGGTCGATTTTTCAAGGGGAAGAAAGCATGGGAGGACAAGATTGGTGACATAAGAGAAGATCGTTTAGAGACAATTATGAGAAGACAGTTAAGAAGCAATCTCATGTTTTGCAATTGCTCAAAAGCTAAAACTAAAATAATGTTTCAAGATATCTTATTTGAAATTGAGCCTTGATACAATGGATCAAGTAAATATAACTATGTTCATCTCCTTTAAGAGATGATTTTTATATTTATTCTCTTTTGGGCCTCTATAGAACAAAATATCACACTTTTTAAATATTTATATTATTTTTAATTCTGAAATCACATTCCTCTGAAATATATCATTTCCACAGATAGCCCAGTGAACCGAGGCTGTAGAATACGCCGTCTGCATCTCTGCAGAAGGGTAAGATTCCGCCCCAATGAGGGTTCTGGATAAGATACTAAACCCTCTGATGGTGAGGCTCCAGTCCTGGAACTCTGGGAAATTTGAAGTGTCTCTCCATTGCCATTGTTCCCAAGTCTATATTGACCCGGAGTGGTAGGACCTGTTAAGGTCCTATTTATTGGTCAAATAGAATTGTTTGACATTTAACTAATGTTAAATTGAATAGTTAAAAATAAAGTTGTCTGCCCATTTAACTGTGTGTCAACAAATAACTGATGTTTAATTGAATTAGTGATATATTGCAATACTTGAAAAGGCTTGGCTTAGGGATATGTCACCAGCCTGACGTAAAGTTAGGTGGGTTTCGATCCCGGTTTGAAGTGTCTCACGTGTCAAGCCACACTGAAGAGTTATGATATAACGAAAGAGTGTTGAATAGCAACACTTAAAACTCTTTAACTGTGTGCCAAAATTGAATTATTGTTATTACATAGAAATACTTGAAACCATTTGGCTGTGTGCAAATGAATGAACAGAGTTCAATAGAATAATTAGTGATAAATAGTGATGCTTGTATCCACTTCACTGTCTGTAAACAAATGATTAATATTGAATCAAATTAGTAGTGATAGATAGCAATAATTGAAACCATTTAAATGTGTAGAAATAATAGCAATACAAGTATTCAAACAAATTACTTTTAACTCATTTAAAAATGAAATTACCAACTTACTATTCACTTACAAGTAATTTTTGTATATCCACTTAAATGTATGAAACAAATCACAGATGTTAAATTGTTAACGTTATTTTGCAATACTTGAAGCTGTGTGCAAATAAATTGTTGTATGCTCACAAAATAAATATGCTTATATACACATGTACATATGTATGCTGAATGAATCACAACGACACAATGATAAAGGACGAGCGAAGAACTTCTTTAGAAAAATATACCTCTCACTTTATTTGTAACGTTTGCGTGTGAGAGGGAGTTGGAGACTGAACAAAGACTGCAATATATTGACCCCCACTCTTATGGCCATCAGCGTTGAGTCTTTCTCGTTCTCCTGATGCTCAACCGGAGGCCCAGGGGCCCAGCTCTCTGCTGGATGATGGCTTTATTTACTGCATCTTATCACCACTGATCTCCAAAACTACTGGAGGTCTCGAGGGCCCCTTCAGCCGGGAGTAGCTTTTCCTACCACATCTTATCAGCAACTTCTCTGGACCCCAACTCTGACTTCCTGTCTTCACAGAGTTATATAATAGTTCAACGCCCACTCAATCGCCCACTCAATCCTTGGAATGGCATGTTTGATCGTCATCAAGCGGAAATAACTGTCATGCAGTTCAAAGGTCACTCTCTTCCGGTGCATCTGTTTATGAGTGTATCATGGGATTTTTACCGTGTCCCATTTCATCAGCCAAATCCGCCCACACGATCTCTTTCGATTACTGGCCATTGGAATGTGTCACTTCCTTCCGGCGCATCACTTTGGAATGGCATGTTTGGCCGGGTCGAAGGTCAAAATACAACAAAATGAGCTCTGGCGTGCTTAAGAATTTTATCAAAAAAAAGTGTTTACAAACCATATATTTAATATATATGTATAAACAGGATTTGGCATTAAATAATCGACAGTGGTTGACAACCATACAACCCAACCCAACCAAACGTAACCATTTCTACAGAATATGAAATCATCTGCATGCATTGCCAGAATATCCATCAAATTACCATTAGTATCAAGTCAAAGAAACAGTGAATTGTCGTATGCACTCACCTTTCGGTTAGTTAACTCATGATTAACTCTCTTGTAGTTTGAATAAGGAGAATCATTTAATCCGTTAATACTTTTTTAGTTACCATACTAGCGACTTTAGACAGACATCAGGTAATAGTCTAAGAAATACCTCTGTTTCCAACATACTACTCTGCAGAAATGCTGAGGTGAAATCAATAGTCTCCACATGTCACTTCACAACAGAGGCTGTTGACTTTACAAGGTGTATAGCTTCACGAATGCATGTTGGAGAGTATGTTTTCAGGTTAAGAAAATCTCCTTCATAACCCCATGCAACAAGGTGGACATTCATTATCTTCTTATTATCCTTGGAATTTCTGTTATCACCCATTTGGTTGATATACATTTCTGACCCATGTCAGGCATAGATTCATATACTTCACAAACCCAATTGATACATATTGGATTTTCGTTTTCTGCTTCTGGTTTTATATTCAGCCAATGGCTATATTTTCCAGATAATTTTGGCTGTGTGCTCATAATTTTCCCCTTTTCTACTCTTCCCCTCCGTTCATTCTATTTTCCACAACTGCATTCCTACATAGTATTTATTTCAATTCCTTACTTTTGCTATAAGGATTTTTATTATGTTGAACTTTAACTTCTTCCTTGAAAGCTTCATTCATCTCATTTGAAGAAATTTTATTTTCTTCATATCTTGTACTTCCAAACTCTTTGTTTGCCTTCATCAAGTGATATGGCTGCATCCTGTAAAATACATCTCCATGTCTGATCAGTACACACTGACTTTCCTTACACAATACTTTAGCAAGATCATTCTATCCTTTACAAAAGATACTATTACCTGTCACAAACCCTTCATCCGCATAATTTCCTACATTAGATTTCAGAGGTCTCCGAATTTTTCCACTTAATTCAGCTTCCATGAAGCTTTTCCTCATTGCATGTTAAGCATTTAAATTTACTCTAACCATGTTACTAGTTGTTGCAGCTTTCAATAGAGGAAACTGATCAGTCAAAACTGACGGCGAATTCATATTGAACCCAAATTCAAGCTCATTTGGGCTATGTCTAGAATGATTCTGAAATGCATTTCAGGCACTAATAACAAAAGCCAGGGTTATTTCTGGCTCAGATTTCTCACCTTCTAACATCATTTCCATTGCTTTAGCCACTATAAAATTGTGGCATTCCACAGTACTATTGTTAAATGGACTTTCTGCCACAGTAGTCGATGTTTCAATATTAAACTTTTCATTCACTTGTCGGTAGCCTTCATTATTAAATTTCCCCATTTTCACTAAAAAACCGTTTAAGAGCTTCAAAATATATCTACATCAGAAATATGTTGCGAATAATTTCTTCTCTCTTTTTGGTCTAAATCAGCATGGCAGCAGAGTATTCAGTTGATGCGTCAATTAGGAGTAGAATCTAGTTACGTCTATGTTCCTTTAAATCCAAACATAGTGTCATTAAATCTGCTTCCAAGAGCCATTCCTACTCAACTGCGTCGGCTGGGGCTGTAGGATACACCGACTGTATCTCTGCAGAGGGGTAAGACTCCCCCAACGAGTATCCTAGATATGACACTAAGTAATCTGGAGCTTTGGTGAATGCAGAGTTCCCCTTCATTAGCATCGCTCCCAGGTCTACTCTTGCCTGGAGTGGTAGTAACTGACAGGGCCATATTTATGGGTCAAATAGAACTGTTTGACATTCAAACTGACTGTAAACAAATAGTCTATGATTAATAGTAAATAGAATTATTCATATTTGATATAAATACTTGAAGCCATTTAACAGTGTGCAAAAGAATGAACTTTGGCTCGTTTAAAAATGTTATCAGCAAATTGTTTGTAAATAATATATATTTAATACGTATGTATAAACAGGATTTGGCATTAAATTACCAACAATGGTTTATATGCCATACAACTAAACAATCCAAACTAATCTTATGACTAGTCGAAGTAGAGGTCTTCTAAACTCCAGGCAGACCGAACAAGAATCACAAGCATCCTTGATCAGATCCAGAAATCCCTCATATAGAACCCTTCTGCCCCTAACCAGGGATATCAAATTTCTTTCGATGCATGAGCAATTTGCCTATCTATTTTCTCAGCCTTCCTTTTTTCTCTATTCCTGAACATTTTTAATGGAAGACTGTAATGTCCTTCTGGACATGTTTTCCTTTGTATTTTTTAATATATGCCTAAAATCCGACTACTGTCATTTTTTTTTTAGATTCAGGAGCCTTCAGACAGTTTTCGTTGATTAATGACTTCGTAGCAGGGGTAAGTTATTTTTGACTATGTCATCCCCACAATAAGCCCCTTAAAGTTATTGGAAATTAAACTGCTTTAATAGCTTTTGATGCACCTTGTTCATCGTACAAGAGAGTAAATCATGAGTTAACAAACCTAAAGAGAACAGAGAGTATATATGACAATGCACTGTTTCAACTTCGTCTTCAATAGCAGGAACTGTTTTGTATTCGATTGATGAATTGTCGTTCTCGCTAGCTTTTCGTTTTTTTCTGATACACTCGCCACATTAAATACAAAAAAGGCCTGAACTCCTTCTGGCAAGGTAATTCCAAATTTAAGTAAATTTTTATTCAAAAATTCGAAACATACCAAAAAGTCGTTGACATTCGCTTATACAGACCTTTTTTATGAATAGAAATCATTGAATGCCATATATGATAAAGTGTGTTCGTCACGTAAATGAATGTTTTCTCGCTTGTCAGAAATGACTCGCAACCCGTCTGTTCTGCCGATATCCATTATCGCCAAATGTCGAACACATACACTTATTGTTGCATACTGACCCTTGACAGAGCCGAATGTTTCAGCTGTGTAAACAAGCAGAAGCCGTGTCAAAAAACAGAAATAGTTCACGTGACAGAGTCGGAAGAACAAGGCGTAGGCGCTATAAAATCATATATACACAGGTACCCACTGAGTAACGGTCAGTCTCAGTCTTGCAGCCAGAAGAGATTCGGCCAGTCATGGGGAGCACTAGTGAGTGATTGGGCGCCCTTCATTGGGAAGCGGCCCACAGCTGGCTACCGGTTGAGTACTGTTACACCGCCCTGTGCCCCGTGGGCTTGCAGGGTGTCATTCGTTCCCGCCAAGTCCACCAGTTAAAGCAGGGCACACACGTTGGCTGTGGTTTGCCGACGCTATTTAATATTACAGATATCACCAACTCCCCAGCTGAACCACATTTTAAAGCCACTAGGTGGGTTCTAGGTGAATTATTAAAATTCAACACAGCTAACTGGCAAGCTTTCCCCCCCCCCAAATACAAGGCCTTCAACAAATCCAATACTTTCACAGCAAAAAAAAAGGGGGGGGGACTCTGAACTGCCGTGTTATGGTCAACAAGATTAATAACAATATTTTTTATTGAAAAAAACAATTCTGGTAAAAGCCAGGAGCGAGAAAGTCTTTCTTCTAAATGGCGGAAGTTGGAAATATAGTTCGTCAGCGGTAGATACGGTCCGCTTTCCTTCCGACTCTGGGATTTAATTGCAGAGCTCATGCTCCAAGTCTTAAGTTTATCATTAGGGGAATATTCCCTCTTCCTTTCTCCTCTATCTTATCAGAGTTATTCTTTCCTCCCGTAGTTTGTCTTTTATTCACGTCAGCATGAATACTGCAGATAACAACAACAAAAAAGGGAGATAACTATATATAAAGAGCTACCGAAATACCAAATCAAACAACAATATCCTGAAAATTCTTCCATTATATAAAATGCAAATGTCTCAAGCTCTCAAGAATCATAGCGTTGCAGCCACACCTTGTCAGTGGTGGCGTTGCAATTTTGTAGTAAATAGTTTTTTATGGAGAAAAGTTGCTAGCCCCATGCCTCAAGTTTTGATTTCAGAGTTTTTCCTTTTCCTAGATTCGTTGCTTTATGTGATCAATCTGCCCAGTTATTTATCCATAGCTAGAACAGGGAAGAGAAGAATTCATACATTTTCAAAGAGTATCAGCATAAAAGGAAAATGTTTGAACTTGTCCTGTCAAGTCCAATTCTTGAGAAGATAATAAATTATCATGTGTGTCAACTTCTTCCAAGTTTATGCAATGAAGAAAAAAAAATAGAGTAAAGTTTTGGTATTCAAAAATAATTAAGATGAATTTTCAATTTAAGAAACAAAAAAATCTTATATCGAGCAAAGTCTCGTGAATATGTGTGTGAGAATTAGAAAAAGAAAAAACATTTCAAAAGTAACGTTTTCTCAGAAGCCCTCTGACAGTATCAAAATCCACGCATGCCTGAAAGATAGACTTCTTGGTATAAAGAGAAATTCTCTCTCGCTTCAGCTGTTTCTACTGAGATTGAGAGGATTTGTCTCTCTTGGCTGCTGGCTAGGAAACACACGTGATCGCTAAGTCCTGGCCTTAGCGGCAAGTTGTGTATCCTGTTAGCAACTGCCTATGCTAAAAATATATCACTGAAAACACCCACTGGACAAATGAGTTCAACTTTTTAACACCAAAAAAGGATTCTAATATATTTCAACACCTTGTCTGGGAAATGCAACTACTTCTACTGTTTCAGGAAAACCTTCGTATCACAGAATAGTCTTTAAACCCTAAAATAAAGTTAAAAGGTATCCACATCTCTTTCCTTACATAATTAATTCTCTTGCAGCCTATCACAGACAAAGAAGACAACCAGTTAATAGAGTAAGAAGAAGAAAAAGGAGTCAGATACAAAACTAATAATCATCACAATAGACAACCAACAACGATGACTACAAATAAATAACAAACCTTCTAATATGCCCTGTAGCAGCACTTTCACAATACCGTTTTTCAGCAAAAACTACTGTTGAAAGATATGAAGAAATTATTCATTTAAACAAGGCCTAGTTATCACTTAATTATATAACTTGCACAGCTGAGGACAAATCTTTATTTAAATTTTGAATTTTAAAATTAAAAGAAATCTAAAGTTTAAATCTCAGAACATTATACAAGGATATATGTAAAGTTCTTGATACGCTTCCTATATTAAGACTGGGTAGATTTTATTATATCAGTTTGGAATAGACTTTTTAAGGAAACATTTTGAATTGTAGTCCCTTATGATCTGGGGTGGATTAAGCATTAAGACAGATAAGCACGTGCTTAGGATATCAAGGAAAGATGAGATCTTCCATTGTCAGATTTACCACTGAACATCAAGTGCAGCTGAACCAAGGTCCGTAAAAGAAAACTAACATAAAAAGATATGCATACATAATGATCATTCTTTTGATTAAGTAATGATGATAATAATAATTATAATAGAGGATAATGATATAAATTATTTTGGGAATATAGCAAAATTAGAATCTGGGAGGCTTATGTGCTCATTCTTCCAAAAAAACAAAGATATTAACAATCTGCTGATTTTAGAAATAGAGGAGCACCATAATCTCCAATGTACTAAGGACCTCAAAGAACTTAATCTGGCTTTACTTATGTCTCCTTGAAAGTAGTAAAATAAGAGAGTGATCTGTTTATTTAGTTAATGGACAAGAAAACTCCAAATACATACACACACACTCACACACACACACTCTCTCTCTCTCTCTCTTTCTCTCTCTTTCTCTCTCTCTCTCACACACACACACACAGAAACAGAAACCCAATCATAAACAATCTAGCTTTTAACTTTCCTGAATAATATCTATTTTACAATCTTTATTGTCATTTAAAATTTACGTCAAATCCTTATGAATGATAATAGTAATTTTACATGATAAATTCACATGAGCCCAAAAGATTTGCCTATTATGATTGTAAATTGTCTGAGAAAGTAAATTGTGATGGGTGAAAATTTTATTTAAAATTTGAAGAGAAATATTTTGAAATTACTAGATGATAATTTTGTTAGACAGTTCATGATTTTGTCATTGTCCATTCATTTGATTCCAACAATACACATATATATATACATATATACACACACGCACACACACATATATATATATATATATATATATATGAGTTCTAACAATATATATATATACTAGAGTAAGTCAAAACTTTTATAATATTTTGGTATATGCTTATTTGAGCACATATATCATGTAACTGAAGTACTTCAAGCTGTGAAATGTTCCCACTGTGTTTAGTAGTGTGTTGATATGTTCTGTATTGCTTCACTTTTAGTGTAATTTGGAAGCAGCAAAGATGAATATTCAATGTGGTATAATTTTGGAACTTATGCTTTACAGGTTCAAACTGGGCTTTAACACCGCGGATGTAGCTAAAAACATTTCCTGCATTAAATGTGAAGGCACAGTATATCATTGTACAGTAAGAAGATAGTTCAAGAAATGTTGATTGTGTTGCCAGAACCTTAAACAGACAAGGCGAGATAGGGCTGAAACCGTTGTTTTTTGAGATTATGTTCTAAGCCATAGAGGCAAATCAGGCAAGTAGCACTCAGAGAGTATCAGGCAAAGTTGGCTTTCCATAGTCCAGTGTAGTTCATCCCCTTTCATCCCTCAGCAAAAACATATGGGGCTAAAGAATTGTGCCTTATATAATATTGTAAAACTTTTATTATTGAAAACAATAACAGTGTCGAAATCACATCCTTCCCTTTCCAGAATCATACTTCTAATGACCCTTTGGTGGTGTGACCAAAGTAGCTTTATATAATACAGGGTAAAGTCACATCTTTAACTCCTTATTCTAGCCTTGATAACAAGAAGTGAACATAAGTGTGTGCATCACCTGACAGACGGAAGAACAAGCTAAGCTTTTGCCCCAACAAACTTCATATCATACCAAGTAAGGTAAAATGCTTTGACTGATGTCTTTACCCAACAACTTTCTTTATAATAAGTAAAGTTGTCGACTGTTGTCGAGGGTGATACGAAGGCTTCCTTTTCATTAGCAAGTACACTGAGGTTTTTGGGAGGGCTCAACTCCTTTACCCTGGATTGCTCCACTTTATGCTTGATCCTTACCTTATAATGCTGAGTGTTAAGAAAGGAGGATTAAGAACCATTTTTTGAGTCTTTGGTATGATTCAACTTCAGATTGAACAATGATCTCCTGGGCCATTGGCAAACACTTTACCATCTCCCTATTATGTCATGCAATTCCTATATCCTTTCTATTATGTTTACTCAGGAAATGAATATTTCATTGTTAACTCGTCACGAATTGTTAAACCATTATATATTTCCTCTGTTACAAACGTCAGAAGTATGTTCCTGGTTCTCTAATAATTGTGGCAAGGAGTTTTAATCATCAAATACAACAAATATAGGAAAACCATCCTTCAAGTTGTCAATATCAGAACCCACTCTATCTTATCCCACAGTGGTTTATTTTATATAAATTCACAGCAAAGGAATTGACCAATTACATTTTCATAGTATCTTATAAAATTAATATTATTCCGTGAGAAGTGTAATGGAATTTTTCAGAGAAATATTTTTTTATCTATTCATTTGAGGGTCACTTATGATATTTGTTGATTTAATCATTTTTGCTGGATTGTTATATTATGTACATTAAAAATCCCTGTTTTCATTTCTTAATAATCCAAAAATTTAGAGACTGCAGAGTTTACAGCTGATATATTCTAATATGTGGATATTATTCAACTCTGATTTGCGCTTGCTCTGGGCAAGTTGATACTGAACCACAGTCATTATTTGTCAGGTAATCAAATTCAGTAAGAAATAAACATGAAAGTAAAGGTCCTTCAGGTATTTCCTGTCTCTCATGTGATTTGCATTGGGATCACAAATATCTGAAAATAGCTGACCTCACATGACCAACGGTGGGATCTTTGATTTAACACTAAAGTATTTTATGAGGGTTGATTGGTAAATAGGTCTTCAACCCTATAAAGCAAATCTAAGACTAGATAGAATAATGAAATAATGAAACTGGTATCAAAATAAAGTACAGTGGCCGATTGATAAATAAGGTTTCAAATCCTACGAAACAAGTCTTAGATCAGAGAGAATACTAAAACTGGTCTCAAAATGAAATAAACTTATTTCTTTTCAAAATTACAAGTTTCTTTTTCTATATAGTCATCATGTAGGGATTGAAAAAAAAAATTCAAAAGTGGCTTTTTCCCTGGATGCCTCAGACAGGAAGTGAAATTGGCGTATGCCTAAAAACAGTAAGTATTCACCACTACTATTAATTAGACAGACATTTTTATCTCGGCTGCTGGCAAAGTAGCATACGAGCTCACCAAGTCCTGTATTTATCGACAGGTTGTGTCACCTATTAGTAGCCACCTCTGCTAAACATACCCCACTGGAAACCCCTATTGAACACACAAACTTCAAACTCTTAGCTCACCGAAAATGATAGACATATTTCAACACCTTGTCTGGGAAACACGACTATTTCTACTGGTTCTGGAAAATATTCACACCACAAAATAGACATAGGCCCCCAAATAAAGTTTTGAGTATAAAAGTATCTTTATCCCTCTCCTTCCATTCTTAATTTTCTAATAGCTTTGATAAAAAAAAGAATACAACAAATGAATGGGGCCAGAAGAAGAAAAAGAAGTCAGAGAGGAAACTCAGAACCATCCCAATAGAACCCAACAATTAACCAACCATCACTACTACCACAAATAAATAAAAACTTTCCTGCAACAATTTTTTTTAGGGGGAATAGAATCAGCGACCAGCTTTCAATTCCTGGACAAGGCTATTTGCGTTTCACTTTGTGCAAAGACTCTTGCAAAAGGCATGAATCCACCAGTTCTCTCCTCAGTTATAAGTAAACAGTAGGGCATACCAAGTACACCAGCTATGATTAACCAACCAGTCTAGGAGAAGGAAAACTCTGAACTCAAACCAGTTAAGAAACTGACCTTGTGTCACATTCTATCCATGGTAGAGGGATTTAGTCAATGCATGCTAATTTTTTTCCTTATTCATTTCATTCTATTCACAAAGACTGTTTCCGATTTACTTTAAATGTAATTGTACACATCATATTCAACATCAATAAAAATTTTGAACCTTTCAACACTCTTTGAAATTTTTGGGAACTGGGACAGTATAAAGAATGTATAATGGTGTAAATTTTAGTCTTCTTACCCTTTGTACTATTTGTTGCCATACATTGCTGTTAGTCGAATGCCCTATCATAAGAATAATATTTCAGACAAGTCTCTGCTCTCCAAGGACCAATATCAGCATTAGTATATGGAGGTGCCCGTGGTGTAATTGTTATCGTCGCAGGAATTGGACACGACGACTCGAGTTCAAATCCTGGACGAGACTGATTGCACTTCACATAGCACTAATACCCTTGGGAAAGGTATGAATCTAATTATTCTCCCTCCAGCTATGGGTAAATAGTAGGACAGACTAGGTTCTTCAGCCTTGGTTAAGCAACTAGTCTAGGAGAAGGAAAACTCTGAATTCAAACCTGTCAAACTCCGCTTAAAAATTGACCTTGTGTCATATCCTGCCCGAGCGGAGGGGTTGGTAAATAGGATCAGCATTAGTATATCCAAGATATACTAACACTAAATAAACAAAAGGAAAGACGAAAGAAACTCATTTTCATATAGGAACATTTATCATTTTATATACACAAATGGTATCAAATATAAAAAATACACAAAAGTGGCTTAACAACTAAAAGTATACACATATCGTTCCAGGGGAATTCCTCATGGCATAGTGGCTAACATGCTCAACCGTAAGCGAGTTAGCACTCCAGTTATGCTATTACATTCACTTTTGGAGTTTTACCCTTGGGAGAGGTATGAACCCTTTTATTCCACTAGTTAAGAGTTAAATAGTTCAACTACTGTTCATCTAAAAAGATGGCTTCAGCATTGAATAACCCCTGCCATTAAGCCAAAAAACAAAACCAAACATATTGTTTAATGAATCAGCTGTGTGAGGAAGGGGTCTAAAATAGAAAAAGGTTTTCTTAATGTGGGAAGGTAAAATATAGCAGTGTGACTCTAAGATTTCCTTGCAGAGTCATAGACCATGTCTCTACTTGTCAAAGATCAGTGGCAAAAAGAGAATAGGTTTCTGAAACTGTCATGTAACACACTATGGGGTCCTTAATGGATAGATCAATTATTTATGGTAGGTATTTATTATATTTCTACACTATGATGCAAATAATTCTCCTTTTAAGTTTCATTCTTTCTTAAATAATGTTTAAATTCAGAGAAATGTCATTTTGCTTAATTTGCAGATTTTCTTGAATTATGGTATTTGCTTGTCTTTGATTTTTTTTATGACTATTGCCTTCACATCAAAAGCCCTACTGCCTGCAGAAACTAGATATAATAACACCAAACAAGAGCTATTAGTCATGGTACAAGTGTGATAAAGTCTATAAATATCAATATCATCGGTAATTTGCAGTGGTGAGTGATCACCATACACTAGAAGAAATCCTTAACAAGAAACAACATAAAGCACCAGATAAATTGCAATATATACTAATAAGGCGACAATACCAAATTGCAATACATACAAGGCTCATGAAATAAGTTTCCAGACTTTTTTCGTATGGGCAATTTTATTGATAGTACACACTTGAAACTCTAGTCCCCTTTGAAGTAATCTCCTCCGGCTGCAAGGCACTTGTGGTACCATTCCAACAACTTCTGGAAGTCCCCATGGAAGTCCTCTTTTGTGAGCATGTCAATGACCTTCGTCACAGCCCCTTTCATCTCCTCAATTGTCTCATAACGACAGCCTCTAAGTTTTTCCTTGAGCTTAGGGAATAACCAAAATTCACAGGGAGCAAGGTCTGGACTATAGGGAGGGGGAGGAACTGTCTTGATGCGCATCTTGGTCAAATAGTCTGTGACAAGGATGGAGTTGTGGACTGGTGCATTGTCCTAATGAAACTGCCACTGACCCGATTGTGCTGGCCTCTTCCGACGGAATCTCTTCCTGAATTCCCTTAAAACTTCAGCATAGTATTCCTTGTTGACTGTCTGTCCAGTGGGAACCCAGTGCATGTAGATTATGCCTGTGCTGTCAAAAAAAGGGATCATCAAAAATTTATGGGTGGATTTGCTGTCTGGCCTTCTTGGATCTGGGAGAGCCAGCATGCTTCCACTGGGAACTCTGTCTCTTTGTCTCTGGGTCATAGCAGTAGATCCAGCTTTCATCGCAGGTCACCAGAGCATCA
This sequence comes from Sepioteuthis lessoniana, assembly GCA_963585895.1. Taxonomy (NCBI): domain Eukaryota; kingdom Metazoa; phylum Mollusca; class Cephalopoda; order Myopsida; family Loliginidae; genus Sepioteuthis; species Sepioteuthis lessoniana. Next base: position 75,877,885 of record OY757917.1, on the reverse strand, counting down.
AGAACTGTGGGATCTGAATTGATCAGCTCGACCATCTCCCAGCTGTCATGACAATGTCTTTCTTTCTGATCTTCTCTGAGCACCCTTGGTACAAACTTTGCGCAAATCTTCCACATCTTCAGTTCCTTGCAAATAATTGTGTGTACATTTCCCACACTGACATCAAACTGTGCACTTATTGTCTCTATAGACACAAGAGGGTCCTTACACATGAAATTCTTTATTTGGCCAATCAATTTGGGTGTTCTGACTTCCTTACTCCGCTCACACTTCTCATCATCCCTCACAGATTCCCTGCCTTCCTTGAATCTCTTATCCCACTCAAAAACTGATGCTCGATTCATGCAAGATGCTCCAAAAGCAGTCTGAAACATTTTATACGTTTCTGTGGCATTTTTTTCAAGTTTAAAACAGAATTTTATTGCATATTGTTCTTCTAAAGTGTCCTCACGTCCAGATTGCATTTTTGAAATTCACCAGCTGTGACAATCAGGCTTTAGTAGGGTGTATTCCAATTGCTGCTGTTGCTGTTCATTTGAACCTGAAATCCTAAAAATTGGTCAGTCATCTCAGAAGATTTATAGCAATAACATACTGAATTTTCAAGAGTCTATAACAATTTTAAAAGCCTGTACAAAAAGTCAGGAAACTTATTGAAGGCACCTTGTACTATTAAAGCGACAATGCCAAATTGCAATATATTCTATTAAGGTGAGTTGGGTTGGTTTGGTTGGGTTTTATGGCATATCAACCTTTATAGGTTATTTAATACCTAGTCCATTTTTATACAAATAGTCAGTTCTATTTCAAATAATTCAGCATTTAAAGCCCCTCACAGGAGCTGGGATGTATTGCTCAACTCTCTCAAGACAATAGCCAATCTTCACCTTGTTGGGAGTATGGGGCTTATTAAATGTTAGGATGCAAGTGTTTGTCTGAATTGGTTGTTCGCCTTTTCTGATGGAGATTCTTTTTATATTTGTAACTCCCTGTTTTCCCAGGGCTGATGCTATCTCGTCTTCTGTAGCCAATGCCAACTCTCTACTCCTGATGACTTTCTTGGAAGTGTTGAGTTTCTCATGCAGGTAGGCTCTGCATTTCGTCATATGAAAGGTTTTTATTTTTAATGTTTTCTGCCTGTCTCCAGTAGTCTACCTCGACAAGCAAGTTGAGATTCCTTGTTTTCTTAACAGTTTTCGGACTAGCCCTTGCAGATATTACTTTTTCTATGAGGAAAGGTGAGAATTTGGCGAAGCAGACCTCCTCCAGAGATTCAATAACAATGAATCTAGGGAAGTCTGCTGCCTCATTCTCTGAGTCTGATTCTGAGAGGATTTGTTTAGATTTTTTGTTTGAAGATGCCATATAGGCTGTATATTTTTCACTGGCCCAGTGCTCCACTACCCACCATGGAGTTCAAATTGTGTTGGGAATAAAACAAGGGGTTAACCCATTCGCCTTGGTTGAGATGGGTATACGTGACCAGTATACTCGAGTTGAGGGTAGGCTTGCCAATTTCAAGTTCTCAGCACTGGTCAAATTCCTATTCTCAATGCAATTGACCCTCAGCCTCCGCCTTCTTGCACCTAACGGATAAGGGTTGGGAATTTGCAAGCACAGATTTAAAAGTACAGTCCGCATAAAATATATAGGTGTTAGGGCTTGACATAACCAGCCGATTGATCAGATTGGGCCAATCCGACCGCCCGTCAGACCAAGTAAGGGCCAAAGTGGTGTGTTGCAAGCCATTTACCACTCTGTCACCAGATCAAAACTGCTCAACCACCAGGGATCTATCCTAGTGCCTTACAGGTCACCACACATGGCCAACAGGTGGCCCCATTGTGGGTGGGGGTCTTCGTCCCCTGCTGCTGAAGAGCAGTCAGCGGATTCTACAGCCCCAGCTGACAGGGTGACTATTAAGGTAACAATGCCAAATTTTAGTATATACTGTCAAGGTGACAATGCCAAATTGCAGTACATACTAATAAGGCAACAATGCCAAATTGCATCACATTCTATTAAGGCAACAATGCCAAATTGCAGTATATACTCTTAAGGCAACAATGCCAAATTGCAGTATATACTATGAAGGCAACAATGCCAAATTGCAGTATATACTCTTAAGGCAACAATGCCAAATTGCAGTATATACTATTAAGGCAACAATGCCAAATTGCAGTATATACTCTTAAGGCAACAATGCCAAATTGCAGTATATACTCTTAAGGCAACAATGCCAAATTGCAGTACATACTATCAAGGCGACAATGTCACAATTTCATATTAGTATACAAATGAGAGATATGGTGCTTGCTGAAATTCTGTTACACTCATGCCTTTCCTCACAAATCATATACAACATGAAATAAAAGGGTTTCAAGATATACTACTTTGTCTACATGATCAGCAACAAACCAAACAAAATCAGAGAAGAGGCCATCAAGGATCAAAACCTGCAGATTCTTTCACAACAATTAGGTGTGCTTTGCATTGTAGGAAATGGAATTGGTGATCTGAGTTCAAATCTTGGTGAAGGCTATTTATGTTTCACTTCAAACAAATGTCCTTAGCAAAGGCATAAGTCACTCAATTCTTCCCAAACTCCAGGTAAATAGTAGGACAGACTGATTTCTTTAGAACTGGTTCTATAATCAGTCTAGAAAAAGGAAAACGCTATATTCAAACCAATTTTACCCTGTTTAGAAAATGACCTTCAGTTACATCCTAAGTGAGATGGAAAGGTTGGATTAATTTATACAATAATGACAAAAAAAGTGTCACTAGGTAACTTGTCAGTTTTGGTCAATCAGAGATTACATAAAAAATCAAAAATGCTGGCCTGGTCATATATGATCATTTGTGATACAGTGTAATATGAAAAACTTCAGAAAATACACTGAGGTCAAATGAATATAGAGGAGTGCAAGATTAGGGCAAAATCAGCAATATACTGGATAGACATCAGCAAAGATATAGCAGAGATGATTTAAGGATGTCAAATAGAGGAATGATAGAGCAAATACTTCTAGCTTGTGATCTTTCCAAAGAAAATTTTACTGCTTTAATTGTAACATATTGACCCTCGACCGAGCCATCAATCAAGAGATGCACTGGTGTAAATAAGCGGAAGAACAACAAAACAGGTGCATCCGGTTGAAGATATCGGAATATCACCTTGACCTGAGGACGTGGTTGAATTCAGTGATGGTGACAGATGCGTATGCCCACAGGAAGCAGGTGGACGTCAAACAAAAATATAACCAGGTGCTACAGACAGCTTGGGTCAGTTCGAGTTCCAGTTGCAGTTGGAGTCAATTGAGGACAAGATGCCGAATTGAGAGCCAGTGACAGACAGAGGGCTTTGGGCTCTCAGTGACCTACAGTTGAATAGCCCAGCCAGAATGTGAAAGAAGTGCTGCTATGGTCAGAAGAACTTTGGGTCAATATGTAGCAGTCTGTCTCCGTCTCCAACTCACCTCTCACACACAACCAACATCAGCCCTTTCGAAAATAAAGTGTGAGAGGTATATTTTTATAAAGAAGTGTGTCAGTTCGTTCATTGAAGTCGTCATTATTGTTGACTATGTTTCTGCCTATAGTTGTATTATGGATATACAACATAATGATGCTCGACAAAAACATGAAAGCAATGGGTCATTCACCCAGTGGTGATGCTAATTTCTTTGGCATTGTTGCTGGAGTTTTGCAAGGAGATAAATTAGCACCATTTCTATTCATAATCTGCCTAGACAATGTATATGAATGTCAGAAGATCTAATGAAAGAAAATAGTTTAAAATTAAAAAGGCTAGAAGTTATAACAAGAGGGCAGATGACATTACCATTTTTGGCATAAATAGTAATTGACGTAGTATCATTCTGTTCCCTCTTGTTACTTTTATAGAAAGGAAACAAATAATGAACGTGTAGATACTGATGGCTTTCAATCTAGTAGTTTAATGACTGCTTGAGAGGAAGTTTTCCTTATGCCACGAGTTGAATAGAATGGGCAATCATTTGTAAATGGCTAAGCAGGAGTTTAGTGCTTAGCCAGAAGCTTCAGGTCCAAATGGTTCAGGAGGGAGAAATAATTGATCAGGAAATGGTCTCCTAAGGTATGCAGAGGAACAAATGTTGAAGTGTGCTCTCTCAAGATGGATAGTCCCTGTCTGCTGTTGGAATGACATTCTGCAGCATTGATTATGGATGCAGACTATGCACATGATCTAGCACTTTTTACAAATAAACCTGCTCAAGTTGAATTTCTGTCGCATAGCACGGAGCATACAACAAAATGCATTGGCCACTATGTGAAATCAGATAAAACAGAGTTAATGGTTTTCCATATCCTCATTAAGTGGCTAGCCTCTGAAATTAGTTGACCAGTTCATATACCTTGGTAGCTATATCTCGTCTATTGAAAGTGATGTCAACATATGTATTGGTAAGGCATATACAGCTATTGGCAGGTTAACAATCATATGGAAATCTTATCTCTCTTATAAAATAAAACAGTATTTCTTCCAAGCTGTAACCGTGTCAACACTATTCTATGACTGCACTACAAGGACTTTAAAAAGCGCTTAAAAAAAATCTAGATGAGAACAACACATGAATGCTGTTTTGATCAAATCCGAGAAGTAGCACCTAACAAAACAACAGTTATATGGCCACTTACCTTCCATATCACAAACCATCCGTGTTGAATACTCAAAACTTGCTGGACATTACTGGAGAAGTAAGAATGGACTTATAAGCAATGTTCTTCTTTTGACTACTACACATAGACACATCAGGGTTAGCCAATGAACAGAAATTTACTGTCATCAGCTCTGTGCATTCACTAAATACTGTCTATAGGACTTGTCAAGAGTGATAGATGATGGGGATGAATGGCACAGAAGACTCAAGAGAATCTGTGTTATCAACATGAATTGATGCTGATGATGATGAGACAAAAGCACAGAAGTACATGATAAAAGAGAGATAGGCATCAACCTGTGTTTTGCTATGAACCACTTATTCCTTTTTTTTTTTAATAAAGTTTAAAGGAAAGAAAGTTCTTAATATCTCTTTTGTATGTTTATCATATTTACCCAACCCCTTCCGCTCGGGCAGGATATGACACTAGGTCAATTTTTTTAAGTGGAGTTTAACAGGTTTGAATTCAAAGTTTTCCTTCTCCTAGACTAGTTGCCTCACCAAGACTGAAGAACCTAGTCTGTCCTACTATTTATCCATAGCTGGAGGGGGAATAATTGGATTCATACCTTTGCCAAAGGTATTTGTACTATGTGAAATGCAATCAGTCCAGGATTTGAACTCGTGTCGCCGTGTCCAATTCCTGCAACGATAACCATAACACCACAGGCACTTCCGTCTCTTTTGTACATTTATTATCTTTTTCTGTTTTGGGTGTTGGGTGAGAATTAAGTTTATGATAATGATTATAGAAATAGCTTTCATGGTTAAGCTCAAGTCAGCCTTATGCTGAGTTGAGAAAGATCAATAGCAAAAGGTGTACTTACTTCATGGCACTTTAATGGGAGCTCCCCCAAAAAATACATCTGAACACAATGTGTTGGCTAGTGAAAACAGAATTTTTCTCTCGTTTTTGAAAGTGCCTTCATAAGAATAGGCAGATCACCAAAAACCCTTTCCAATTCTTTTATATCTATCCTCATAGCAAAAATCTATTTAATTTGTTTTCTTTTATTTCTTCATTATTATTTACTCCTTTTGAGTTTTTCACATCAGCGTTAACTGATGGTTTTTCACTGGAGTTTGAGTGACAGTAATTCTCCTCAAGTCTCCAGGACTCTTCACAGTATTCTTGCCATTCTCAATAATGCTGTTGTTTGGATGATCTTCACTCATCCATCAACTTCCAAGTCCTCCAGGCTCTTTTTATTATTATTATTATTATTATTATTATTATTATTATTATTATTATTATTATTATTATTTTACCCCTTGAAAGTTTTTCACACCAGTATTAGCTGCCGGTTTTTCTCTGAAGTTTGAATGACAGCAAGTCTCTGAAGGTCTCCAGGACTCTTCTCATTATTCAGGTTAATCTTAAAAATATTGTATTTGAATGGTCTCCACTTGTCCTCTGATTTCCAAGTCTTCTAGTCCTTTTACCAAGCCTTTTGGGATTTATTATTATTATTATTATAATCATTATCATCATTATTATTAATAATATTATTATTATTTTATTTTATCTTATTTTCAAACATTATATCTATTTTGTTTCTTTTATTATTTTATTTTATTATTCATTAATTTATTTATCTATTCATTTCATCTTATTTTTTCATCCTGCCCAACACCAGAACTGCTAAAGCCGAGATTCAAACCACTCAAGTGAAGCGGGTATCACATAAGCACCCATACTGTACCACATACACCATGCATTGCAATCTGACAATCAGAAAACATTAACAACAAAATCTACAAAATGAAGCCACGTCATGCAATCTGTTTGATTTTGCTAAAGCCAAATGAAATCAACTTAATTGATTTGTTAAGTCTTTAAAAAACTGATGCAAGATACATCAAAACATAAAAAACTGAAGCTGAACATTTGAACTCATTTTGTATTATTTTAGATAATACTAACAGAACATTTTACCGAAGAGACATCAAAACAGACTCAAAGAGCGCATATTAAACGAAAAGATAAACAAAAATGACAAACATACAAAAAGACAAATTTCTTTTTAAGAAAGAGGGATATTATAGATTCAATACATTCAGTACTATGTTTCAACCTAGCACGCAAATAAATATAGCCACATCATTCACACTAAGGATAATTCAGTTTATACTAGAGAGTTGTGAGGATGTGAATTAGCCTCATCACATAATATAGTATTCATACACCATATGTAAACTGAATAATTAGATAAAAAAGCAACAAATAGAAAATCTGAATTTGTATTATTTTTCTTAGAATAGCTTACAAAAAATCACAACAAAAACACTACAAAACTTAGAAATGATTAAATGATTTACTGTCTTTAAAAATGCAAATTCATTGTATCTCAGTCATTTTGAAAATTTGAAATCTTTGAATATAGAAGTAAATTATCATTGATAAAAGTCTTATGTATAAAAACAATGTGACTTTATATACATACATATATATATATATATATATATATATATATATATTGCGTGTGGAAGTAAAATATAGAATGATTTAAAAAACTTTTTTGTCTGAGGAGTCTAATTTTGGAAAAAAATGTTATGAATCTAAATTTTCCTGATTAGCTCAATTATTTAAGCACTTTTTCAATAAAATTCAGCCCAATATTAGTGTGCAAGAAAAGAAATAACAAAGAATCTATGATTTGCTTAATGCTGAAACTAAATCAAAAACAATTTCTGAAATAATTGGAGTTTCTTTATGGTCTCCATCAATCCCAGACCTTAACTGCTTTGATTACACTACATGAGGTATTTTAGAAAACAAAACAAATGCAACTTTCCATTGAAATATTGGATCACTCAAGACTTCATTAGAAGAAGAATGGAATAAAATGTCTGAAGAATTTATTTTGATGGCATGCAAATTGTTTCAAAGGTATATTGATTCAATATGTTGATACAATTGAAAAAAATGGAGGCCAAATAGATTAAATTTACTGTTTTGTGTCGATCTTCTTATTTTGTCCTTTATTTTTTAAAATTAAAATAATCTTGTTTTATAATTGAGTTGTTTATTATTATACTAGATAATTCTTAATTTTGCTTCTGCACCTTACACATGCATATATATATATATATATATATATATATGTATATATATGGTCATCCACTGACAAGACAGTTGCATTGTATCACAACTCTTCAGTATGGGTTATTTGTCGCTGCCTCCCACCAGACAGGACTTGACACAAGGTCAAAAACCCGAAGGCCGATTAAAGTACAACTCTTCAGTATGGCTAGACACACAGAACGCTTCAAGCTGGGATCAAAACACTCCCGCAAACATCACGTTAGACTTAAAATCTTCCTACTCAGCCATATATATATATATATATATTCTACTTGATAAGGTCATTACTTATTAGGAGCAGTCACAAAACAGAAACATTTTTATTAGAACCAATTTAAACAGATGTAACAAGCACTGATTTGCCCCTGTTGGGAGACAATGAATAACTGTTTCCATGTATAATGGGCATGTCCATTGATAGACACATTGCAATTCATAGAAAGCTATTCGCCTAGTTCTTTTAATTAAACCAATCGATTATTGGGTCCAGAATCATTTGTTTTTTTATGTGGTGTTATTAAACAGAGTCCACTGTATAGTTATCAGTTTGGCCTGTCAGTTGAAGCAGTTGAATATGTTGCCTGTACCCCTGCCAAAAGGTAAGAACCCTCATTCCCACCTCAATGGGCCCACCTGTTGGTTGTAGGTGGTAACCCATAATGCTTGTCCTTCAGAGAGAAATGATATCATACCAAAAATTGTAAATATAAACTGGATCAATACCATACAACATAACCCCTCAACATAATCCCTAAACAATTTATTTGAAAAAAATCTCAGATGATGTTGAAATATCGTTATTATGAAATTAAAACTCTAAATTACAAAACGTGTAATTATAGATGTGCAATGTATATTATTCCTTAACCTCTAGGCATAAAATAACCCTAGAATGATTGACATGTCATTCAAATCCAACATCAACCAACAAACCAACTAACCATCATAGTCACTGGTTCTGCCACTGCATAAGAGACCCCATTATAATGCTAACATGAAATATGTTCACTGCCAAGTCATATGTAATGTTGCCATACTTAACAGCAAACATCTCTTTTGATACAACAACAATAAAATTTATAGATATACTGAAATAAGATACACAGATGAAATACAAGTCAATATAATCACTTTTATAGTGATAGAAGTAAGAATGGCTTTAAAAGTATTTCTGCCTTCAGTGATATCATTTGAACAAATTAGATTTGAAATTAGTTTCATGTATTTCCACTTCAAGATTCTTGTTTCAGATAGAAGTGTTTATAACTGAGGATTTGATCTGTCTAAATGTGAATAGATGATAGAAATATACGCATCCATATTTTAAGGAGAAAAGAAATCAGTTCAGAAAATTAAAAAGTCAGGAGCAAAAAACAAAAACAAAAGCAAACAAAAGACAAAACAAAAAAAAAAAACAACTAAAAACAAAAGACAAAAAAACCCCCAAAAAACAATAAAATTGTTGAAATCCTCTTATTGTGCAAGAGACAAAATATTTTGAATTTTCCAATAAAAGAAAAAATATAAAAAAGAATGCAAAAAGATTCAAAATAGACATAAAATCCTTGAAAACAAAAATGATTGAAACTTCCTTTTGGAAAATATTGAGAGTCAATAAAAAAAAAAAACAATAAAAAATATGGTTCATTTAAAATGGTGAAGATGAAAGAAAAAAATCTATTCTTTCTTGTGCATTGATTGGGTTAGAATGAAAAGGGAAGTCAAGGAAAGAATTAAAAATATTAACTGGAAGAAGAAGAAGAAGAAGAAGAAGAAGAAGAAGAAGAAGAAGAAGAAGAAGAAGAATGAAAAAAATGTTGAAACAAAAGCTTCTAATAAAAATCATACTTGAACCATACTTCATTTTTTTATTTGTTTTTTAATGGAATTCATTTTAAGTGATCAAGTTAAATTGAATTCCTTGGAAATTTATTCCCAACATTGATGAGGAGAATAGAATTTTCTTCTGAACAATTTTTTAAAAGCAAAATCTCTCTTGATTTTAGGAAAATCTCTCTCCTTTTGTAAAAATTTTAATTTAATTCTTTTTATTAATTTAAAGCTTTCCTTCATTACCTTTTGGTAAATTAATTCCATTTATTACAGCTTTGCAGCTAATGAAAAGTTTTCCATTGGATTTTGCCATAATCTTTGGCTCTTATAGAATGTATTCAGTGCTGAAATAAAAAAAGAAAAATGTTAAGAGATTCATTTTAAGGCTGAAAATGAATGAGTAGAAAACTGTTATATAATTGAAGGGAAACAATCACAAACATTAAAATTCTTTTAAAAAGATAAAACAATAAAAAATAAATAAATGTACCTGATTTAGATTAAGATTTTAATCTAAATTTCTACAAAAAACTTAAAATCATATTTTATCTTTTCAATGAGGACCAGCTTAAGAATATTCTGAATGGGTTTTGCTGTGAAAAAATGACTAGGAAAAGAAGTGGATAAGAATAAATCAAATTATTTGTAAGTAATAATAATATTGGAATTACTGATGGCTTTGATGATGGTGATGATAGTATATGGAGTATGATGACTACCTGAACACTTTTATTGTAGCAATAATGCTTGTTATGAAATTGATACTGGCTATTATAATGGTGATAATAAGATATTGATGGTGAAAACCTCAATAATTATAATAAAAAAAATTATATTGATGATTATATTTACTATGATGGAAGTGATAATGTATTTTATGATGTGATTACAATATATGAATGATAATACCTAGATATTAATGTTATGAGAATATCCAGATAATAATATTATCCATACAGATAATATTTTGAATGAAAGTGATAATGGCATTTATGATGCTGATGATAACATATTAATGATAATGACGATAATGTTTGTTGTAGCGATAATTATCATATCCATATTGCAGAAAAAAACTGATGAAAGCAATAAATATAGGATTTGGGGGAATGTCATATGAAATCCCATGTCAATCTCATAATTCAAATTAGCCTCTTAATTTAGGGATTTTTCTCATCTCTGTCTTTGAAATATAAAGACACACCTTTCATCTCTGTTCATAAAAGAAACTTTGTCTTACCTTTGCATTGAAACATAAAACCCTCTGTCCATGAAACAAGACAAGTAAGACTTTTTATGATTTTTGTATACCATTACATATACCACTTGTTGATAGAACAATGTACACATTTTCTCTCTAGGGACATATATGTGTATTAATGTCATGCTTCATGTATGTTTATCACCAAAGAATTAAATGTGTAAATGAGCTTATCTTGTGTTTTCCAACCATCTATTAAGTGTTAGTTTATTATTAGATATTCTAATACTAATATTGGACTTTGGTGAGTGGGGACATGACTGAATATCCTCTCCAGAGCCAAATACCCTAATAATAAAATCAATAATGATTATGACTTCAACAAAAGTAATAATGATAATGATTTTGAAGAACAAAAGACATTGAATCCTATGAAACAAATGTTCATAAATACTCTGCATATAAAGACAATGATAAGAATTTTAATAATTATTGATGCTGCTGTTGATCAAAGAAGAAGAAATTTGTATAATGGTAATGTTGATGATAATGAAAAAAATATCTTCAAAGCAAGAAGGAATTTATTGGTTAATATAATGAAAGCTGACAATATCTTCATCTTTATCTTGGAAATGAAATTATAGAACTACTTGCCATTAGCAGAATCAATACAAGATATCAGCAAGCTTGAGATCAGGAATTGCAATGACAGAATGGTAAGTATCTGATTCAAGAGGTGACAGACATGGAAAGATGGTTTAATTAAAAACAAAACAAAAAAAAAAAGATTCCCCAAAATAGAACAATGGCTGGTTTAATCCTTTTTTTTTTTGTTTTATTTATCGTTTGTATTGGGTTGATCTCAAATAAAACTTGTTGTCAACTTTTATATATCATAGGTCACATACATACATACATACATACATACATACATACATAAGCTGCTACTTGAGACAAGAAAGCAATTTTGAAGTTATAATAAATGAAAGATTCTTTTTAACTTATATTCCCATCTTTTTTTATTGTCTTATTAGAACATAAATTTAAATCTAATGATCCTATCTCAAGGAGATGTATACATGTGTCTTTTCAAAATTACCTGGAAGTGTTTGGGGATTTAAACTAGCACTTTGCTTGAAAATGAGAAAGAAATTGGTAAATTGTGTATAAATTTTGGTTGCTGGAAGCAGATAATTCTAATCTTGACTTTGCTCCATCTTTTTGGATGTTAGCTCAATTGTAAATATAAAGGTTGACAGAAAAGAGAGTAAGGGCAATGTTGGGCAAATTACTTTGATTATTATCCAGTGTTTGGGAAAAACAATTTACAATATAAAGAATATTATAAAAGAAAAGGCCACTTATAAATCTGATTAAATCTGATGAAAAACTAACTGAAGTTCCTGGCACTGCCTGCAACAAAACAAATCTAGTGATAACATAAAATCTAAACAAAACAAATTAACTTTTTTTTTTATACTTATATATTTCTTATGGTCATTTATAGTAAGTCTTATTGTTGCAAAACAGCAGCTATTTTGATGTCACAGAATTACATAATATGTATACACACACACGCACACACACATAGAGAAAACTAGCTTTATATATATACTAGATCACCCTTGAAATTTTTGGGTTCTCAATGGAAAATCAGTCCATGATGATACTAATACTTCTATTTAAGAAGGGGTGATGAATTCTAATGAGCATTTCATAATCATCTTCATTATATCAAGAATTTGGAAGATTAAAAAAGGATATTAATCCTGAATGTAAGCTGTGCAAGAATATCATTCATTTGTAAATATGAATGGAAGTTATTTTATTCTATTCACAAATTTAGAACATTGTATATTACCTACTATACATTTTGCAATGATATACCAACTTGGCTCAGTGCTTGCCAATTGTTTGGGAGACCTGTGTTCAATCCCAAGTCGACTCATACCAAAAACTCAAAGAATGGTACTTGATGCCTCCTTGCTTAACACTCAGCATTATAAGGTATGGATCAAGGGTAAAGTAGAGCAATCCAGGGAAAGGAATAGCACCCTCCCCTACACCTCAGTATAATAGCTATTGGGAAGGGAGCCTTCAGGTCACCCTTGACTTTGGTCAGCTAACATATATATATATATATTTATATATATATATATATATATATATTGTCATCTACAGACAGACCTGTTTCGTTCTATCAGAACTCTTCAGTGTGGCTAGACAGGCTAGATTCCTGAAGCTGGGATCGAAACCTGGTTGATTCAAATGCCAATCCAAGATTCTACCACTCAGCCATGAGGAAACTAGCGCAAGCGAAGGAAATTTAGACGCTTATGTATCACGTTTGTTTTTGTTTACCTATATCCGCTTAACGGCTACCGAGAGCTCGATTCATATGAAGAGCCTTGTATTATGCTAGTGGCAACACAATTACTTCCTTCACTAGAGAGCTCAACCCTACAGGGGTAGGGGAGCATATATATATATATATATATATATATATATAAAAGTATTTTATAATTTTAAGCATTTCACAATTTTTTTTATTCTCTGCTATTGAATTAATTTAGAGGGCTATTTCAATGTGAAATAATAATCATTCAGTCAAATTTATTTCAAAGTAAAACTTCATTGTCAGAAACTTTTTAAAAAAATTTTAAAAAGTCTCTAAAATTAATTAGTCTCAAATAATTATTATTTCGCATCGCAATAGTCCTCTGAATTAATTCAATACTATAAAATATATATATATATATTTTGAAGTAAAAAATTATTCAGAAGTATAAGAGAAAAAAAATCTAACAGTGGGGCAGTCCATACTTGTAATGACTGACATGCTTCACTGTGATATCATAGTAAACAAGTTTGAACTCCATTACATTCACTTTTGGACTAATACCCTTTGAACAGGTAAGAACCCCTCACCAGATATGCATTTAATAATGACACTACTATTCTTCTACAAGGCTAGATTTAGCATTAAATAACCCATGAAGATTGATACATGGTGCAATCAATAAGTTTCCAGACCTTTTCGTACCGGCATTTAAAATTATCGTAGACTCTTGAAAATTCACAATGTTATTTCTATACATCTTATGAGATGAGAGACCAATTTTTATGATTTCTGGTTCAAATGAACAGCTACAGCAGCAATTGGAATACAACCTACTAAAGCCTGATGGTCACAGCTGGTGAATTTCAAAAATGCAATCTGGACGGGAGGAAAAATCATATGCTATAAAATTCTATTTTAAACTTTGGAAAAATGCCACAGAAATGTATAGAATGCTTCAGACTGCTTTTGGAGCATCTTGCATGAATCAAGCATCAGTTTTTGAGTGGGATAAGAGATTCAAGGAAGGCAGGGAGTCTGTGAGGGATGATGAGAGGTGAGGGATGATAAAAGGTGTGGGAGGAGCAGGAGGAGTAAGGAAGTCAATACACCAGAGTTGATTGGCCAAAGGGTTGGGGTTAGGGTTACTATGTTGAGTTTTTAAAGGAGTTCAGGAAGAGATTCCGTCGGAAGAGGCCAGCACTCTTCAAATCGAGTCAGTGGTATTTCCACCAGGACAATGCACCAGTCCATAACTCCATCCTTGTTACAGACTATTTTACCAAGATAGGCATAAAGACAGTTCCTCCCCCTCCCTATAGTCCAGACCTTGCTCCCTGTGACTTTTGGTTATTCCCTAAGCTCAAGGAAAAACTTAGAGGCTGTCGTTATGAGACAATTGAGGAGATGAAAGGGGCTGTGATGAAGGTCATTGACACGCTCACACACGAGGACTTCAATGGGGCCTTCCAGAAGTTGTTGGAATAGTACAAGTGCATTGCAGCCGGAAGGGATTACTTCAAAGGGGACTATATATCTTTTCCTAAAAGGTATAACCCAAAAGTGAATGAAGTTGCACAAGTGGAGTTTGAACTCGCTTATTTTGTGGTTGCAGTTGAGCACTTTAACCATTACATTATAGGGACTCCCACTTTGCATATTTGATAGCCTTGGTCCAATCAATAATATCATATATCCCCAACTACTTTCTTGATTTTTTAGAATTTTCTTCTCCGAGTTCACTTGCTGAGACAGATTCACACCTTAGATTTTTTTCTCCCCGTTTTTAATTATTTATTCATATTTTTTCTCCTAATTATCTCTTTTTTATAGGCATTTTAGTAATTTATAAATCTCTTGGCAAAACTGTGTTTTTTTAATGACATTTGAATTTAAGTGTTTCTTCTTATATTTCATCTTCAACTTTTTCATTTCAAAAACAATTTTTTTAGCTATTAATTGTTTATACTTGACAAATATTTGTAATATTTATATAATTCTTTTCATGTTAATTTGATGGTCTTTATTGAAAGATTATGTCATTAAGATTATAATTGTTTCTTTTCAAATCTGTTCTATTATTCTTTTTAAAATTCATAACTGCTTAAAAAATATGAATTTTATCTTACTCTTTTTGCTGTCATTCTCATTCTGCATTTATACACTTCATAATCACAACTTATTCATTAAGAATTATAAACAATTTTGCCATTTTCTTTTGATCACCATTCATGTAGTTGATTAAGTAATTAAGACACAGCTCTTTGTTTATTCTAAACCAATACAGGCAAATCTCTGTAGTATGGAGGCTAACATGCTGGATTATAAGATTTCAATTTGTGAGTCTGAACTCCTGTCATGCTACTATGTTCATTTTTGGACAAATAACCTTGGTAAATATATGAATCTCTCAATTCCTCCAGTTATGGGTTAAATAGTACCAATTTTGTTCTTCAATAAGAATAGCTTTGGCATTAAATACCTCATAAAGGTTGATATGCCATAAAATAAAGAAACCAAACCAATATTCACTTTTTTGGTATCCTATGCCTCATACAAAATCTTAAAATAAAGCATTTTTCCAGGTCACTTGCTTAACACAGGAATCCTTAATAATGCACTTTTCCAAAGATGCTTTTTAATCTTTTTTTATAGATCCTTGTAACACATCAACACATGCATTTCATCTCTGCATAATAAGTATATGTACCATCTGACTTCCTGAACACAGATAAAAAAATAGTCAGACATCTTTTGATTTCAAAAAAATCCTTAATTATGCCATTCTCTATGTCAGGCTAGAAAAAATTTAAAAGCTTAAAGGAAAAAAAAAAAGAAAATGCTACAAACCTGCTATACATTGAGGTAAACATCAAAGAAAAAGGGCACAGAAAAGGTGGACACATAAAACCAAAATAGATTTTTCAATTTTTGATCAAATATTGATGTCAGGGAATAAAAAAAAAGGTTTCTTAAACAAAAAACGTCTGGATCTCAACTGAACAAGGAAGTTTCTTATGTCTCATTTTTCTTCTTTTTTTTCTTTTTGTCTTTCAGTGTCAGCATTTGACCAAACTTTTTATTTCCTCTTTTTTGGAGGGGGCATTATTTTTTTTTATTTTTTTTTTCTTTGTTTGTATTTTTCTTTGCTGCTTTTTTTTCAATTTTTTTTAGGAAACAGCCATTCTTATGCTATTTTATTATTTGTTTTTAATATTTTTTAATTCAAGTAACTGTCAAAGGCTCAACAAATCCCTCATCTTGACTCTTCTCTTTCTTTTTCTTCTTCTTTCTGTTAAGTTTCTTCTTTCTTAGATTTCCTTCTTTCCTTTTCTTTTTTTTCACTTATTTTACTTGCTTTATATCTTATTTTATTTTTCTACGACCACATTTCTTATTTTTCCTTCAACTGCTTCTTCTCTTTTTCATCTACTTTTCTATTTTTCTTTTCTTTTCTTTTTTTTTTTCTTACTTACTTTTTATTTTCTCTTCTTGACATTCTTCTTCCATAAGAAACCACATTTGCCTTATGCAAATTTTCCTTTCCTATTTTTTCCTTAATTTTTTTTTTTCCTTTTTCAAGTAACTCAGGTTTTTTGTATTTTTTTCCCTTGTCTCCAGGTTTGATACACATGATACACAGAAGCCAATGCCAAATAGGGAGAATATTCATAGCACCAAATATATGATAACTCTTTAAATAAAATGAATGCTATTACCTTAAATAGGAACAAGACAAACATTTTTTTTAGGAATCTGTTGATACTCATGTTAGCAAATCTATTGCAAAAGCCCCTTCCTCCCAAAATCCCCTGATCCATCGTGTCTTTGTAATGAGAACTGATCTTTGTGTGTTAATTCTTAGAACATAAACCATTTTTACTTATACTCCCATTTGTATTCATCCACCTCCATTTATACTCAGCTCCTTCTCAGACTTCATGAATGTCATCCGATTTGGTGACATGTTTGAATGTGAAACTAAAGAAAATGAAACATGCATTCACATGATCAAACCGTTTTAAACATTTGATTTTTTGTTATTTATTCTCTCAGCATTTATGTGTTCAGTGGCCATGATAATATTATGAGATACAGTAACTTGTACCTTCAGTGGTTTGAATTCAGAGTTTTCCTGTTCCTAGTCTGGTTGCCAATGTAAGGGGAAAAATCTAGTCTGCCCTACTATTTTCCCTAGTTTGTCATAAGTCAAGACTACTTCAGATTATTATTAAGATTTCTTTTATAAAATCAAATAATTGTTCAATATTATTAAATAAAAAATGAATGTTTTTGAAATGTTGACTGATTTCATTTTATTTTAAACAAAAAATAGGTTTTGGACTTCATTAAGTTCTTTTTTTCCTGATAATTCATTGACATAAATGGCAGTTATTCTGACATCAGCTTTATGCAATATGCACTCCCAACACATACCTACACTCACACACATCTGGACGATCAACCAACTTCATAGAAATTATTGACATTTGTTATATTATAATGTTGGATTTTAACAATAAGTATTATGGCAAGAGCACCTAATTTGTAATCAAAATACCTTTTTTTTGCAATATCAAATGTGAAAGAATTAATTAAAGTTAAAAGTTATTTTTCAATTTTGTTAGATATTTCATCTACTTCTTTATAGTTTTTCTATGAATTTTTATTTCATAATACCTGATAATAAGCAGATTTTATTTTTCAGCTGTAGATTTTCAATGCTCTAGAGTGTAGTAATAAATAATAACTAATAATATCAGTTATGTTTGTATAATGTTACACTAGAAATTATAAAATCCAGGTGTCTTTGGTTTAAAAGTATATTAATTATCATTTTTGGTCAATTTTTTTTTCTTTTAATGTATTTTTTAGAAAGCAGATGGCCAACTAGGAACACTTTAAATCAAAGCAAAGACCTGGTGAAATACACTTTGAACCAAGGGAGAAGCCCAAGAAGTAACACTTTGACCAGAACCAAGTGCCAAGAAGAAATAGTTTGAACCAAAGTAGAGGACAGACGTAATACTAAAACTAAAACTCAAGCAGGAGTGACAAGAAGTAACACTTTCAGCCAAGGAAAAGGGCCAAGGAGTAACACTTTGAACCAAAGTGGAGAGATGCCAAATAATGCTTTGAACCAATACAAAGGGAAAAGGAGTAACATTTTGAATGATAAGAAAGGGTGGATGAGAAACCCTTTAAATTAACACAGAACACTGATGAGTAACACTTTAAACCAAGACAAAGAGTCAAGGAGTAACTCTTTGAAACAAAAAAGAGAGCCAATGTGTAACACTTTGAAACAAAGCAGAAGGCAACCAAGTAGCATTTTGAAGTAAAACAGAGAACTGATAAGTAACACTTTGAACTAAGACAAAAGGCTATGGAGTAACATTTGAACTAAGACAAAGGAAAAATGAGTAGCAATTTGAATGAAGACAAAAGGGCTGACAAGTAATTCTTTGAACCAAAAGAGATGAACAATGAGGAACATTTTGAACAACAAGGAGGGTTAATGAGCAACACTTTAAGCCAAGGCTGAGTGCACAAACAATATTGTGCATAAAAAGTACATCCTTAAATGTTTTTCATTAAAAGTTAATTTTCTCTCAAGATGTCAGGTTTTTACTATCTTTAAGCAGACATTATACAAAAAAAATGAACGTTATTATGAATTATTTATTTGCAAACTCTACAGTATTGAAACTCTGAAAGTAAATATAAAATTACAAAACCTCCATAAGCAAATATAAATAACTATATCCATATCTAAGTAAACATAAATAACTATATATATATATATATATAAGGAGTGAAATTAATTTTTGGTCTAGTGGGTAGAGTGTTCGCCAGTGGTCCTGGAGACCTGGGTTCAATCCCAGGTCGTGTCATACCAAAGACTTTAAAAAATGGTACTTAATACCTCTATGATTAACACTCAGCAATATAAGGGTAAAGTGGAGCAATCCAGAGAAAGGAGTAGCACCCTCCCTTACACCTCGGTGTAGTAGCTATTGAAAAGAGAGCCTTCTGGTCACCCTCGTCTATGGTCGCTAACTTTACTTTACTTACTTTAAATATTCATAATTTTCGTTACAGATTTTCATTAAATAATACCAAATTATGTTTTTGTTGTATAACATTCCACTAGAACTAAAAGAATCCCAGTATATTTGCTATAGAAGAAAATTAACTTTTTATCAAAAATTGGTCAGGGTGTTTTTTTTATGGGTGATGTTGTATACTCTGGTCTTTGACAGAAGTGCCATTCTGTATATAAATCATCCTGTCATTTTTTTTATGTCTTTTACGTTACTATGTTATTTATGATTCACAGTATTGAAATAACAGTGATTAACTTATTCAGACCTTATGAACTCTATGATGTGCACACTTTCAAAAGGGGAATAAATGCAAAAGTTTTATTTAGTGCATATAAAGGGCCAGATGATTCATATATGTACAAGATCTTTACAAAATTTAAGGACTGTTTCAGCTTGGAAAGAGTTTTTATGAAGATATTTTTCAAAGAAACATCCTATTCACGGCCATACTGTCTAGGAATAAGCAAAGGTTTTTGATGAGATAATGATAAGATGGGGTAAATGAATAGATAGAATGATTGGAGAGTAGAAGATAAGTGAAGATGGAAATATGAATGAATGGATGGATGTGTGTCTAAGGACATAAAATTACATATTGATCTTGGACTTTAAGAGTTTGAGGTCATAGGCTATTAAAAAACTCTTACGGGAGAGTTCCACAGTTCTGAGGAAGAAATTGTTCGAGTGGAACTAGAATTGAAAATGAAAGATGTAAAAACAGCATAGATGGGATTTGCAAAGTTTATTTTTGAAAATGAAATACTACTTCTGTTCCATTATAGTTGTATTGTTTAGTCATGAATTTTCATGAGCTAAGTATAACAAACATAATGAGAAAATGTGTGATTTATTGTTAGTATGATTTATATCTATACTTTATCGTCTAAATGACTTTATGTCAACTGGTTAATGAAATATTAATAATCTCATTATTTGATTAGAAGAAATTACTTGATAAAATATAAAATGACAATATCAAAAAGTATTCAATGCAAACTGTATATGATTCTATCTTAAGGCCAATTAAACTGATTGATTCATTTAGAAAGTCTTGGTCAAAACATGGATAATAAAAATAATTCAAATTTTATTTACTTACACATAAACTCCATAAAAGGCTTCTTTTGTGAGTCATTGAGAAATTATAATCATCAGAGAATGCATAGATACAAATCCCATATTGACCGGCTCATTGGCCCAGTGGTTAGAGTGTTTGCCAATGGTCTGGGAAACCTTGGTTCAATCCCAGGTTGCGTCATACCAAAGACTTTAAAAATGGTACTTGATACCACCTTGCTTAACACTCAGCAATATGAGGTACGTATCAAGCGGAGCAATATGAGGTACATATCAAGTGGAGCAATCCAGGGAAAAGAGTAGCGCCCTCCACCACACCTTGGTGTAGTAGCTATTGAAAAGGGAGCCTTTTAGTTTCCCTCGGCTATGCTTGCCAACTTTACTTTACTTTATTATTATTATTATCAAGTAACATTCTGGGTTCAAATTTGCTTTATTCTCTAAGTCAGTCGAGTGAGGTACAATTCTGATATGATAAACATAAAACATACACGGCATTTCATATAGTTTCTGTCATAAACCCAAAAAAAGAAAGAATAAGAAAACAAAAGTTTATAAAAATGTGTAACAAGAAATATATTACAAGAATGCATATGTTGTAGACTGACAAAACATGCTACCAAGAAAAAGATATAAAATCCGCTGCAATGATTCAACATAATGATGATGATTATGAATTCATACAAAATGTCTATGGCTTGAATAAACTGGCTTGAATATAATATAATACATGTACCAACTGGCTTGAATATAATATAATACATGTACCAATGGCTTGAATATAATATAATACATGTACCAATGTAGTTTTACACATGATTACTTATTGTTTGATGTTTTCATCCATTTGCAGTTGAATTCATTTACTCAAATTCCTTTACAGGAGTAAGATGTGGCCAAATGAGTAGAGTATTTGCCAATGGTTTGGGAGACTGGAGTTCAATCCCAGTTCGAGTCATACCAAAGACTTTAAAAAAGGGTACTTGATTCCGCCTTGTTTAACAATCAGCATTATAAGGTAAGGATCAAGGGTAAAGTGGAGCAATCTAGGGAATGGAGTAGTGCCCTCCCCTATACCTCGGTGTAGTAGCACTTAAAAAGGGAGCCTTCGGGTCACTCTCGACTGAATTCACCAACTTTACTTATTATAACTGGTTAGAATTTAGAGACTTTCTTTATGTTAGATCTATTGCCATATCAAAACTAAGGAATTCAGTGTGTCCTACTATTTGTCCATAACTGGTGAAAAATAATTAGATGCATACTTTTCCAAAGGATATTAGACTACAAGAAATGCAAACAGGTTGGTCCAGGTTTTGAACACAGGTTGCTGAGTCTATTTCCAACATATATAAGGGCACCATTTATGGATTAAATAGATCTGTCTGAAAATTGTTGGTATTAGATAGGAATTCTTGTCATTGTACAATCATGTGCAAAAAAAAAACTTTTAAAAACAATTATACAAATGATGCAATATAAATATACAATGTATGCAATTCCCTCGCCTCATGGTATGAAATAACCCCAGACATGTTGATATGGCATTAAAATCAATCAATCAACTTTTGACTGTGAACTAAGCAGTAGATTTTGCTCACAAGTGAGTGAAATAGCAGAACATATTCTTTATCATTGTCTCTAATTTACATTTTTATTTGTTTTTAAAGAAATGATGAACCAGAGAGTTTTGATAAAAAAATAAATTAACTAGAAATTAAAAGAGGAAAAAAAAACCTTAATAATGATAATGATTGATAATACTTCCTATGAAGATAAAAATCCATAAATTAGACTTGTATTTATAAGGTCAAAATGAATAAAGAACATTTCATAAGATTACCAAAGAAGATCCTATTTACCCAACCCCTCCGCTCGGGCAGGATATAACACAAGGTCAATTTTTAAGCGGAGTTTAACAGGTTTGAATTCAGAGTTTTCCTTCTCCTAGACTAGTTGCCTCACCAAGGCTGAAGAACCCAGTCTGCCCTACTATTTACCCATAGCTGGAGGGAGAATAATTGGATTCATACCTTTCCCAAGGGTATTAGTGCTATGTGAAATGCAAGCAACCTCGTCCAGGATTTGAACTTGTGTCACCATGTCCATTTCCTACGATGATAACCATTACACCATGGGCACCTCCAAACAAGATATGCTGCACTAAAAGTTTCTTGTAAAAAATGTGTTAAGAATTTTTTCTTTATATAATAACTCATTTATAACACTTAAAGCAACACTTGATAACTCCATGCATTGATCATTTCATAAAGCTCATGATGGTATATCACCTTTACCATAATAAGCCATACTTGACAACACATTATACTTAATACTTTATATAGTATTTAATAATATATCACATTTAACACAATGAAGCACTTAATAATACCTAAGATTGAACACTTTATGCAGAACTTGCAAGTAAATTACAATAACTACTTGTATATGAATTTGTCTCTAAGATTTTCAAAAAATTACATAAACTACAATTTATATATTGATAATTTAGAAAAAAACATTTCTGCTATTTATTGAAAAATCTCTTCTGACTTGTTTGTTTATTAATGTTTTTTATTGTCATAAAAGGAATGTCCGGAAATTGAAAACTTGCAACAGGCATTTTACTTTCCATCAGATATTTACCCACTTTCATTTGGTAATCCATAAATGTTACTTCAATTAGGTTGTGTTATAATCAAGGGAATATGGTAAGGAATATGAATATATCAGGATATATAATAAAATCGAAATAAGGATAAATAAAAACAGAAATTTAAAAGACACCATAGGCAAGCATTAAGTGCAATACTATTTAATTTTTTGTATGTTTGTATTTCAAATTAATTATATTATAAATTCTGTTTCAAATATAAATAAAAAAATTTTTATCTTAGAATATATATATATATGTTTTGTATAATATATATATATATATATATATATATATATATATATATATATATATATATATATATATATATCTTT
This sequence comes from Sepioteuthis lessoniana, assembly GCA_963585895.1. Lineage (NCBI taxonomy): Eukaryota > Metazoa > Mollusca > Cephalopoda > Myopsida > Loliginidae > Sepioteuthis > Sepioteuthis lessoniana. Next base: position 75,854,553 of record OY757917.1, on the reverse strand, counting down.
TGTATAATATATTTATATATATGTTTTGTATAATATATATATATATATATGTTTTGTATAATATATATATATATATATATATGTTTTGTATAATATATATATATATATATATATATATATGTACATATTATACAATATATATATATATATATATACATATTATACAAAATATTTATATAAAAATATATCATACAAGGATAAGTCAAAAATCTTGCAACATTTTGGTTTATTTTAGTTTGTGAAGCATATTCCATCTGAGTAAAGTAGTTCAATCAGTAATAGGTGCCCACTGTGGTTGGTATTATCATAGTAGTTGGTGCACTTGCATTTTGTGTATTGCTTTACTCCATGTGCAATTTGAAATCTGCACAGAGAAATAGGCAATATGGTCTAATTCAGATGCTTTGCAAGTTTGAACTGGGCTATAATTTTGCAAAAACAATCAAAAACATTTGTTATGCAATATGTGAAGGTACAGTTGATCACAGTAGGGTAACCAGATGATACACGAAATTTTGTTAGGGTTACAAGAACTTAAACAATCAGGAAAAGTTCAGCTAGGCTTAAAACCATGAATTCTTCGGTCATAGAAACAAATTTGATGAGTAGCACATGAAAAATCTCAAGCAAACTTAGTATCTCTCAGTACAATGGAGTTAATCCTCTTCATGAACTCAGCAAGATCATCCTCTGGAGGTGACAACTTGTGCCTTGCATTAACAAAACAGCAAAACTTTTGATCCACTCAAGCATATAAAAACATAATAATAAATAAAAATATGCAATAATATACAAAAACATGTAATATTTAGAATATATAACGATACATAAAAACATTTAATAATATATAGAAATATATGATAAAATATAAAAGCATAATATATGAAAATATATAATAATATATAAATATATAAATATAATAACATATAAAAACATAATTATATATAATAATATGAAATAATATATAAAATATTCATTGATATATAAGATCTTATAATGGCATAGAAAAGTATATAATTACATATAAAAAACTCACGATAATGTCTTGTTTTTACAAAGTTATGTTTACCAGCTTTTATAAATAGTGCTATTGGTAAACTGTTTAGTAAATTACGTAAAAATAAAAATTACACCGACGTCTTATTTTATCAGATATATTTACCAAAATTACAAGAGAATATCTTAAAATACTGTAGATTAAATTTGTTCAAAGAAATCGCCAGTGACTTCAAACACGACCTCCAGACGACTTTGGAATCTTTTGCAAGCCTTTCTAATGGTCTCTTTGTTTAAATTAATAAATGCTACAGTTATTCCTACTTTCTGTTCATCTTTGCTGTTGTTCAGAGTTTTGTTGATCTATAACTCAACTATGCCCCACACGTAATAATTAAAAAGATTGCAGTTTGGGAAGTTAGGTAACCAGATGTTAGAGATGATGCTGTTGTAGAAATTTTCTCAAAACCAAAAATAGGTTCTTTTGATAGTGTGGCATAGCACAGAGTCGTGTTGCCAGATGTAGGGTTTTTCAACAGCTACTCTCTCGTGCGAGGGGAACCCTACCTCCTCTAAGCACTTGATTTATGAATCTGTGGTCATGTTAGAAGGTGACTGAGTGCATAATGTCACCCTCACTTGTGACCACCCCAAACGTTATAATGTGGACTTGGTGTTTGGTTTTCTAACTTCAGATTGATACCCAAACAACCTAAAATCTTGTTGGAACTTCCACCGTAAATGCCAAGCAATTCAGATACTGGTTCCACCTAATTGGAGGAATGAATTGTGTCACGGTGCTGCTTTTCTCTCAGTCAGTGCCCAACTGACTCTAGTTTGTTATACAGCAGACAACACCTGAAACAAATAAGGTTCATGAGTAAATTTAATGATTTTAAAAAAGGCGACAATTGTCCATCGCACACTGTATATTCTACCACAACGACTAGCTGTTCATTTTATTCAAAGATGGTATCCTGTTGACTTTTTCCACCAGTTTTCGATTTTTAGACAAGTGTAGCAGAAAGAATTTCGCATTTTTGTTTGGCGCATAATTTAATTCGACCGTTAGGGTCGACGCATAATTTCACCCAATCAGGATATCTTCAATCCGGACTATCTTTCCGGGCAGCACAAATTGAGGAAGCCGTCAAACACCCTCTATGGCTGAATAACTTCGTTCAGTTCAGACGTCTTACTGTCTGCTCTTCAATAGCGGCAGCAGCAGCAGCAGCATCGACACAATGAGGGAAGCGGTCTAATTTATAGACCCCTTGCGTCTTTTTTTCTTTGACCGAGGGTTCCCAGTTGAATATGAATTAGATGAATACAATACGTCACACATAGGAACAACTTTACGTCACCCCCAAAATTGGCTATGTCGACTGCGATGCAGTATTCCGCTCCGACACCTAGCTACTTCTTCACTGGGCAATATTTTCTGGAGACATTCACGCTTCTTCCCGAAACAACCAGAACCACAAACTCACAGTGACTTCAACGTTTCTCTCCTCAAACAGCAAACACGACCTTTGCTACACTATGGCGAACATATCTCCCAGGCACATCCAACAATGCCTTAACTTAACAATGCACTTTTCGCTCAGGCATTTAGCTGCTAAAATGCTTTCTCCACGCCATAACAATTTCATTTCGTCCCTTTACCTATTTCCTTCCTACGAGACTTGCCTGCATAAATGTAAACCCTCTATTCCATGTTGCCATTAAAAACCTTCATATAAAACCTAACGACATTTTCGTCTGCTTACTTCTTCATCCTCCTTTATTTACCAACAACACTTAACGAGGGAATAACAACACACGCAAGAATACATTTCTTCGCTAAAATATTAACAACATTACCTTTCGCTAAACAATTATTGCTAATTGTCTAAAGGTATATTCATAAGCCCCAAGTTTCTTTCGAAGATGGCCATATACTTGAGTTTTTGTCTACTTGGTTAAAATCACCCTTATCTAACATGGGAGTATATGATCTGTTTTCTCAGTCTGCTGTCTTCAAATTTGTTCCGGTGGCCAGCCCATGTTAGTTTGCGTTGGGCGAGTGTATCGTATATACAAGGGAATTTACATTTCTTCAGGATGAATTTATTTTGGATATGGTGCCACCACTTGACATTTATTTTGCACAAGTGATGCATCATATAGATGAGAAGTATTTGGGCATCTGCTTTGTACGCCATCCAAGTTTCTACACCATACTGGAGGATAGAGAGAGCTATGGAGCAGTGTTGGATATTGACTTGAAGATCTCATTTGACATGCTGAATAAATTGTTTTTGGCATGCTACAAGAAAGTCACACTCTAGAACAAAAACAAACAAACAGGAAATAGACCTGTTTCTTAAAGTAAACAGGACACATGTGTTTCCCAGCAGTAGTGTGTGGGTAGCATCCTAAAAGGAGGCGTGTCCACGAAGGCGGTTGGCCGAAAAAGATGTGACCACGAGAATTTTTGCGGGCGTCCGGAATATTATATAACTACGAAGATTTCTACCTGAAGAGCAGAAATGCTGGAAAAGTTTTAATGCAGATTCATATCTAGGCCCCCGTGTGTGTACAAACTCACCCGTTTTCGACTCTCTCTCACTCTACCCATACGTACATGGAAAAACAGATTGTATTTTTGTACACTAGCGTTGTTGCCTTTTTCTGTTATGCTACAGCGGTTCACTGTACATTTAGTTTATGGAGAAATCTTTGTTAACCAAAACCCACTTCCTCCACTCATCAAAGGCTTTGTATTTAACATTTATGTATCTAGTTCCTGATTAAATCTGTTGTTGTTGGCGACTATGAAGTCAAGATATCTGAATTTGTTTACATGGGTTAGTACCTGGCCTCTATCTCTATGTCTTGACCAATGTCATGAGATTCCGTAGGGGAGTGATACATTACATCGGTTTTCTTGCGATTAATTTTCAATCAAACTGCCTTTTCAGATTTCAAGAAATAGGTGATTATTTCCTGTGCATCCAGGTGGTTGTGTGTCACGAAAGTAGTGTCGTCAGCAAACAGGAACTCGCTTACCAGAACATTACTGGTTTTTCTTGCATGTTGTATGTGCATAGAAATAATTAACTAGTGTAGAATTAACTCCCTTGGAGTTTTTGCAATAGAAATAAAGTCATGGTTGACACAATACGTATCTTGTGGTTATGTTTATGTTGGCGCCGGGAAACTATCGTTCTCTTGCAAGTCCGTGTTCTAAGACGACTCTGGTTAGCTTTATCTCACTTTCTTCTTTAAATACAACATGGTGTCAGAATCTTAAACCCTTTTTCCAACGTAAAACAGTTACTCACTATCACGTTCTAGTCGTCGGACGAGAAAACATGGCTTTTCAATTTCATCTCGGGGAACCCTTAGACTTTTCCAACGGAAATATTTCTGAAAACTAAAAACTTTTCAAACAAGAACTGAGGCTTTACCTAATAGCTACAGGAAAAATTGAAGAAACCAAGCGAAGTTAAAACTAGCAGTCTACTCACTTGTATAGGTAAAAAAGGCTGCCAGATTTATAACAATTTTGAATTTTCGTCTGTGTATAATGAAATGAATTACGACATAGTAATGACAGAATTCGAGAAATACTGCATTCCTAGAAAACATTTAACACAAGTGGAGGCAGAAAAATTCAATGACTTCGGAAACAAATTCAAAACGCTGAGTCACGAGAGTGAATTAAAAGGATTGAGAGACAGCCTCATCAAGGACATGATTATTATCGAAACAAATGACCTCCGTCTTCTGCAAAAACTCCCATCAGGAACTAGTTTAACGCTGGAATTTGAATTAAGGCAGGTCAGGTCAAGCCGCTGAGGCTACAAGACAACCAATAGAACTCCGACAAAGAGAACCCAAAGAAGCAAATTTCGCAAAAAGTGAAAAAAAAAAACAGTTACCTACCAGCGAAGAAAAAAGCCTGAGGAAACACTCTCTCACAAAGGGAAAAAACTCCTTTCTCCTATAGAGAAAAAATAATAGAATTCAAATTCTGTTCATACTCACACTTTCGAGGCAATTGCCCTTCATACAACCAAATCTGCAACACCTGCAAAAAACGCAACCACTTTGCAAAAATGTGCTCCTCAAATAAACACGTTAAGGAAATCACGCAAAATGACTCACCAGCATCTGAAGAAGAACAAACTTATGTAGGCTGCATCACAGACAAAACACAGCCAACAACACACAAACGAAAAACATACGAGGTGAACTCAACGTCAGAAGTTTGGTTTGTCACATTAGAAGTAAATGTCATGAAGACAAGATTCAAAATTGACTCAGTTAGTCAAGTAAACATCATTCCAAAGAAAGACAACCAGCCACTGAAAAATAAACCTTGACTAAAGCCTACCCACACCAGTCTAACAGCCTATAACAGCACCTCTATCCCATCACTAGGAAAGTGTGCAGTACAAATTCCACACAAAAACAAAACATATGATGTCCCAATAATTGTATCAGAAACCGACGCCTTTCCAATCCTCGGACTAAAAACCAGTGTTGACATGCACCTAATAAAAAGAGTTCTCTGCATCTCAAAGGGAGGACCTGTTTTCCTCTCGAAATTTAATGATTGTTTGGGGGAACTTGGGACATAACCATGGTATCACCACATTACAATGGACCCAAATATAAAGCCCATCATAAACCCACCAGGCAAAATACCATTTACCCTCAAACTGAGACTAAAACAGAAGCTGCAACGAATGACTAATCTTGACATAATTGTTCCTGTGAATGAACCCACAGACTGGGTTTCCTCTCTAGTAGCGGTAGGAAACCCCAATGGCAACCTGCATGTTTGTTTAGACCCTCGAAATATAAGCAAGGCAAATAAAAGGGAGCCCTGCTACCTACCAACAATAACTGACATATTCCAGGAAATGGCAGGAACACAGTACTTCACCATGCTAAACGCTTCAAATGCTTTCTGGCAAATTAGTGTGGATGAAGTAAGCTCTAAACTCCACACCTTCAATTCTTTCTGTGGCCGTTTCTGATTTCTACGCATTCTATATAGAATTCACAGTGCAGTGATCATAGAATCCATAGTGGGATACTGGAATGTACAGGATGACATCATCATCTGGACGGATACCCCTGAACTGCTTGAAAAAAGAACAATTGAGTTTCTGCAAGCCGATCAAGATTAGAACTGAATCGAGTCAAGGGTCAATTCAAAATTGACATTCCTTGGGCACACGATATCCAACAAGGGAATAGCACCAAGTACCAGAAAAATAAAAGTTATCACAGGCATGAAAGTATTTCTAATTCCAGGAGACAGTAGTTTGTTTCAACTGATGTCAGGGATAAACTGGCATAAGCTATCAGATGCCACTCATTTTCATGCAGCAGTTCTAGCATCAGATGATACTTTGATTGGGAGTTTAGGATCAAAATATTAAACTCGGGGTGGTCATTTTTTCAAGGTCTTGAAGTGCCTCCCTTTGAGGTTTGTCAAAGAACTAAATAATGTCCTTCTCCAGCAGGCGTAAGGATGCTGAACCAACAAACCAAAACGACTTACCACGCTTCTTAGGCATGATTACATATCTGGGAAAATTTCTCCCAAACCTCTCTAAAAAAACAGCACCCTTACGTCTGCTGGAGAAGGACATTATTTAGTTCTTTGACAAACCTCAAAGGGAGGCACTTCAAGACCTTGAAAAAATGACCACCCCGAGTTTAATATTTTGATCCTAAACTCCCAATCAAAGTATCATCTGATGCTAGAACAGCTACATGAAAATGAGTGGCATCTGATAGCTTATGCCAGTTTATCCCTGACATCAGTTGAAACAAACTACTGTCTCCTGGAATTAGAAATACTTTCAATTCTGTTTGCCTGTCAGTATTTCCATGAATACGTATATGGACGATATTTCATCGTACACAAAGATCAGAAACCACTCGAGTCTAAAGTGAACAAACAAATAGCCAAAGCTCCATCTAGAATCCAGCGTTTCTTTTAAGGCTTCAAAAATATGATTTCAACCTTGAATACATAAAAAGCCAATTAATGAAGGTCACGGGCATACTAAGCCGGGCTGCATTACAAGACAACACTGATGAAATCTCCGACAAAAAAATGAAGTACTTTGTCAACTTCACGATGTCTTCCCTCCCAATCAGTGAAAATACTCGCCAGAAACTAGTAACTGAAATAGCAAAGACTGATATACTAAAAAACTACGACATCAAATCCCTGCAGGATGGCTGGATCATCGCCTCAAACTTGACACCTGTCTCAAACAATACCATCACCATAATTCAATGATCACATACCAAGATGGGCTTCTTCTCAAGGGCCAACAAATCATAGTTCCCTCAACACTCTGAATGAAAATATGCAAAATCCAACACTAAGGTCACCAGGGAATTGAAAAAACAAAGTTACAGGTAAGACAATCACTCTTATGGCCAAACATGAATGCTGACATAACAAATACGATATCAAATTGTGAGGCATGCCAAAAATACAAAACCGTCAAGGTGCTGAAAAACTCAAGAACCATGAGATTCCTGACAAACCTTGGACAAAAGTCGGTATGGACCTGTTCAAAATACAGGGGAGAACCTACCTCATAGTTGAGGACTATTACTCCAAGTATTTTGAAATCAACAACCTCCTCAAAAACACTTCACCTATTGTGATAAAGAAGAGGAAAGTAATGTTCACAAGACATAGAATCCCCAAACTAATCATTTCAGACAATGGTCCAGAATTCACTTCGATAGAATTCAGAAAATTCTCAGCAAACTTGGATTTTGAACATGATACTAGTAGCACAGAATTTGCGAAATCAAATGGAATGGTTGAGAGAATAATACAAACGGTCAAAAGAGCCGAATTGAAATGCTTTATATCATGGGATGATGCACGGCACCAGGCAAGGATAACACCCCATCACCAGCAATAAAACTGATGAAACGTGAATTACGGACGTTGTCACCTAGAATAAAGGAACCCAAATAACAGGACAAGTCCTCAAAGCAGAAACCTTAAAAACACAAAAAAACTCTCACCTTTGAACATCAGTGACTATGTCTGTTTACATGATGACAAAACCTGGTCAAGAAAGGGGAAAGTAATCAAGAGATGTGAACAACCCAGGTCATAGCTCATCTAAACAGAGAATGGCTGAAAACTCCGTCGCAACAGACGACATCTGTTCGTCATCCCTCAATCACCAGAGCTCAGGATTTTCGCATCCCCGCAACGTACAAACACACCGCCACCAGAAATTCAAGAACACCAACCAACTATATCTGAACAAATGATCTGAACAAGAGTTGGAAAAAAAGTATAGCCACCTCGTAGGATGTCGGAATATACTTTATAATTCTGAACCAAAACATAGCCGAAGATGAAAGGACTTGGGAGGGGGATGGTGTATGTGCATATAAACAATAAGTAAGTGTAGAGTTAACTCCCTTGGAGTTTTAGCAATATATACCCGGTAGAAATAAAATCATGGTTGACACAACACATATCCTGTGGTTATCTTTATGTAAACGCCGGCAAACTATCGTTCTCACTCAAGTTCATGTTCTGAGAGGAGTCTGGTAAGCTTTATCTCACTTTCTTCTTTAAATATAACATTGCAGACTTAAACTGACTGGCATTGAACAGGTTTGCCCCCGGTCTACGCTGTATCCAAACTTCTTGATTGCAATCAGTGAAGGCATCAGACAAAACCATAGAAAGAAAAATTGAGAACAGTATTGGAGCCAGAACACAGCCCTGTTTCACTCCGTACTCATCCTCAAATGGTTTTGAAAGTTCTTTTAAGCTGACTGACACCTTCATTCCAGCATGCAAGGCAGCTACGAGCCAGACAAAATATTCAAGGCATCCCAATTTCCGTAGTATGTTCACAGTGTCGAAGGCTTTTGTGAAGTTGTCAAATATCATGTAAAGAGGAATATTCTGTTCAATGTATTTCACCTGTATTTGTCGAAAGGAGAAGGTCATGTCCGTGGTTCCTCGGTTTGTGCCTCATGGTCAATAGTTGGGTGAGCAGTATGAGGGTGAACACTTTCCCTGGAATGGAGAGGAAACGTGATTCCGTGGTTGTTCCCGCAATCTCATGTATCTCCCTTTTTGAAGATGGTAACAAGTTAGGCGCCCTTCCAGTCTGCAGGGACTTCCAAGTTTTCCCAAGTGTTTTTTATGTTGGTGTAGCGTACCTCGACAAACTTCATACCTCCTTTCTTAATAACTTCTGGATTCAGTCCGTCTGCTCCAGGAGACTTTACGTCGCGGAGCATAGAGATAACCTCACTCACTTTATCCAGGTCTAGGCATTTACACATCCAGGGTTGGGTTGGCCTTTCTTCATTGTTATCAACCTCATCTTGTTCCACTGTTGACGTTTTATTGAGCAGTGAGGCAAAGTGATCCTTCCACCAGGCAATAAACTTGTACTTTACTGTGATTGCTGTTTTGTTGTTGAGGACTAGCACTTGTTCTGTGTAGTTTACTCTAGTCCCCTATACACTTTGGGAAAAAAAGGTAAACTTTGGAGTCATTACAGTTTGTAAGTGTCTGAAGTTCAGCCGCTTTTGTCAGCCATTTTTTTTATTTTTGAGTTCTCTGCATCTCTGTTGGAGAAGTTGACAGCATTTTCTGTATCTGACCTTTGCAGACTTGGACTTCTTGCTGAAAATGTTATCCCTGGCTAGATTCCTATTATTAATAAGCTCTTCCAGCGTCATGCTGTTTCTGTCGAAACAGTCTTCATGCTTCCTCACTATAGAGCCGATTTTTTTCCTGGATATCTTGTACACGATTGATTTGGAGGCAATCCACGTTTTTCCTAGAGTATCTTTTGAATTTCAACTAGCCTGTCGCTTTGCAGGTCATTCTGACTCTGATGATCTTTTGTCCAGTTGGCTGGTACTGTAGAATACATCGACTGCATCTCTGCAGAGGCTAAGATCCCTCTCAACGAGTATCCTGAATATGACATTAAACAATCTGATGGTGAGGTTCCAGTAATGCTGGGGCTTTGGGGAATGTGGAGTACCTCTTCATTGTCATCACTTCCTGGTCCACTCTGGCCTGGAGTTGTAGCACCTGATAGATTCCTATCTATGCATCAAATAGAACTTAAAGTGTACTAATGCTAAACTGAATTGTTTGAGAAAGAACTGTTTTGATATTTAAACTGCGTACTTATGCTACACTGAATTGTGTGAAGTAGAACAGTTTTGACATTCAAACTCTACTTAGGCTGAACTGAATTTTTTGAATTAGAATTGTTTTGACATTTAACTGTGAGTAAACAAAAACTAAACTTATACTAAACAAAATTGTTTGAATTAGAACTGTTTGACTAAACTGAATTGCTTGAAATTGGAATGTTTTTGACAACCAAACTGTGTACTTATGCTAAACAGAATTGTTTGAAATATAACTGTTTATTTGTATAAAAATGGATTTGACATTAAATAACCTACAAAGGTTGATATGCCATCAAACCCAAACAAAAAAACAAACAATCGTATTATCTTGATCGTGTTTGTTGCGAGCTTCCTGATTAGCATTTTGTCTTTCTTCATTCTCCGCGTCTCTCGTAAGTTTGCTAGTGGACTTGATTATAACATAATTAGTACTGTAATTTGCTTCTCTTATTGCTCTTGTGTTCAGAAACTCTGTCAGATCATGTTGTCACATCATAATTTAGTTGATGACGTGGCAGTGTTTGGATCTTGACTGCATCTTGGAGTCCTGGTGGATTTGCTTGTGTTTGAAATAGACGTTAGTAATAACGAGCTGATGTTCTGTGCAGATGGATAGCAGCAGATTTCCATTGGTATGAGTCTTGCTTGTTCCAAACTTACCAAGAACCATCGGCCAGGTATGATATAATCAGCCAACTCGAGTGTTAAAGTTTCCTGGAAGGATGATTTTTTCTGCATTGATTTTATCAAGAAAGCATAAAGTAGATGATAGAGTAGGTCGTAGAAACTACTTATTTTTTTGTTGTCATAGACAGAAGCGATCAGGGTACAATATCTATTATCGACTAATGAAAATCTCTGCGTGATAAGTTTGGGATCCTCAGACATACACGACAGAAGACCATTCCAGACCATAAAAACACCCCAACTTCACTTCTGTCTGTTAATGTTTTCTCACTCCCCTAAAAAGTGTAACCCTTCTCCTCTCTGTCGCTGCAGCTTTCAACGAACCTGACCACATTCAGAGCTGCTAATTCGATGTAGTATATCTGGAACTCCTTAATTGACAAAACCTAAAACACAAAAAAAGATCGAGTGTGAATTTGATAATCTAAGGCGAGAATTTAATCATAGCAGCATATATATATATATATATATATATATAGAGAGAGAGAGAGATAAAAGTTACAATAGCATGGATATAGTCACCAAGTGGCATTGCTTCTGGCCACACTATCCTAACTTAGGTATACTCGCTTTATCACTGATATTGAGTTCGCGTTATCAGTGAACATAGAAAACTATATTATTAATATTGGATGTTCGTCAGAGGTCCCGGAGACCGGAGTTTAATCCCAGATCGAGACATACCATAGACTCAAAAAACGGTACTTGATACCTCCTGGCTTAACAGCGCTATAAGGTACGGATCAAGAGTCAGTGGAACAATCCAGGAAAAGGAATAACGTCCTCCCCTACACCCCAGTGTAGTAGCAATTCAAAATGGCAAAGAAACGCAGCCATAATTGTTGGGAATCAATATCTCATCAAGAGTTGTTGTATAGAGGAGAAACTGACTGTATTATAAGTGTATTTTAATAATACATATATAGACTCTTTGTCTACACTTTTCTAACCTTGATCTATATGTTTTATCAATAATACTGAGCACTTTTATTTATAAACAAAGCCAACGGCATTATTAATATCAATATTATATATATATATATATATATATATATATATATATATATATATATATATATATATATATATATATAATGCGTGTAATATATGTAGTAGTGTCTGTTTGTCCAAAACCAAACTTAATAGTCATATGAGGTTTTATGAGAACAAGCAATCCCCGGCTTAGTTTGCAGAAGTCCCCTACAGCAACCTCGAAGTAAGTCATGCCTTGTCCGTGACAAAGTATGTCGGTGTACAGAAGTTAGGAGAAATCATATCAATGACCATGACAGTTATCTCACTTTTCCCATTTGGTTGTGCTTGCAAGGATTAATTTGGCCTGTGGAGTCACATGTGATCCCATGGGTACTTTTAGTGATTTTAAGGAATTGGCCTTCTGCAAAGAAGTGGCTGTCATTATGTATATATTTATGCATATAACCATAACCTAGCAAAAAACATCACATTATAATTAGTTTCTTATCTAAGCAGTATAATATCGGAATAGATTAATTTCCGGTCCAGTTTGCAATTGAATGATAATTTTGTTACCTCTGCAAAACCTTTTGTCATCTGATTGTATTATAATTCTGTTTTCATGTTGCGTACATATATATATATATATATATATATATATATATATATACATATATATATATACTGTTATTACTACATTCAACATAAATTAATATATATATATATATATATATATATATATATATATATATATATATATATATATATATTTCTATTGCTTGATACAATAATACGTTTAATTATTTTGATCCACATTAATTGTGTATAAAACTTATAGTAATGATGATGATGATTATAGCAAAGGTAATGATAATCATGATGAGAGTGGCAGTGGAAATGAGGATGATGATGAGAGTGGCAGTGGTGTGGTGATGATGATGATGATGATGATGTCTGTAGTAATGATAATGATAATGATGGTGGCAGCGGTAATGATGTTATTCAGTCCATTAAGGTAAGATTTCCCAGTTTATCCATCCTCTGAGTTATGCAGGGAACAGCCAAGCAGTCAATGCAAAAATAGGCAAAATGCAGCAAATAAATAAACATTATAGAAAGTAGAAGGGATTTTATTTAATTGCAAATGGATTTTCAAAATAGACACAAACTCCACCAACCCCAAAAAAACAAAATCTTACCAAATAAAAACTACAAAACAAATAAAGATTTATTGATTTTACTTGGAAATATCCTTAAAAGCAGGGGGCGGGGAGCTTTACAGAACTGTGTTAGGCTTTTGCCTGTTTCTTTTGTTTGTTTGTTTGCTTTTATTAAGTCTCAGGCTGAAAACCACATCAAGACAAAGAAAGGGGGAATTCCTTTCTCTTACTTTTGATATGTCATTTTTCAAGAACTGTCTGAGTAATCTTTGGAGAGACCAAAAATAAATAAATAGATAAAAAAGGAGTTGGAAATAAACGAAAAAGAACCAAAACAAAAGCAAAAAAAAACCAAAAAACAAACTCAGAATGAAATGTATAAATAAGGGAATAAAATAAACATAAAAAATCAATTTTTGCGGTTAAATTGTTGCTTTTTTATTCTATTTTATTTTATTTTATTTTTATCTTTTTCAACTGAAAATTGTTTTATTCTATTTTCTTTGTTGGGTTTTATCTTTGTATTGATGCCTTCCATTTTTATGTTTGCTTTCTTTTCTTTTTTTTTCTTCTAATTTCGTTTCTGGCAGAAATTCCTCATTGCTCCATATTTTTAATGTACTCAAAGTGAATGCAATGCTTTGCACAAGTAAATTTTGATTTCTGCTGAAAATGAGGAAATGCATCTTTAAGAATCTTTTTTTAAATTTCTGAAATCAAAGAAGAGGGTTGTTTACCATTCCCAAAATTTGTGTTTTACTTATTTTTCTAAGAATATTTTTTGTATAATTAACCTTTTCACAGGCAGATAATTTTTAACTCTTGCAGAGTGGGCAAATTATTTTCAGAAAATTTGCAAGATTGAGGTTATGTTCAAACAAGTCAATAAATCTAATACAAAAAAAAAATAGACATAATACGATCATTTGATCGGCAATTTAGTGTCATTGTACAATAACATGAAAACAATAAAACACTTAATTCTAATAATGATACTTTTCAAAACAACCTTTACACAATCCTACACCGCATCAGGACATCCTAGTAACGATTCTCTTCAGTATCATTGAATTGGCCAATGAGGAGTCAATGGGAAGATACCTTACATTGAGCCTTCTCAAAAAAGGACCAAAGTACTCTTGGTGACAAAAATGTCACTGCCTGCAAAAATGTCAATGCAAAGAATCTTAAAAAAAATGTGAATTAATGAATTATTCAAGTTATTTAAAGAAAGGTTGTATAGAATATTTTAACACTTCTTGAGTGTCCAAACTGTTTATCATTCTGGTTCTGGTACTGCAAATAGATTGATTTATGTTAACGGCATGACAAACCAGCGAGAGTTATTTCCTGTTTCACAGTTTAGAGAATTGCATTCATTATTCGTTTATATTTAAATACATATTTATACGGTTTCAAGTATTCCTACAGGATAATTATAATAATGATAATAATAAAACAACAATCGTTTTAAGCGACTAACAAGTGACGTCTCACACGAGAAGACTTGGACGTGGATAAAAAAGGGAAACCTAAAGAGAGAAACTGAATCTCTTCTAATAGCAGCACAAAACAAAGCCATTAGGACCAATAATATCAAAGCAAGAATTGATAAGACGCAACAAAACAGTAGATGTTGGGTATGTGGTGGTAGAGACTAAACGATCAATCACATAATAAGCGAATGCAGCAAATTAGCGCTGAAAGAATAAAAAACTAAACACGACTGCGTGGGGAAAGCGATTCAGTGGGAATCGTGCAAGAAATTGAAATTTGACCATACGAACAAATGGTAGATGCACAACACAGAATCTGTCCTGGATAATGAGACACAGAAACTTCACTGGGATTTCGAGATATTAACGACCCCCAAATTTCGGCTGGACGACCAGACCTAGTCATAATCAACAAAAAAGAGTACTTGCTGAATTGTAGACTTTGCTGTCCAGCTGACCACAGAGTAAAACTGAAAGAAAGCGAGAAGAAAGATAAGTACCTGGATATTGCTAGGGAATTACAAAAGCTGTGGAACATGAAAGTGACAGTGATACCAATTTTAATTAGTGCTCTTGATAGTTACCAAAGGATTGGGATAAGAACCGGAGGACTTAGAAATAAGAGGACAAGTTGAGACCATTCAAACGACAACATGAGATCGACCAAAATACTGAGAAGAGTCCTGGAGATTTGAGGAGACTTACTGTCACTCTAACTCCACTGAGAAACCATCGACTAACGCTGGTGTGAAAAAACTCGCAAAGAAGTTAATAATAATAATAATAATGATAATAATTATTATTTTAGTTGCACTATCACAAGTCCGTTAGTTTTTGGTTTTTAATATACTTACAAATGAATTAGTTAAGAGATAGTGTGCTATTATCTTCATTTGAATTTAGAATCCGATGGCCAAAATTTGAAAAGAAGAGGAAACAAAAGGAAAAATGGGATAAAATATTTTATCTCTAAACACGTCAGCAGTGAACAATCAGCGCAAATGACAAGTCATCATCATGACGTGCTGAGAGCACAGATTTCCCTAACTCTCGCCTTTCATCTCTATCATCCATCGTTTCCTACAGGTCTTCTAGACTATATCCTGTGTCCATACAGAGCTGTTGTTAATAAGTTCTAGTTAGTCGTAGAATACTTGCATGTCACTCTGAAGGGATCCATTGAATGTTGCTTATGAGTTCGTCCTTACTTCTCCAGCAATATCTTGCATGTCTTGTCCATCTTATTCGGATGGTTTTAGTGATGGGTGGACGTACAGCTACTGTGTTGTGGGATGTTGCTTCCACGATTTGTTCAGTATAGCTCGTAGCAATTTTGTGAAATTCCTCTCTAGCCTTTTCTCTATACGCTTAGTCAGCATCCATGTAATGCATCCATATTGTAGAATTGACAGGGCTGCTGCTGCTTGGAAAAAATTGCGTTTTTTTATCGGATAAGTTTGACTTTCATATGATCGATAATCTATCGATAGCAGTTCATGTCTTCTCTAGGCGCATAATGGTATCATTTTTAGTTGATGAGACGCTGCTTCTGAGGTAGGTGAACTTGTCCACAAGTTTCAGAGAACCATAATGAAGTATGGAGATATCTCTTTTTTGATTAAAACACATGTACTACGTTTTGTCTTCATTCATATGGAAGCTGATGCCACCTGCTGCCAGCTCTAGATTATGCAGCAAGCATTCGGATTGGGTAGGTTTATTAGACAGGAGCGCTATGTCATCTGCGTAGTCCACGGCAATTATAGTTTGTACGGGGTATTGTCTGGTTCCTGGCTTTTTTTTTAGAGTAAAACCATTTTCTTTCATTAGATCTATCGATGTTAGAAGTACATAATCTGGGCAGATTAATGATCAGAAATGGGGTTAATGTATCTCCTTGCAGAATATCAGCAACAATGTCAAAGAAGTCGGTGTCTCCATCCGGTGAACGAACTTTTACTTTCGTGTTTTATTGAGCATCATTATAGCAGTGACAGTTTCTTTGGGAAGACCATTGGTTAGAAGTATTTGCTCCCTCTTGCCTCTATGTATGGAGTCAAATACCGTGGAGCAATCAACAAATAAGTGTCGCGTCGAGGTTTTTGCACGGACTCCTTCTAGAATTCGACGGATTGTTAGAATTTTTGATGTTATGAATCGGTTTCTCTTAAAACCATTTTGATTATTCCAAAGAATTTTTTCAATTTCTGATTCGAAGCGGTTGAGTAGCAGAGTATAAATCTTAGTCGCTATGAGTTATACCTCGGTAGTTCTTGGGAATTCCGAGGTCACCTTTCATGGGAAAAGGGATGGTGCAGCCTTTAGTCCATCTCTGTATTGTGTTACGGTTAGTATAGTCGTCAAATTTCCTTGTTTTCTTTGTCTTCTGATGGTATTTCATCAAGACTGGTAGCTTTCCTGTTTTTATTTTTGTTAGTACCACGTCGAGTTCATCTTGAGAAAACTGTCCTAGTTTGACATCTAGTTGATTATTAATAATCTTTGTGATTGGTTTATCCGTGACTTTAGGAGATTTTCCAAGCAGATTCTTAAAATGTTCTTTTCTCGTGTGTATTCATTCTACTTGGTTGGCAGCTTTTGTTTAGCTCTGGAGATGCTTTTCCTTTAACTCATTTCATTTATTGTCTGCCACACTAATTTAGATAGTCTATCTTCCACTGAATTTCTTATTTTATTGATCTGGCCTTGAATGTATTCTATTTGTTCTTTTTGATATGCGTTAATCAGTTGGGTGGGGTGGAGAATCTTACCCCTCTGCAGAGATGCAGTTGGTGTATTTTACAGCCCTAGTCAACTGAGCTGGTTATAGGTTTTATTGCAAATATGATCTGTATTTGTATTTTGTTTGTTATTTAATGACATAGCAACCTTCTCAGGTTATTTAATGCCAAATTCATTCTTTTTTTAGAAAGAAAGTAGTGGTACTATTTAATTCATCGATGGAAAGATAAGGGGGTTCATACTTTATTTGTTTGAAAGGGTATTTATCTGAAAGTGAATGTAATAGCACAACTGGAGTTCAAACTCATGTACTCCGACCCCGCAGTCTAGTACTTTAACCATTGCACAACAGGGGACACCCCTGAATATGATCTAGTTACTACAATACATAATACTTTAAAAAGAAAAAAATGTACCATATGTTAAGTAAGGTGGTTAAATAATGTAGTAATAAAGATTTGTAATGAAAATCATATCAAGGCTGAAAAATGCATAACTGTGTCATATTCAGGACCCATTATCATTATATTTGCTGATTCATTGTAATAATCAAAGAGATTTCCCATCCCACTTTTCAACACTTTTTAATGTATGAAACAGTCATAACTTTTAATATGCACTAAAACAATTGAATTGTGTACTTACTTTTACATCAGTTCATCTCTTGGTCCCTTTAAGGGAATCTTACAAATGTATACACATAGACCAGCATGCATATACATATATACATCTTACTAGTAGAAGTAACCATTTTGTGATTCGGGGGAAGTACTCAGTATTACTGGTGTTATAATTGTCTCTCAAGTGGCTGTTGTACTCATTCTTTCATTCAATTTTACTTCCATTAAGATTTGAGTAAGTAGAGTTTCTTCTGTTAAGCCAAGTTTATGGACGAAAGAAATATAATGATGGCAATAATAGTCACAGATATCCTCTTCTGTCCATTAAGTTAAGGTTTCCCGGGTTATCAGGCATCTGAGTTATGTAGGGAACCAAATAGTCAGTGCAGAAAGAGGTAAAAATAAATGGAACAAATAACAAATGAATAATTATAAGACTTTTCCATCCAAACAAAAAAGTTCATTGAACTTTATTCTGGACCAGATGCAATGGTACTGGGACAAAATGTTCTTTATAAAAAAGTAAAGGGCACATATCTAACTTAATAAAAATTCTTTTATCATAGTTTGTTTTCTAGATGAGACACAACATGATAATAATCAGTTAGTGATAAGGTAGAAGAAAGCATCACAGATTGAATCAAGACAGGACAACTAATTTTTTTTTCCCAGTATCCTAATTCATAATCTTCGTCAAATTCAAGGCGTGCCAACAGTACTGATTCGCTCGACTCTCTTTTACTATCCGTCCTTATGTATCATCGATCTGGCCAGGTGTTATAGACAGCACCAAGTGTCCACACAGAGCTATTGAATGTAAGTTTCTTTGCGAATAGGCAAACATTAGTGTGTCCATGTGTAGTAGTCCATAAGAGAACGTTGCTTATGAGTTTGTTTTTACTTTTCCAACAGTGGCCGGCATGTCTTCTTATTTGGATGGTTTGTGGGATGGGAGGTAAGAGGCTGTACTGGTGTTGTTTTGTAATTTGCTGCATGCACGATTTGTTCAAAACAATATGCTCGCATCCTTATGGAGTTCCCATCAAGCTTTTTCTTCAAGCATTTCGTTAGAAGCCAAGTTATGTTGCCATACAGTTGTAATGACATAGCTTCAGCTTAAAAGAATTCCGTTTTTTTTTTATTAGCAACATCAAGGCCCACCTTGATGTTGATGAAGAGCATGAATTGGGATACTGGGGAAAAAAATTACATGTCCTGTCTTGATTCATACAGTTGATAACCTGTCAATGGTTTTCTATGCTTTACGTATGAGTACGTTGACTCTGCTTCCCGTTGATGAGATTTAGGTATGTGAACTGGTCTACGAATCTTGGAGTCTTGCTACTTAACAAAAGACTTGCACCATCTTGATTAAAACACATGAACTCTGTTTTATTTTAGTTCATGTAGAAAAAATTGCTTTTGGCTATATCCAAAAGACACCAACTCCTTATTCCATTAAAAGAAAAAATGTAAGAGTATTATTTATTGTCTACAGTGCTACTAAGTAATAACAAGCCATTATTTAGAGTCTATAATTTAAAAAATAACTTGCGCCGAATAAAGTGTATTGTTGAAAATCAACTTAGGATAATTGGAAAAGGCTGACTTGGGTTTAAAATCTATTACAAGAGATTCAGTAAGTAAGTTCAGTGATGGAACAATTACATTTCTGTCTGAAAATAAAGATAGATGAATTAAAGGTAAACAAAATGATCTCTGTGAAGATAGTACCTAAAGCCTATGCGGTATAGTCACCAAAGATTTCATGTGGGTGATAGCTAATTGTTAGATGGGGTGAAGCAGAAACACAAAAACACAAAGCTCTAGCGTGAGAACCTCTGTTGGAGAGAATTCCCATTGGATCGTGGTTAAAATGCTGGACTATGGAGTCGATGTAAGCGAGTTCGAACTCCATTCGCGAAATTACGTTCACTTTCAAACAAAGACCATTGGAAAAGGTATGAACCCTCTTACCCATCGAGCAATGGGTCAAATGATATCACTTTTGTTCTTCTATAAGGATGACATTGGCATCAAATAACCCACGACGGTTGATATGCTCTTAAACAAAGAAACCAAACCGATTCAAACCAGAAACTCTGTTGCTTTGTTCTCACTGTTCAGTTTCTGAGATAATGGAAGTGGGTAAAATGGGTAATAGACATAATGTGTGGGGTAGTTTCTTCATTGTGGCTGGAACTGACTCATCCTGCATTTTGGAAAGTTCACTCCGTATACGTGAACGCCTGTCTATTCATACCTCAGCCACCAAAACAGAGGAAAATTTCACCATTCATCATTTGTCATTTTATACTGGGGCTCACAGAACACCCACTTCTCACTTCTGCCTCGCACAAGCAACATGGTCTGGCTAACAACAAGTACCAACCAACGGATAATGGAGTCTGGTGACCGATTAATTGTTGTTTTCAGTCCCAGGTGCTAGATCAAGCATATCTTGTTACAACTAGACAATTGGATTAGATATTGAACTTTGTTAAGGCATATTTCTTTCAGGTAGTGCGCGTTGAGTTCTAGAGAGAGTGGATTCTCCCTTCATTGCCATTACTCTGAGATCTACTCTGGTATAGAGTGGCAGTACCTGGTAAGGTCCAATCGAAAGATCAAATAGATCTACCTGAAAATTTTTCGTATTATATAGAAATACCATATAACAAGAAAATGGTACTTCATGCTCCACAGAGTTACGGAACTGGAGCCTCAACAGCAGAATAAATTTAGTCCTGGCGTAAAGTGATATGGAAAGTCGTCGTTATAAAGGGAACGGGAGGCTAATTTCTGAGGAGAGAGAGAGAGAGAGAGAGAGAGAGAGAGAGAGAAAGATAGAGAGGGAGAGAGAATAATAAGAAAAGGCGGACACAGAGTTTACGGAAAGGCCAGCTGACCTCTGAGGAGTCAGGCGAAAGCACTCATTGTAGGTCAGCCATTCACGGGTGAATGACTATAAAAAAACGGAGGTCCCAAATCTTCTGTGCAGGTGTGGAACAATCAGAAACGGATATGTTCTCCCTCCGACGCTAGGCTGAAGTAAGAGTACAACACGGGTTTGAAAGTTAGTTGGCTGCGCTACGTGACGAGGTAAAGACGAGAGCGGCTAAGCTACTGCGAGATGCGACGAAGTAAAAACTAGAGTTGGCTGCAAGACGAGGCGAGGTAAAGACGAGAGTTGGCTTTAAGGCGTGTTGAGGTAAAGAGAGACGAAAATTGCTGATCTTCATTTTTTGGTGAACTTCGAAAAGGGGTCTCATACCAGATGTGCAGTGGTGGAGACGATACCGGCGAACAAGTATGTCAGAACTAAATGCAGTCAACTCAACTTTTAAACCCTACTCTTTCAAGGAAACGCACGCACTAGTTGGTGCTTGTGGTTGCCAAAGGACTAGATAGATAGATAGATAGATAGATAGTGTTTTGATTTTGCTGCGCTCTTTTATATACTACACTAGTCACACCTTCAAGCAAGACTCTTAGAAGTACTATTTGCAAGAGTAGGGATGTAATCCCACAATAGGATCGTTAAGCTAGTGGAGTGTGAAGGGGTTGTAGCAGAGGCTATTGTGTCGACGACAGAAGGTTGGTCCCGTATGTTTGCCGTCTTTGTGTGCAGTTGTATTCATATGCAGATCTCCATTTTAAAAATAGCCGTTAATATGCAGGGGATTAAACAAGCCCAAACTTTGCAGACAAAACTATTTGAAAATTAATTGTGACTAGAATATTTTAAACTACTATTCGTTAAAGTTATTCACCATTACCTCTCCCTTAGTTTAGTCTTCAAGTTTTAAATTTGTTTTGCTCCCGGTTTATCAACCGCGATTCATGGAGTGGAAATCTTCAAATGAATACAAGTACTATAACTCACGCTAAAAATAGTGAGAGGTAACAAAAAAGAGGTGGGTGCTGACTGCAGGTTTCTCTATCCACCAAAGACGAGTGCCTTTATGGGCATTCAAATGACCACCCACTAAGCCAGTATATGACACATGGTCGTTTTACAGTGAGAGGCCACACACAAATTGAGACTTATGCGTGACTATTCCTAAAATGCTTGGTCTTTTCAGCATTCCACACATTGAAGCGCCTTAGGCGCCAAGCTATGAATTCAAACTTGGAAAGCAGGTATTGCCCAGAGAAAAAGCCCCTGGAACCAAGTAATTATTAGTTTGTCAAACGTAATTTTCTAAATCTAAGCTGTTTATATAAAGAGGGGTTGGCCAAAAATCGGTCGCAGAAATTAGCCCGTTTAAGAACCGTATGACTGATGCCAATTGGTCAGAACATTTTTTAGCTCTTTTATCACCCATTTGTTGGAGAAATGGGTACGTAGAGTCAGTCACGATTTCGACTTGATCTTGCCAGCGATGGCTGTCTTGGTGAACACTTCCGGTACGGCTATAAAATGGAGTCCCGACAGGTTACGAAAAGAGTTATATAAGTCCCTGTCAGAAAAAAACCCCTAAAAAAGCAGAAATATAAACAAATTATAATAAAATATATGCTAGATACAATTGAAAGAAATGAATCCTTAAGGTCTTGCTTTATATAATAAATTTTCATGGTCAGTTTATGATTTAGTCAGTGATAGGAGGTGCTCTTGGTAAAATGGTTATCATTATAGGAAATGGACACTGCAAATCAAGTTCAAATCCTGGCCGAGGTTGTTTATATTTCATGGAGCGCTAATACCCTTGGGAAAGGTACGCATACAAATATTCTCCTTCCAGTTATCTGTAAATATTAGGACAGACAGGGCTCTTTAACATTTGTACGGCAACCAGTCTATGAGAAAGACAATTCTGAAATCAAACCTGTTAGATTTCGCTTAAAAAATGACCTTGTATCACTTCCTGTTCGTGCAGAGCGGTTGGGTAAATATATTTACAATCTCGTCTGTTATACAGTTTTAAAGATATCTGCTGTAATTCTAACATTGGTTGACCAATCCAAATCGTATCAGACCATTGGAGTCCCGTCAAATGCTATTTGATATTTCAATGTGTGAAGAACCCTCTTTGGTTGTGTTTTATCTTATTCACCTCCGCTAAACTATAATCTGTTTTATATTCTTGTAAAATATCTTTCGACACTACTCATTAATCTGTCAAAAATAAGAGTTCATAAGAATGCGAATATCTATTCTTTTTTGGGGGGGGGCTTTGTTCTAAGCATGACAAACCTGTTTTCTAAGAATAGACACTTTTCCAAATTGTTGCAAATGATGATGACCTCTTGAAATCTTTGTAATCGTTTTTGAGTTAATCATTTGACTATAACTGCAGCAAGTTTGTTTTCCTCTTTTATTGGAATAAGTGGTACAAGTGTAATATAATGGCCGAGGGATTTCGTTTTATATATCTTGCCTTTCGGTTTAGTTAGGCTGAGAACCTTTCGCTTAACGCATGGGTTAGTTAGGTGCATAATGATCACAGGTGTTCACACGCGCGCAGGGAGGATGTGTCATTCAGAGATGTCAAACTAAAAATCCCAGATAGAGACTATGACCAGGGGGATGTGAACGACGTCATGCACCGGAAGCGTGCGCGGAGGATTCTGGGGATTTGAGAAAAGTCAGTTAGTTGAGTTCTAGCGTCCGAGGAAGACGGTTGACTTTCGGGGCTCGCCGAGGCCTTGCGGCGGGTGCCGCGCATGGTGGGAGACTGATGGAAAAGTCAGCATAGAAAGATTGTGTCTCTCTCTCCTCATGTCGAAAAACCTTTTAATTCTAAGGTAATAAAAAGTTTCGTACCTGAACCAATTTCGTAAAGTTTCGTATTTTTAGATTCCCTATGTACGTTTCACATATTCATGTATGGGTATGTAACACAAGTTCATTCACAAGCTTAGCAGAATGATTATAATAGTAAGAAATAGAATTGGTGGCCTGAGTTCAAATCCTGAACGAGGCTGTTTTGGTTTCACTTAATGCCCTTGAGAAAGGCATCAAGTCATTCCTCAAGCTATGAAAAAAGAGTAGGCTAGATGAGATTCATTAGCCTTGTTTAGGCAACCAGCACAGGAAAAAGAAAATTCTGAATTTAGCCCTTCTTTACTCTGTTTTAAAATTAACCTTGTGCTAGATCCTGCATATGGCACAGAGGTTGGTTAACTACATCAACATTTCTTTTATTTTCGCTCCTTTGTTATTCAAGTTAATTAATCTTACATCAGTACAGGGTAACATTAATTACAAAGATAAGCTTAAGGGAGACAATGAAGTGTTGTAGCTAACATTCTGGTCAAAATCGTAGTAAGCGATTTCAAACTTTAGCTGGACCACTGTGTTTGCTTTCGAACCAATCCTCCCAGCTGTTTTAAATAGCTCCACTATTATTGTTCTTCTACAAGGATGTCTTTGGCATTAAATAATCAACGGAGGTTAATATGCGATCAAAAGAAAGAAAGTATAAGATAATCTTGGTACAGTGTCATACAGAGTCTTGAAAAAATTTAATAACGTGGTAAATTGTTGTTCATATGATCTCAAATTTTAACCGCATGTGTAGAAACAACTTAAACTATGTTGAATGTTTCAACTTCTTTTCTCTTCAAGTGAATGACATTTCCGTACCTGAACAAAAGATAAAACATATACATAGACTTTTTAGTTGTTTTGTGCACGTGGTGTTGAAATCTGGAATCATTTGAAAATTTGTCAGGTTATTAGATAAGGAAATATCAATTTTTCTAAAAATACCCTGTACTATCTCGGTATTGTTATCTTCAGTCACATTCAGTTTCCAGAAGCAGAAAATAAAGCTCAATCTTTGATGGATCTATATTTTCGATGGTTGGTTGGTTGGTTGGTTGATAGGGTTTTTATGGCGTAGCAACCTTTGTAGGTTATCTAATGCCAAATCTACTTTTATACAAACAATCCGTTCTATTTCAAACTATTCAGTTTAGCATGAGTAAACAGTTTAATTGTCAAAAACATTTCTATTTCAAGCTATTCAGTTTAGCCAAATAGTTCTAATTCAAACAATTCAGTTTAGCGATATAGGACTCTATCAGGTGCTACCGCTCCGATCTAGAGTTGACCTAGGAGCGATTGCAAGGGGGTCTTACCCCTCTGCAGCGGTGCAGTCGGTGTATTCTACTGCCCCAACCGACTGGGCAAGGCATAAGATGTATCACATTAGTGAAAATCCTTCAAAGAGTATTATTTAAGAACAGGAATTTATCTGAAGAAAGGACCAAGGGCAAACAATGTTATCTAACATGAATGCAACCCTTTTTGTGTTGGGAATATTGTTGATAGATAAAATAATCCTTCAGTTACTTAACTCGGAATGAATATACAACCAACAGCAGAATACCACAAACACCAACAACCTCATGTTGATGAAAAAAGCATTTTGCACAAGATATATTTTTCAACATTTTGTCCATGCACTTAATTCAGAGACGTTTATTAATCAACTTGATCAAACATTATACGGTGAAAATTTCAGATCAAATTTCAGCTGATAACTATGAGTCTGAATAGGGAGTTTTTGATTTTATTGGATATAGAATCTCATATATTACAACCAATCGGTGAAGGAGAAACAAGTAAGAAAAGCCCACTCTTATAATAGATTACAATCACTAAAACAAAATCTTTTGTACAAATCAGTAAAAAATTAGGATCAAAAATTAAAAATTGGGTTTCTGGAATTTGATTGGACAGGATAGTTATGTGTTGTGCTAATGTCTGCGTAGTTCAACTCCAAATGAACCAGTCTCAGGTTTAACGAAAGGGCAAATTGTTGTCTACTCAGTTACATTAAGAAGAAGAGAAATACAGGAATGAGGACGAGAAAATATTGATGAGTTTCAAGAAGTTTAATGACAGCCAGTAATATTGCCCTTGTGCTGTGAGTTCGTACATGGAAGAAAACAGTTGCAAATGATAGAGCCGGAATTAAACATCTAACATGAAGTTTCGAGGACCAGTGTTTCTAGGAGGAATAAATGATGAAAGAATGGATTTCGAAAGGAACACTGGCCCAAAAGTTGAATGTGCTCATCTCATGTTGTGATGGTCTGTTACTGCTGCTGGAATCGTCAAGAAGAGTCAGCGAAGAAGAGAGTGAAAACGCGTTTACATCGCCTTTTATATTGCCCAGGAAAGTCATCCGTGCAGAATGGGATAAATCATCCTCATTGGGTGAAAATATGAGGTCGGGACCACAACGGTCAAAATAATTAACACGCTAAATAATGATTTGAAATTCTTTCTGCAACACAGGGATGATTTCCTGAGCAGAAATAAAACTTTCGCATGGAACTAGTCACGTGATTAGGAGATCTATTTATTCACGCTCTCGACGTCAACTGACACGCGACCAGCGACCGAACTTGAGACCAGTGACAAGATTCCTCTCTTGTAACTGCAATACACATTGGCAGCTCCATGGACATGCTAGTGTGAGGATTTAGGAATTAACAATAAAACTCCCAACCGGCGGTTGACTCGTCGGCTGCCACATAGAAAATGTATAACCGCGTCGCTACGCATCGGCTCCACGCACCCATCTGGTTAGAAATCAGAAAAAAAGAAAAATAACAAAAATTAAATTTGCCAATGGAAAGCGGTCGCGCCAAAATGAGAATGATTGTAGAGTGACGAGTTTGGAGCCGGTGGGGATAGATAAATACTCGGGATTTCTGTGAACCGAGTTAGTGAGGACAAAAGAGACCCAAGGAAGCATATAGATACAGTGATCAAACGAAAAGTAACGTCCGCCCTCGAGTTAAGAGCTTAAACTACATTTCTGCTAGTTCCACTACCTGACCATAAAAGAAAGAGAATAAAAGAAAAGAAAAAAGGAATAAGTACTCTTTAAAAACATTTTCCTCCTTTCCCACTTTTTCCTAATATCTGACTTTCCACCATTTCGAAAATTTATTACTTGTAAAAGGGAACTTCTGAACATTCAAATCCAAGTTGACGCTTTATTGTTTGATAAAAATGGTTTAAATTTTAGATGTTCCTTGCTTGTCTTGCTTTAAATTAAGTTTTTCTCATTGTATGTTGTAACACTCCAAACCCAACCAAAAAGGGCATACTAGCACTGACCAAATTTCCATTTCGTTACCATGACAACATACCAGTCAATTGCAATTTTATACACCTCAAAAAGTATTCATAGTTGTGGCGAAAGTAAGTGTTACCATCTTTAGATCGGTTTATTTATTTATTCATTTTTTAGAAGTACCTCAATCTGATTTCACATATCTCTACCCACACACATATATTCCGTTAGTTGCCAAACATACACTCCGCTAAAATGAGTTTCAACTTTTGAATTTATGTTCTCTAACGACCATAACATAAAGCAAAAAATAATTCTGTAAAATACAAATGTTCTTATGTATGTAAATGTATAATTATTTAGATTTGGTTTTCTTCTTGTCTACAAAAAATCATTTCTTCTCGTTGTTTTCATAGATTTGTGTTGTATCGATGGACAGAACACTCGGATATTATTTTTCTTTTTAGATCCGGGTAGATTGACCTTACAATCTATCATAATATGTGTGTGAATATACATCTATGTATATAGTGTACAATGCTAGATAAAGCTAAGCCTCCCTTTGGAAAACTTTATCCCTAGTTAGTTAGCATTAATTAAATCCGATGAGAATTTTATGTCTCAGTATCCAGCTGAATATATAAATCTTAATGTTACAAGACGAGATCTTGCCTTGATTTGAAAAAACAAAAAGAAAGGAGAAAAGAAAAAAAACAAAAACGGAAGTTACCACTTCGAGTTCTCAACTCAAAATGAAAAGTTAGTCGTTCACGCATCGGCTCTGCACAGAACTTCCGTTTGCGATAAATTAACAAAAAAAAAAAAAAATACATTAATAAATATCCAATCGGAACGCTTCCCGCGGGGCACAAAAATTGCCGTTTGTGAGCCTACAAAAAATATATAAATAGACGGACCAAATAATTATCAGTCAGACTTGTTCCTTCACACGACTCGTGTTAAAGATTCTTCGCAACCGTCCGGCGCCTGTCATCCGATACATCAAACGATCGCCGCCGTTAGGAACGCTGCCCTTGTTTCCAAGAAAACCATCCCTTCACCACGAGTCAAGTACAGTACAGTACAAAATGCTGAGATGACGGCCGAAACTGCGTTTTCCCTAATGGGGGCCATGCTCATGAGTGAAAAGATCAAGGCATGGGCACCTAACATCTATCCACACCTCGTCAAAACCATGGACAGACACTACTCAGCGGGTGGTATTGCCAGCGATGCGCAACGCTATCTTGATCGTGGTATCAAAACGGACATCACCACCGCCGCTGAAACCACTGCGCTAATGGCGAGCCAACCTACACACTCTGACAAATCTCGAAGCCTTGAAAGTGACAAGATACTAGCTGACGTACAGCTACAGTTGCTGGATCTGAACAAGCAACTGCGGCAAACCCACAGGCGGAACTCATCCATTGTTGACTGGAAAAATCGAACCGCCCCCGCTTCCAACATGAAGCACAACCGGGCACAAAGAAGCGCTGGCCAACCCAGCCAACAAGCACTATGCAAAAACCTTTTACGAGGCCGCGCATGCTTTAAGGGCAACAGGTGCCCATATTTTCACCCCCTCATGCTCAAGCACACATAGAGACCACTGACACCGGTTTACCTGGAACAGATAGCGATCAGCACTCCATGAACACGCGACGCGCTTCGACGAACTGGATTTTCGGTGGGGACCGAGCGAGATGTGATGACTCGTTCCCAGGTCCATGTATCCACTCAGCATCATCACACATTTAACGTTCAAATCCGACCTGATCTCCGATCGCCCCTTGTTCAGATCAACCTCCGTAACAACGGCATCACATTCTCCGGTGTAGGCATGTTGGATTCCGGATGCACGACTTGCATCATTCCCATTTCTCGCTTACCTGAAGATGCAAGAAGACACATGTCCAAATCCAACATCCGAGTCAAGGGAATCGGAGGGAACATCTCTATTCTGGGCAAGCTCACCTGCGACATTACCTTGGGTGACGATACTTCCCCCGCTTTCTGCAACGTCGACACACTGATCACGACATCAGACATTCCCATCTTGATCGGTCAGAACATACTCGGCCACCACACACTGTTATCCTATACTATCGATAACCAGAAGGTGACTGTAGAACTTGCGCGCACACTCCCATCTGGCAAGCTAAAACATACTGTCCCGCTCTCTACAACCGTCCATCCAAGGATAAAACCGACCCACAACCTTTCACACGGCGCCCTAACCATTTCCAACGAGGAACCACGAGCCACAGCCAGATCATTGCCTAACGGGTTGACTCTCAACCAAAAACTCCATTGGCTTAAGCAAACCGTAGGCCTATCGCTTCCAGACCATCATAGCCGTAGTGAATTAGAAGCTACCGCCGATTTACTCATCAGCTATGCGGACATTCTCGGCACCGACGACAATAGAAGGGGCACCTTCATCAAGCCCATAAGCATAACAACCATTGACTCGATATTCAACAAGATTGGCGAGGGTAACAAGTACTTCTCAACACTCGACCTCCACAATGGCTATAGGCTCTCGACACAGTGGCCTCACGCGCGAACATATCGTCATATATCGACGATAATCTTGTCCATGCCAAAACCTTCGAGGAATATGTGACAGCGCTGGAGCAATTATTTATTGCTCTACGCAAGTTCGGTTTAAAACTAAACCCGGAAAAATGCACTTTTCTTGCGTCCGAAGCTAAATTTCTCGGTCGCATCGTGAATAGCGACGGGTTCAAGGCCGACCCCGAATATGTCCGCGCCATTATCGACATGAAACCCCCGACAACGAGAAAAGAATTACAAAGTCTCATCGGACGTCTCGTATGGATTCGGCAATTCATCGAGACACGCCTTAACGAGAGCATCAGAACCGACATGTTCTCCAATCTAATGGCCCCCATAAACGAACTAAACAAGCCTGGACGGACATTCGTCTGGACCGAAGGGGCCAACAAGGCTTTCAATAAAATTAAGAAGCGCCTCGCTTCACCACCAATCATCTTGTTCCCCGACTTCACCGGACTCTTTACCCTCACCACCGACGCCAGCGATATCGCATGTGGGGCCATTCTCATGCAAGAGAATAAACACGGCCAAAAGAAAATAATAGCAGTGGCCTCATACACCTTTAACGCGACGGAGCGCAACTGGTCAACAACTGAACGCGAGGCGTATGCGATAAAATGGGCCATCACTAAATTCGATTACTTCTTGCGTAGTCGTCCCTTCGTCGTCCTCACAGATCATCGATCTCTCACATACTTGGATCAACGTGAATTCAACAATGCGAAGATACGACGATGGCAGGAGGAAATATCGTGCTACAAATTCGTCTTGGATTATGTAGAAGGTGAATCGAATGTCTGGGCAGATATGCTCAGTCGGAGATATGGCCACAGCAAGGACAAGCCTACGGCAGACCCGACACCTGCAGGGAAGCGCTTCAAACTCCAGTCTAAACATCTACGTTCAGTCTTGGTGCCTTGGCGAAATCAAGAGCTCCCAGCTGCTCCCTGGGACTCACACAACACGGAACATTCAGCATCATCTGCAGGCCATCGACGCATTCCTCGCGTTTCATGCCACATCGACCATCCCGGTTGAAGAGATAGCTGACCACATGGGTATTGCAGCGGAACGAGCCTCTGATGACACACTTTCAAAAATCATCAGAGCTCTTCAGTTGGCAACCCCAAGACCGGACGCTACCCTACTCGATCCCAAAGATCATCGTACCGGGCTATATAACAAGCACATGCACCAATTCTACTTGGAACCTGGTACATCTGTATTGATGATCAGGGATACTACAAACACACCAAAACTGGCAGTACCCTACAAGCTCCGGACAAAATATCTCCACCAAGCCCATGACTGTGTCAACCACTCAGGGATCTCCCGCATGCAGGAACACCTATCCAGCTACTGGTGGGAGTTCAAAAATCGCGATATCAGGGCGTATGTTCAGTCATGCCAAACCTGCGCTAAACGCAAGGGAAATTACGGCATGCGCCGAAACTGGTCCACGGGCCATTGCAAGAGAGGCGGAAAACCATTCGAGGTTGTCTACATAGATTTTGTCTCAATGCCCCTCTCAAAGGGCAAGCGGTACATCCTTACTATTCTAGACAGCTTCAGCCGCCACCTCATGGCCACACCATGTGCCAGAGACCGCGCAATCGACGCAGCCCGCGGACTCTACCAGTTCTTTCTTCGTCACTGCGAGATTCCCCGCATTGTCTCCTCCGACCGAGGAACCCACTTCACTGGTGAGGTCTACAAGGAATTTTGTGACCTAACCTCGATCACCCGGGAACGTCACTGCCCGTGGCGACCACAAAGCTCGGGGAACATTGAGAGGCAACACCGGACTTTAAAAAACGCCCTTTACATGATCTGCGAAGACAGAAACTGTGAATGGACGGACGTTCTCGAATCGGCAGTTTCCTCAATGAATGCCACAGCCAACACCGCCACTGGTGCATCCCCGCAGTACATTATCACCGGCCGCCAACCAAACATTGGTCTACCGAAGATCCCCTGCCAAGACATCGTTAACAACAACCCAGGTGCTTACGGTATGCAGATAAACGCTTTGCTCCGACAGGTGCATCAAAGAGTCGCCTTGGCGAACAACGAGGCTGACCACAAAATGGAAGCCAAACTGAACCGCAGCATCTTCAAAGACCCGATACAAGTCGGTGACAAGGTGCTACTCCACCGACCGCAATCCGCAACAGCCCACTTGTCTCACCTGCCTTGGATAGGTAACTTTGAGGTCACCAAAACGAACGGTTTGGTGGTCCAAGTGAAAAACGAAAACTGTGAAACGCATTGGGTTCACCGCGGACACGTCCGTCGACTCGTACCGCGACCAAATAACCTACAGCACATGCATCGACCACCCCCACCTCCAGCTCTATCCCCACCTCACCAAATTCCCAATCACCCGTCAACACGACCACTCCTACCTCTTTGTCCACCCCGGCAACCTACCCATCACCCGTTGTCACGACTCCCTACTCTTTCGTCAGGGGAGCATATTGTTGCAAATGACTGCAGTTCCGGAGACAATACCCAAAACCCAACGAAACGAACAACACGCGGGCAACTCCCAGCACGCTTTCAAGACTTCGTTATGTGCCAAAAACAAAATAAATAATACACACACCAACAAACAAAATAAAACACGCACGCAAGCAAGCACTAACAACATAGCAACCTCAAATCATGGTAAGATCTAGGGGAGCTGTTACAAGACGAGATCTTGCCTTGATTTGAAAAAACAAAAAGAAAGGAGAAAAGAAAAAAAAACGGAAGTTACCACTTCGAGTTCTCAACTCAAAATGAAAAGTTAGTCGTTCACGCATCGGCTCCGCACAGAACTTCCGTTTGCGATAAATTAACAAAAAAAAATACATTAAAAAATATCCAATCGGAACGCTTCCCGCGGTCCACAAAAATTGCCGTTTGTGAGCCTACAAAAAATATATAAATAAACGGACCAAATAATTATCAGTCAGACTTGTTCCTTCACACGACTCGTGTTAAAGATTCTTCGCAACCGTCCGGCGCCTGTCATCCGATACATCAAACGATCGCCGCCGTTAGGAACGCTGCCCTTATTTCCAAGAAAACCATCCCTTCACCACGAGACAAGTACAGTACATGAACTTTGTAACTATCACCCTGAACTCATTCTTTAACTGTTAACATATTTCTCCATTCTATTCTCTGTGCTTAATCTATTTATAAAAATTTTCTACAACATCATTACTGTGTTATTGTGAGTATCTATACGTTCTTTGTTTTGCAACCATACGCATTTCTCGCCCACAACATTCATATCACAGATATCAACAACTCAGAATATAACATTAATGTACTGGGGGCACCAGTACCAAAATGACCTATGTACCTTAATATTGATACTAAAATGGTGTAGGTAATGTTCACAGTACCAAAAAGGCTTATATAGCTTTGTCACGGCACTAAAACGATAAATGTAACATAGTCACATAATGAATGTTCCTGGTTTGGTCACCAGCTCCAAATCGATTTACGTGGTGTTGTAAGTATTTGTATATGACATATATAATAATGTTTTGTTTTGTTTTTTTTGCTTCGCCCTTTGGTGCAATTTTACAAGGTACTTCTATTCGTAGCTAATCAGTTCAATTAGCAATGTGCGCTAGAACGTTTATATTTCCTTTGTCTCCATTCGAATTTTCGGGGTTGTTAAGGCTCGTTCGGTGCTTAGTTTTCAGCCAAAAATTTATTCATATGTGTCATGTTTCTAGAAGGATTTCATTTGTTACAGCCTGATTTTCATAGGCCAAAATTAACTCATTGCATAATTTTTTTCTTCGTGTAACATTATTATGAACATTGTCAGTAAAATTTATCAAAATCAACATTTGAAGACATTTAAACAAAACAAAGTCATAAAATTAGTGAGATTAATTATTCATGATTGTTTTAGTTTAGTTTGGTTTTATGGCACATCAACCATTGTAGGTTATTTAATGCCAAATCCTTTTGATACATATATATTAAATATATATGATTTACTTTGGTTGGGTTTTGTGGCATATCAACTTGTGTATATTATTTAATGCTAAATCTTTTTAATACATGTACATTAAATATATTGGATTTGGTTTAGTTTGGTTTGGATTGGTTTTACGGCATATCAACCATTGTAGATTATTTAATGCCAAATCCATTTTTATACGTATAAAGAGTTATATTTCAAACAATTCAGTTTAGTATAAGTATACATTTTTGTTTACAGAGGGTTAAATGTCAAAACAGTCATATTTCAAACAATTCGGTTCAGCATAAGGACACAGTTTAGTTCTATGTGACCCATACTGAGGATCCTATCAGGTGCAACCACTCCAAGCCAGAGTAGACGTGAAAGCGATGGCAATAAATAAAGATATTTATAAATTGGCAGAAAAATGGTTAACTTACATTCGTTGTGACTATGAATGTTCTTTTGATGTGTGGATTGGCAGTTGTCATTATAATGAAGTAGAATTTTGGTCGGTGTTAGAATGTTAATATTGCCGCTTGTGTATCTTCATTACTATGGAGGTGTTTGTCCGAGTTTTAGTGAAAGTCCTTTTCTGGCTCAGTGTTACTGAGTAAAGTCTTCTTGTATTGTTCAGCTGTGTGTCGCTGTCTGTGGATGCACAAGGCTGTTTCAGGCTGTCTGAGAGTTGTTCGTGGCTTTAAAAGCGTTAATAAAATATGTCTCCTAATCTTGTGACCGCCTCCATATGAAAAAAAATTATTTTTGCACAGGACAAGTTCCAGACAAGTTCATTTAGAGTTCAAGTGTGCGGACGTAGTTACAAACACCGGCACGTGACTATTCTGTCTAACCAGGTTACAGAAAACACTTATTTAATTTTTTACAGATTCGTACTAAAATTCGTGCTTTTATGATTTTGATCAGCTTTATGTATATGCGTCTCTTGCGTATTTGTGCTTTCCTTATGGGTGATAGAATATAAGATTTTATATCCTATTAGCTGACGATTCTTTTCCTTCACCAGCCAATCCTATTTTTAACGATCAGATTTTAATTGACACCAGTCTACTTTTCTTCTTATCCTAAGTATATCATTTTTAAAACTTTAGTTTGGGGTATCACTTTTAAAAACCATTTCACCTAACTGAATCACACCATCAACATCAAAAATACATAGTCTGGAATAAGCCACCGCAGGCATTGGCCTCCATGTCAATGCACACAAAACTGAATATATGAGCTATAATCAAACAGGTGACATTTCCACACTAAGCGGAACCTCTCTGAAACTGGTAGACAAGTTCACCTACCTAGGTAGCAGTGTCTCATCAACCGAAAAGGACATCGACACGCGGCTAACGAAGGCATACACATCTATCGATAGGCTATCGATCATATGGAAATCAGACCTGACCGATAAAATGAAACGAAGTTTCTTCCAGGCAGCAGTCGTATCGATACTGCTGTATGGATGCACTACTTGGACGCTAACCAAACGGCTGGAGAAGAAGCTGGACGGTCATTACACAAGAATGTTGCGAGCAATATTGAACAAGTCCTGGCGGCAACACCCAACAAGGCATCAACTATATGGCCACCAGTCTCCCATCACGAAAACTATCCAAGTTAGACGAGCCAGACATGCAGGATAATGTTGGAGAAACAGGGACGAGCTCATAAGTGATGTACTCCTATGGACCCCCACATATGGCCGAGCAAAAGCAGGACGACCAGCGCGAACGTACATACAGCAACTATGTGAGGATACGGGATGTAGTCCTGAAGACCTGCCGGAGGCGATGAACGATAGGGAGAAGTGGCGAAAGAGGGTCAGGGATATCCGTGCTACCAGCACGACATGATGATGATGATGATGACATATATCTTCAAAAGTGTCCTGAGAGATGGTTACAAATTATTCCGGAATTCTTTAATCATTTATTTGTGGGCTAACCGACCAGATTATTCATTTATTTATTTATTCATTTATCTTTGACCTACACTTAAGATTTCTTATCTGCAAGTCAGAGGAGCGGATCGTTCATTAATTCATTCATCCAGTGCTTTATCTTTTTTTCTACATGTATATTGGGTTTTAGAACTATTTTGCCAGAGTAGAATTTTTTTCCATCTTCTCATTTCTAACGAAAATAATCGACACCTTTAAACAGAGGAACTCAAAGAAAAACTGATTTTAGATAATCTTAAACCACATAAGGGGTGGAAGAAGATTTTGGTGGTGTTGTGATGTTGTTGGGAAATTATGACGTTGGTATCTAGCTTTTTCTTCTTATCCCTCATTTGCTTGTTATCTTCTTTTTGTTTGTTGAAGTTGCAAAGGAACGAATGACGGAGGAGAGAGACATGGATACTTTTAAATTCAATTTTATTTTCGCCTATGTACGACTATTTCGTGGCGTGGAACGTTTTCCTGAACCAGTAAAAATGCCCGTATTTTCCAGTCGAGGCGTTTGAGGAACCTCAGGAATCATTTTGGTAAATTGTGAATCACCGGTAACGAGTGTAAGGGATTTGGCAAACAGTGAATTTGATGGTCCGGCTTGAGTGTCTGTGTCTGTATATTCAGCTGATGCTGCTGCGAGCAGGACACACAACACGCTACTCGACCAAGGGCCTTAGCAGACACGTGTGTTCCATGTGGCTGCTGAGAGAAAAATGAGACGTCCGCTCAATCGAGGTATGTGAAGGGAACGGAGAAAGAATTTCTTTTTGGTGCCAGGATCCTCATCTTTTCACGTATGCGCAGATTGTATTTCCCGTCAGAAGCACATGAGAAAATGGTAATTTTTGTAATTATTTATTGTATTTCGTGTTTATTATCTTATTTGTCATTTTTTTTATGTCATTGGGTTTTTTATTTCTTATTTAATCCCCCCATTCACAATACAACATCTCTCCTGTGGTATAATGTAATATTAAGACTTCCTCCCAAAACGTGTAAACAACTAAAATTTAACCATAAAGACAAATCGTATTTGCACAAATCTTAATCTGTTCTTGAAAATAAGACACACAAAATTTTCCGGGTGTTAAATTAAAAATAGATCACCCACGCCAGAAGAAAAGGTTTTACCAACTAGTAGATTTTATAATCCCAGTAGAACCCCGAGTGAAACAAAAAAAAATGAGATAATTAATTGGACCTTACCAGAGAGCTAAAACAGTTATAAAACATGAAGATGACAGTGATGCTAATCATTGTTGGAGTACTCAGAATAGCCTGAAAAAGAGCCAAGTGAAGATCATAGAAAAACTTGAGACTGTTTAGACTACACCACTACAGAGATAAACTATGTTTCTCTATCTTCTTTGTCACTTATTAATCTTTTGACAGCCATATTTTAGAATTGTGCAACAAACCATAGCTATTTCTAAAAATGTTACTGAAAAGCTTTAGATCACCAGAATATTATGATAATCAATGCAAATGTTATGAATGGGTTTTAGAATAATAAAAAGAACATTTTCTGAGTAAAATCAGTAAATTTCCTGCCCTGGGTTTTTTTCTCAATTATTAACATTTCTAATGCTTGAACATGCCATTGTGATTAAAATTGACTTTATAGTCACTAATTTCACTTAGTTCTGAGCTTGAATGATGCATAATTTCTCCCAGAAACTGCTCAGCGTGAAGTGAATTATTTTGTTTATCTTTATGAGTTTCCATGGTAACAATCCAAATTTTAAAAGAAAAACATGACAAAATAGCCAAATTTGGTATCAAAACAGGCAGAAATTTCTCTGTAAATTTTTTCAAGGTGTACAAAATATGGATCCGTAAAACCGAAAGGCATTTCACAATTGTTGTAAGTGCCAGTGGAAGTGTTAAATAGCTGTGACCCAATGAGATTTCTGATTTATGGAATTGTTAAAAATGAGGTCAGTTCATTCAACATGGCTGTAAATCAAAAAATTACAAGCGAAAAAGAAGTTGGAATAGTAATTTGACTCAAAGCTTCATTCTATCTTATTTTTTTTTTTAGATTGGTAGATACCCCCCACCAAAAAAGAAAAAAAAAACCTTAACAGCTAAGATCTAAAAAAATAGCTGCTTCACTCAGTGAACATTGGCTTATTTTCAGAGATTTTATGAGAAGAAAATGGACACTTGATATTCACAGCAAAGTACAGTCAGAAAAAAATCCTGTATAAGCGAAATCAATTAGTATGTAGCCCAGTGCATACTCAGCTGAATTTTAATCTAAAGTTTTCATGGTAAAATGTTCAGTCTATGTGATTGATATTCATCACTGAATTAAGTGCAGTGACAAGTAGGAAAAAATAAATATTTGGTGAGTAAAATGAACGTCTTAGAATATGAACATGAAGCATTTCCACTGTTATTATTCAACTACTAGCTTTACTCTATCTTATTGCTGCTTTTACAAGAAGCATTTTCATTCAATTGGATGTTGTATTGAATGTTATCTTAATAACTTCTCTTCATTTGAAACTTTCTTGGACGATCAAGCTAAATGTTTAGACAAACATTTAAATCTTCAAGGAATACCAAGCTAAATGTTTACATGAACATTTAAATCTTCCATGAATAGCCAGCTAAATGTTTAGACGAATACTCAAATCTTCCAAGAATAGCAAGATGAAAGTTAAGACGAATACTCAAATCTTCCAAGAATAGCAAGATGAAAGTTAAGACGAATACTCAAATCTTCCAAGAATAGCAAGCTGAAAGTTAAGACGAATACTCAAATCTTCCAAGAATAGCAAGATGAAAGTTTAGATGAATACTCAAATCTTCCAAGAATAGCAAGCTGAATGTTTAGACGAATACTCAAATTTTCCAAGAATAGCAAGATGAAAGTTTAGACGAATACTCAAATCTTCCAAGAATAGCAAAATGAAAGTTTAGACGAACACTCAAATCTTCCAAGAATAGCAAAATGAAAGTTACGACGAATACTCAATTTTCCAAGAATAGCAATCTGAATGTTTAGACGAATACTCAAATCTTCCAAGAATAGCAAGATGAATGTTTAGACGAATACTCAAATCTTGCAAGAATAGCAAGCTGAATGTTTAGACGAATATTTTGAGTTATAATCTGTTCCTATTTTCGATTAAATGCATTCATACACACTTATATATTTAGATGTTGTGTCTGTATATACGCATGTCGATTTTGACACAGCGAGAGAGATAGACAGAGAGTGTGTATGTGCTGGGGGGGGATGAAAAAAAAAAAACGTGTCCACGTATCATTATTAATTTTGACAAATATTTTCTTTCAATTTTAATTTTAGTTGAGTTTTGTTATAGCAGCTCACTTTGGTCATCATTTCTATAACAGCAATGAAATCTGTGTATTGGGAAATGAATAATCAAGAATAACCAGACTTCCTCAAGGCTAAAAAGGGTCTCGTGTTTGAGTTTCTGTGAGAATTTATCCTTTATTATCGACTCCATTCATGCTATTCCTCACTCTTATACATATGATGACCCAAGTGAGTTACAAAAAAACAAAACTTAGTTTAAAGTATGAAAGAAAATACAAGTCGCAATTAATAATAATATATAGAAGTTATTTTGATTTTTCCCTCACCCTCAGAATTATATATCATCATCACCATCATAAAATCATGCTGACAGCACAATTTTTCTTGAATCTCTCGTGCCATTCATCCCTTTCATACATCACTCTGGGCGGGGCTTCTAGGCTGCATCTTTTGTCTGCACAGAGCTGATATAAGTCTTCGCTGGTCGCCCAACGCTGGCATGTCCATGTAGAGGTATATTTGTCTCTGCCCCCCACCAGACAGGATTTGACACAAGGTCAATGACCCAAAGGTCGATTATAGTGGGGATTTAGGGGAGAAAAAGGTTGGGCACGAGCCAAGACTCAAGCTCTGCTGGAGTATGCTGGTCATCGGCTCACTTGGTGCAATGTGAGCTTGATGATCCTATCTGGACATGAACCCAAATCTTGGTCCAGGCACGTATGCCTGATTATAGCATAAACTGGACAGCAAAGTCCATTGCAATATAAGGGGGACAAAAAGGTTGATGTCCATGTTCAGGAGTTTGTAAGAGAACGCCACTTATGAGTTCATCTTGTTTCCCCGGCAGTGCCGAGCATGTCTTGTTTGTCTTACTTGAATGGTTTGTTAGATGGGAGGCAAGTGGTCGAACGGTTGTTTTTTGTGGAGTAGCATACATCATTTGTTCCAGACAGCACTCAGCATTCTTTTATTGCTCCTACTTAGTTTTTTTCTCTGTATCTTTCCTTAGTATCCATGTGGTGCCTCCATGTAGAGGAAACGACACAGCAACAGCTTGGAAGAAATTCCTGTTTTTTTAGATAAGATAGATAGATATATAGATAAGATAGATGTATATAAGTAAATTTAGGCAGCATTTTCTCTTTATTAAAAAGGACAGACACTTCGTATATTCTAATTCTATCTTTGATCTGTTCAACTCCTGGTTTGAGTTACTCGACCTTAGGATGGAATGAGGGTGCCATATTTTTCTCAAGAACTTTTGAATATTCTAAAATGCCTATAGCACTTTTCCTGACAATTCTTCATCTTATCTCTATTAAATTTCTTTTCTTCAGGGAAATCCCTTCCTATTTGTTTTTTTTTTCTATTTTTTATATAAGTGTATGTGACTCATTCCACAAAAATAGCTTCAGTTGGGATTGAAAGTACTTGGAAAAAATTCAGGTTAACAGGAAGTGTTTGTTTTATTTGACCAAACACACACACACACACACACACACACACACACACACACACACACACACACACACACACACACATATAAACACGCGCATATATATATATATATATATATATATATATATATATATTATATATATGCACACACACAAAGTAAGGCAGAATGAGCTCTTGAGTCTGGAATATAAATAAAGAGGAAATATGGATCCTATTAAAATTTAATTCAACTATAAGAAAGAAAAATATTTGCCATTTTTTTTAATACTTTCGTTTTTCACGATTATATAATCGAAATATTTGCTCCCACAAGCAACACATTTCTGAAGCTTCACCCAGAAGTTCTGGAATACTCATTTAGTCATTGCTACTGGTATTGCTGCACTTTTATGATTTATAAAATATTCCTCTTTGTCTGTAGCCAACATTTAAAGACTTCAGCTTTCAAGTATCCTCAGAATTGATCACAAGAGGATAGATATGATAAGCAAGCCAGCCATCAGATGTCACCATTTTTTAGATAAGTTTCAATCACAAAAGCACAATGTTCACTATTCTACTTTATAATGACAAATGAAGTGGCATGGATGCTGCTACTCAAAGACATTACTAGGGCCTTTGCAGTGGTAATTTAAAATCTAGATCATTATGCTGGGCCAGATCTATATATATATATATATATATATATGTGTTTAAAAAAAGGAGAAACCATCCTTTTAACAACTTGTATTTAAACTATTTTAAAAGTACTGATAGCGAAAAGATGATTATTACACATGCTTTAACTTTACAATTGATGTTGAATGTGATTTCCTTTAAACCAGAGGGAAGTCCTTCTGGTGTAGTGACTAAAGTAAGCCTCAAAATTTGTGAGTGTGAACCCCAGTCATGCTATTAGGCTCACTTTTTGACTAATACTCTAGGGAAAGATATGAACCCCCTTATCCCTCCCACAGCTATGAGTTAAATAATATCCCTGTTAATTTTTTACAAGGGCTCTGGCATTAAATAACCCAGGAAGGTCAATACGCAAACAAAGAACTCAAATCAAACAAAGACCACTAAAAGAAAGATAAATATTTGGATCTTGCTAGAGAGCAGAAAATATTGTGGAACATGAAGCTGACTGTGATAGTAATTTTAATGGGTACCAAAAGTCCTGGAAATTAGACTGGGGGAACTTGGGATCCGAAGAAGATTGGAGTTAATCCAGATTATAGCACTATTAAAATCAGCTTGAACACTTAGAAACTTAAAGAGACTTGCTGTCACTCAGACATAAGTGAAAAACCAGCAATTAAAACTGGTATAAAAATTACAGAGTGAAAATAATGATGATAGTTTTAGGGAGCTATAATAATTCTTTCTAAGTGTACATGAAAAAAGCTTAGGAGTAAAGGTCTGAAAAAACGAAAATACTTTTGATACACACTAATAGATATTTTCTATTCAACCACTGACTTGGAAAATTGTGTCATTACTTTGAAAATCAAATAAAACAAAGAAAGGTAAAATAATTTCACAAGGAGACCCAAAAGAAGTTAGTTGAATTTGATCATCTAAGTTAATTGAATCTGAATCTCCAATCAAGAATTTCAATTGTTATGAGTCAATGTGTAAGAAGACTCAATT
Source organism: Sepioteuthis lessoniana (assembly GCA_963585895.1). Classification (NCBI taxonomy): domain Eukaryota; kingdom Metazoa; phylum Mollusca; class Cephalopoda; order Myopsida; family Loliginidae; genus Sepioteuthis; species Sepioteuthis lessoniana. The sequence goes on along the minus strand of OY757917.1, from coordinate 75,812,713 downwards.
TAACAATTAGAACAGCTCAGTAGTTTTCTTGAAAAATCTGTTGGAGAAGTGAGTGCTGTAGGCTTGCCATAAAATTTATTTTCTTTAACTATTCTTTCTTTTCCCACCCAAAGTTTTTTGTTGCTCTTGTCATTTCCTTTATGATTAAGTGTGTGTGTCTAATTTAGACTGAGCAATGAGGAAGGACTACTATACACAATAAACAAGCAATATTTTCTCAGTACATTTCCGTCTTCTGTATTCTTAATATTATCTCTTTATTATTTGTAGTGATATTAGTTGTTGAATGATTAATGGCATGAAAGATAAAATAAGTGAACTGAGTTCAAATCCAGTCTGAGGCAGTTTATGCTCGCTGAACACTATTGTGCTTGGGAAAAACATACTCTCTATCGCTTCTTTACTAATCCAGTCATGGATAAAATAGCTGGATAGATTAGGTTGTCTAGCCTTGGTTGACCACTATTCTTTGAATTCAAAATCAGGATATGTGCCAAACTAATCTCAACTTATTAAAAGATAACTTATTTGACTACCTGTGTTATATATATATATATATATATAAGCATGTTTGATTAACCGTTTAAAATTTACTTCGCTGTTGCTGGTTTCCTCGTGGCTGAGGGGGTAGAGTCTTGGATTGGCGTTTGAGTCAACCGGGTTTCGATCACAGCTACGGGAATCTAGTATGTCTAGTCACACTGATGAGTTCTGATTGAACGAAACAGATCTATCTGTGGATGACTATATATATATTGTCATCCACAGACAGATCTGTTTCGTTCTATCAGAACTCTTCAGTGTGGCAAGACAGGCTAGATTCCCGAAGCTGGGATCGAAACCCGATTGACTCAATCGCCAATCCAAGATTCTACGACTCAACCACGAGGAAACTAGGGCAAGCGAATGAAATTTCAACGGTTATGAATCACAATTGTTATTGTTTACATATATCCGCCTAACGGCTACCGAGAGCTCGATTCATATGAAGAGCCTTGCATTACGCTCATGGCAACTCATTTACTTCCTTCGCTAGAGAGCTCAACCCTACAGGGGTACGGGAGCATATATATATTGTCATCCACAGACAGATCTGTTTCGTTCTATCAGAACTCTTCAGTATGGTTAGACAGGCTAGATTCCCGAAGCTGGGATCGAAACCCGGTTGACTCAAACGCCAATCCATGATTATATATATATATTCAAGCAATTTTTATTAAAGACGATGGAACATACGACCTTAATAAAAAAAATGAAATTGAAATGTTATAGAATCAAATACAGGACCTACAAAAATAACAGTAAGTTACTATGCACCCAAACCGTCGTGACTTTCTGAAAGCCGACGGAATTAAACGCCGTTTCAACCTCAAAATCCAAAACATACTACTAACCCCAACACAAAAAGAAGCAGTAAATCAACTGTTTAACAACCCGGAAATTGCCATTCGTACCGGTGAAAGGACCAATATTTACATTATATTAAATAAAACAGACTACAATAAAAGAATTGAAAATATCCTCAACGACCAAACAAAATTTTAAAAACTCACCAAAAACCCCCACCGAACAAAAAAAACAAAAAAAAAAACAAAACACATTAACAAAATTATCACAGCCAATAATCCAGAAATTGGATCCATTAAACTAACAAAAATAACTAAAGATTATAAACCAGGATACATATATGGTAAAATAAAAAAAACCACAAACAAGGTAATCCAAATAGACGAATTATTTGACAAATTTCTACTCCCGTATACTACATATCAAAAATCCTCAACAATATAATTGTACGATATATCCCAAATAAATGCAGTACCAAATTAACAGATGATTTCATACAAATTCTAATACCCACCTCCAAATAAATGTATAACGGCATCACTTGATGGCGAATTTTTTTTTACCCACGTTCTAGTTCACGAAACCATAAAATAATGATAGAAAACGTCCAGTTATACAACCAAAAATTCTCGAAAACTCTTTACCTGTACCACATAAGTCCCATTCTATGATCCTTCCGGCGACATATATGTACAAATTGAGAGTATTTCGATAGGTTCCCCCTTGATTCAACAATCTTCAAATTCTACATGTCCCACATCGAAAACAAAATATCTAAAACAACAAAAACTAAACCCAAGATATACGTCCGCTATGCAGATGTATATCGCAACACAACCCTACCACTAACTCAACAAACTTCAATAAACTCTAGAAAAAAAAAACCTCCGTACTAAACTTTACAACCGAACTCAACATTAATAAAAAAAAATTCCTTTCTTTGATGGACTTACAGATTCCATTGATAGTAACAAATTCACTACATCTCCATATGAAAAGCCTACCAACAACAACTCCATCCTACTAACTACCTCAGTGAATGTCCACAAAAGTATAAAATAGCAATTATAAAAAACTTAATTCATAGAGCATTTTACATATCCTCATCTAAGACAATATTTTACAAAGAACTTACTAACGTAAAACAAACTTTTGTGAACTATTTTCCAAATAAACTCGTTAATCAACAAATAAAACTATATCTTCAAAACATTAACAAAAATAATAACATTACCAACAATAACAACACTGACAGAATTTATCTATATTACAGAAATCAAATGCACTATAACTACAAATTAGACGAACAAGCAATAACGAACATCATAAAAGACACATTAAACCTATCGAAAAACAAAAACAAATACAACTTATCTACGGCACTAAATTTAAAACAGCAAACATTATCGTTAAGAATAACACCAATTCCGCTAAAATACTCTTAAACCAAACGAATGTTGTAAATAAATTTATATGTCCATTTCGTGAGTGCATCCTGAAAAACAAAAATAATTCTTACATTGGCTATTCAACCACAACTTTATCTTGTCTAACTTATAACTTTTCTAAAAATAACGCCGTAAAACAACATTTAATGATAAAACACAACAATAGCTCTTGTAGAGAAGAGGAAAATCTCGTATTTTGTTTTGGCGCGCTATTTAATTCAACACTGAATTTCACCCAATCAGGATGATATATCCTATTCAGCCCGGACCTTCATTTCCGGCTAGCAAAACGGGTGAGCGGCCAAACACACTCTCTTCAGCTTGAGACAGCGACCGGAGCAGTCGTGTCTCTGGTCGTCCCTGCTTAGCGATGCTTTTTAGCTAAAGCCACCCAGTGGGGACATCTCACGGTGGCTTTAACCCTAGCAGCAGCAACATGGACACTCAACGAGGGAACCATCTAATTTATGGATTCTTTGCGTCTAATATATTTTAGACCAAGGAATCCCAGTTGAATATGAATTAGATACGTTCAGCATGCCTTCCACAAGCACCACAAAAATTTACTATGTCGATCCGAGCGCCACTTCGCTCTCGACACACTAGCTCCCATTTCACCTCTGGTCCACATTAATGGAGATAACGCCTACTCTCCCCAATTACCAGACACACAAAACTACACGGTGACTTTGAATACTTCCCTCACACGTCCAACGACACGCTGCCATTTCAACATCCCGCTAAACCATTTCGTCTCAAACATCCAACAAGCCTAACCACCACGAGTCTTGCAAGCACCAAGAACAAACCGCCTCAAAGCTGCAAATAAAAACTTTCGTTGTTGTGTGTTGTTTAAAGAATAGTTTCGTAAATCATTTGTGTGCCTAAAAAAATATAGTGTTAGGGAAATTAACATTTCCCAAACCGTTAAACTCTAACCAACTTACATCTTCCAATGTAAGGAAGATTCCCACAGATAATACACTAACTATACATAAAAACAATAATAAAAAAACAATACAAATCTTAGAAGCTATATGCATAAAAAAATGAAAACACACACACACACACACACACACACACACACACACAAACAAACTTAGATAAAATAGCATTTAACACAAGTACCAACGTTATTAAATATTTTTGTCATAAAAAAATCATCAACTCTATTAGTAAACTCTTTTCCAACCGAACGTTTTAAAACAAAACGCTGAAAACGTTCCAACCGACAGCTTCAAAATAAAACGCTTCAAATTATTAAAACAATAAAAACTCAACAGTCAACTCAAAACTACACTACCCCTGATGACGACCAAAAGTATGGTCGAAAGTGCTTCGGCAGAAGATGTGAAACAATTCCTTTACCATCTAGATCCCGACACTAGAAAAATAACAAGGAGTCTTGAAAAAATGAAATTTAAAATAATTAACAGTGTTCCATCATCTTAAACAAAACTTGCTTAAATTATACACTCATCAATATATATATACATATATATATATATAAAAGAGATTTATGATTGTTACAAGCTCACTTGGTGAGTTAATGGATGACTAAATGTTGCAGTATTGTTAAATAGAGGTCAATATCTATGATAGAGCATTTATATATATATATACATATATATATACATATATATATATATATATATATATATAGAGAGAGAGAGAGAGAGCCTAGCATAAGGTTGAAAAACATATTACAACTGATAGTTTCATGCTTTTGCAGTTATCAGTCATAACCACATTCTGAAGAATTACAAGCAATACAGCTGAAACGTAGAAAACACTGAATATAAAACAGAATCAAGTTTACATTATAAAAGATCCAAGAAGTTTGTAAAATAATAGATTCAACAAAGAAATCTTTAAAAAATACTTCATTCATGCTTATTCCAGGATATTAAAAGCGTAAGTGAAAGAACTTAGCTGACATTATAAGGGTTGATTTATAAACAGTTGTAAACACTATTTCCTTTTCTGTAGCAAGCCTTATACCAAATTCACATGCATTTATGCATGGTTAATTAATAACGCTTTCAATCCTACCGTGAGCTATCTTTCTTTCAATTGTTCCCTTTCTTTTTTTTTTTTTTTTTTTCGATTATTTCATCTGGTACCCTCTTCACTATCTTAAAAGTTATTGGCAACAGTTACTTCTCTGATTTCTTTCTCTGATGAAACACAAAGAAAAGTTAGTGTTTTGCAGTTGTAGATAAGAAAAATAATAAAGAAGTAATAGGTGACTTGGACATGTGCACTGGGGCCAGAAGAATTTCCTTAGAGGCTATGCAGTTAGAATAGTAAAACTGCCATTTATAGCTCTTTCCCTTCAGGGTTGGGAAAAATTCCCTTGGCATCAAGGCACACAAGAAAGACAAGTATTCAATGAATGACATTCAAGCAAAATAGTTTAGGGTCAGAAACAGATAGAGAAGGCAAACTTTGGCGTTAAATGATAACAGGCCTCTACTTATGTCTTGGAGAAAGGTGCCCAGCCATTGGTCACTTGATAGACAGGGGCAGAATACGCTGGAGGGGGGAGGGCTTCAAAAGCTCTGTTGAGCTGGATAAAGAAGTTGTTAATTCATACATGAGACAGACACTTGGAGAGTTTGTGCAGCAGTATAAAAAGTGATGCTATATGCACTTTGTTTCTGCAGGATTTGAGATTTTTTTTATTGCTTCATGGGGAACTTGCTGGCTTGTAAGGAGTTATAACAATAAACTGTCAGTTGCTTATCTTTTGTTCTTTCTTTCTATTTTTCTTTCTTTTCTTTTCTCTTTTTTTTCTGAGATATTTATTTAGCTATTTGTTTCCCTTTACACTTTTGTCTATTTTTCAGCTACAGAGATGATTTTATGATCATTTTATAGATTCTTATTTGCTACATTAACCAAATCGGAAGCACATTGAACAATTCTGGTGATTGACCAGGTAACCTCCTTGAAGTTGCTTTGTATCCATTTTTTCAACTTCGTTCCCATATATTTTTGTCTCGATTATGATAGTCTTCTAGAGAAAATATTTAAAAACTATATTTACTTAACACTTTCATTGTTATATGTGATGATGATGGAATTTCCAGTGCTGTGCTTTGTATGGATGACAGTCAGATTCCTAGTATAATATCAAGTATAGTTGTATTTCATACTACGTTTCATTTACTTGTCCATATTTTCTTGAGAAATTTAATGGAGACGAACCAGACATGCAGGACACTGCTGGAGAAGCAGGGACGAGCTCATAAATGATATACTCCTATGGACCCCCACATATGGCTGGGCAAAAGCAGGACGACCAGCTCGAACATACATTCAGCAGCTATGTGAGGATACGGGATTTAGCCCTGAAGGCCTGCCAGAGACGATGAGCGATAGGGAGAAGTGGCGAGAGAGGGTCAGGGATATCCGTGCTAGCGGCACGACATGATGATGATGATGATGATGATGATGATGCCATATTTGCATTCAGATTGTTACCATGGAAATTTGCAGAGGTAAGCAATCTGAGTCAATTCATACTAAGCAAGTTCTAGAAGATATTAGTGAACTGCACGAAATTAGCAACAAGTTAAACTTTGATAACAATGTCCCAGAAAAAAAAATATTGCAAATACTGCTGTATATAACATTTTTAAAACAGAACAAGGCAACTTTACTGATTTTGGTCAGGAATTTTTTTATTGTTCCAAAAACATTTCCTTTGGTTTCAGCTTCAGTTTCAGTTTCTTTGTCAAATGGTATATCAACCTTTTTGGGTTATTTTATGCTTATCCAATCCTTGTAGAAGAGCAGTAGTGATACTATTTAACCCTAAGCTGAAAGTATCCATATTTACCAACCCCTCCGCTCGAGCAGGATATGGCACAAAGTCAATTTTTAAGCAAAGTTTAACAGGTTTGAATTCAGAGTTTTTCTTCTCCTAGACTAATTGCCTCACCAAGGCTGAAGAACCTAGTCTGCCTTACTATTTACCCATAGCTGGAGGGAGAATAATTGGATTCATACCTTTCCCAAGGGTATTAGTGCTATACGAAATGCAATTAGTCTCGTCCAGGATTTGAACTCATGTCGCCGTGTCCAGTTCCTACGACGATAACCATTACACCTAAGCTGAGAGTATCAGGGAGTTCATACATTTCCAAGGGTATTAGTCCAAAAGTGAATGTAAAAGTATGACTGAAGTTCGTACTTACTTTCTACAATGTTGCAGTGTAGCAAATAAGTCACTATACAACAAGGACTTCCAAACCATTTCCTAAATTTACATGAAACATCATAACTTTTTATGATTATTTAAAGATTTTAAGGTTACATTTTTATGCTGGAAAATATGTATTTTACCATAGGAAATGTATATATATGTATATATTTATCATCATCATCATCATGTCATGCTGCTAGCACGGATATCCCTGACCTTCTCTCGCCACTCCTCCCTGTCGTTCATCGCTTCTGGCAGGTCTTCAGGGCTACATTCCGTATACTCACAGAGCTGCTGTATGTATGTTCAAGCTGGCCGTCCTGCTTTTGTTCGGCCATATGAGGGGGCCCATAGGAGTACATCACTTATGAGCTCGTCCCTGCTTCTCTAGCAGTGTCCTGCATGTCGAGTCCGTCTAACTTGGATAGTTTTCGTGATGGGAGGCAAGTGGCCGTATAGTTGGTGCATAACTTGTTCAATATTGCTCTCAGCATTTTTGTGTAATTGCCGTCTATCTTTTTCTCCAGCCGTTTAGAAGCTATATATATATATATATATATATATCCTCTGCAGAGGTGTAAGACCCCATTCCAAAAGAGATGTCTTGGGTATGATACTAAACTGCATCTGCTTGAGAGACTCCAGTCTGGAGATCTAAAGAGTATGAATTACTCCTCCATTGCCAGTAGAAGTGCCACTTGTGGTCCCATGCATGATTCAAATAAAAATGCTTAAGATTTTTCATGTTTTATTGGAATACTCAGTATCATATCATCATCATCATCATATCGTGCCGCTAGCACAGATTTCCCTGACCCTCTCTCGCCACTTCTCCCTATCGTTCATATATATATATATATATATAGTGCATAAAGAAAACGGAAAGAAAAATCCATATAAATGGATGGTAAAAGATTAATTAACTAATTTCACCTTAATTAGTTCCACCGACACATTTCTAATATTTTTCTCTATTCATTTTAACCACTGTTTTAAAATCATAATTCCCACCCTGAAGATGTCAAAAACACAATCTACCTGAAATTTTCATAATTTCATGTTTTAAACAATCCTGTCGTTACGCCTCGGTGGGTCTAATTAAAGTGGAATTAATTGATTAATAAATCTTTTTCCATCCATTTATAAGTATTTTTCTTTCCATTTTCTTTATACAGTATATTTGTTGGATTAAACCTCATAACTTACTCTTATACATACATACATACATACATATATGTGTGTGTGTGTGTGTGTGTGTGTGTGTGTATTAGGGTCATTCAATAAATAAGGGGAATTATTCTTAGGAGTTATAAATAGGAAGCACTGTTTACAATTGTACCGATTTTAAGAAAACAATCGCTGTGAGTCCTTTCATTTCCCAGAAAAACTATCCACATGACCTTCTCTTTGGAGTGCTATCCAGGAATTTTATCTTTAAAAGAGAGTCAGTATGTTACCACCCAATGGGCTGCTTTTTGACTTAAACCTATTGTAGGAAATGTATGTTTAGCCCATGCCCAGTCAGCTAAGGGAGGTAAAATACACCGACTGCTTTTCTGCAGAGAGGTAAGACCTTCCACAACGAGTGTCCTAGATATGATAATAAAGAATCTGATGGTGAGGTTCAAGTAATGCTGGAGTTTGGGGGAATGTAGAGTATCCGTTTATTGCCATCACTCCCAGGACTACTCTGGAACGGAGTGGTAGCAACTGATAGGGTCCTATCAATGGGTCGAATAGAACTAAACTGTGTACTTATGCTAAACTGAATTGCTTGAAACAGAACTGTTTTGACATTTAAACTGTGTACTTATACTAAACTGAATAGTTTTAAATGGAACTGTTTTCGTATGCTAAACTGAATTGTTTGAAATAGAATTGTTTTTGACATTGAAACTGTACTTATGCTAATCTGAATTGTTTGAAATTGAACTGCCTTGACATTTAACTGTGTATAAACAAAAACTATACTTACACTAAATTGAATTGTTGAATCATAACTGTTTGACTAAACTGAATATCTTGAAATAGAAATGTTTTTGATAATTAAACTGTGTACTTATGCTAAACTAAATTGTTTGAAATAGAACTGTTTATTTGCATAAAAATGGATTAGGCACTTAATAACCTAAAAAGTTGATAAGTCATAAAACTCAAGCAAACAAACAAACAAACAATGTTTAGCCCATTTATAAACACCTTTGTGACTAAAACATGATTCTCTGAGCACATCACATGTTTTTCTGCAACTCTTACCTGCTTTGCACTTCTCAGCCACCAGAAATTTGAAGGCACTCTTCTGTTTAAGCCAGGACCATGCTGATTTGCTGTCATTTTGAATACTGTCCACAAAAGTATTTTTGCAATATTGAAATATTTTTTGCCATTAACCAGTTCGAAGCAATGTAGAGTTTATATTTATGAAAGAAGATTCTAAAAGAAAAGTGTTTTTTTTTTTTTTTTTAAATTCTTCTTATTGAATGACTCTCACATATATATAAGTAAAGTAAGAAAAATAAGTAAAGTCGGTGACCATAGTCGGGGGTGACCTGAATGCTCCCTTTTCAATAGCTACCACACGAAGGTGTAGGGAAGGGAGTTACTCCTTTCTGTGGATTGCTCTACTTTACTCTTGATACTTACCATACTTGCTGAGTGTTAAACATGGATGTATCAAGTACCATTTTTTTAATATTTGGTATAACGTGACCTGGGATTAAACCTCAGTCTCCCTGTTTATTAGGCCAATATATGTGTGTGTGTGTGTGTGTTGTCACGTGATGGCTCATGGAGACGAAGAGGTAGGACTGATACTATCCTCCCGTATTGAATGAGAGTATCAAGCAGTCAAAAAGTGACCGTTAAGAGAGAATGTGGGTCACGCAGGATAGACCAGATGTTCACACTTAAGTGACCTCAGGTCGCCGGACATCGGAAGGGGAAAGAGAGAGAAGCCAAATGATTGGCTGGGACCCCAAAACGGAAGTGGGGTTCCCTTCCCCTCAGCGGAAGTAAATAGTAAAAATGTAGTTTTTTGAGCAAGGCTCGTGGCAGTCGGACCATAGCCATTTTACTCTGGGCTAAAAACAAAAGATTAGCTGAGACACGAAGGACCCCAAGTCCTTCAAGTCAGTATTAAAAACAGTACAAAGTCTAGTAGCCCGTGAAAGAAGAAAATTCTCCAGTGGAACCCCGTCGAAAATAAGATAAGTAACTTTGGGACATTTTTCCTTTACCCCCAAATTTTGTTTACCACTCTCTCTCTCTCAATTTGAAGAAGGATAAAAGCCAAGAAAAGACATTCATATTCATGGACTATCCAATTATATGTTTTGACACTTTGAATGTATATATATATATAACCGTAGTAAAGAACCTATGTATTTTCATTTTACCATGTGGTCTATGTTGTTGCTTCATGCTTTCTTTCCAGCTTCTATTCGCCTTATGTTATCTTGCTTAGAACTGTCCTATTAATTCCTAAAGTATCACACGGGAAACCGGAGTTGCCGACTACTACCATATTAATATTATTACAACTAAAACCTATAGGCTCGTAATCTTCCATTATCTCGGGGAAAGAAGAAAGCGACCTGGTGGGTGTGTGATAATGTGAAATTTGGAACCCCTTGCCAGCGGCGGTCAGTCTGGTCCTAAATTATTCCCTCATGTAATATGCCAGTTCTTATCTGCCTGAGAGAAGAACTCTGAACAGGACTTATTTCTGTAGGGGATCAAGTGCCAACCTGCCCCGTCTTCACACGTGCGAAAATAAAGTCCCGTTTTGGGATTTTAGTCGATTTGCCATCACAGTGTATATATATATATATATATATATATGGTTTTTTTGTTCAAAGCTGGACTTGCTACTCCAATGAGATCTCATGGCACCATAGAATCATTGGCTGATTTTACGCAAGTCCTTCCTCAGCAATCTACAAGTAATTTGTATCAATCTTGTGAAAAAGTATGTGGGTCTGCAACAGGTCTAAGAAGGAATATAAGAGTGCAGAAGTTAATGTCAATGCCAAGACAATTATATATGTTTCTGCTGTTGCTTTTTTGTTGGATTGAGGAGATGGCCTTCTTTTGTAACGAAATGCCAGTCACTATATATATATTTCTTAATAGAAATTTTCTATCTGTTTTCTTTGTAATATTAATGAGAGAAAAAAAATGTTCGATAAGAGGAACCATCTCTAAAAAGGAATTATCTTAGAATTGTGCAAAAAAGAACGAGTGCAAAATAAATAACATTTGCATTTTAAAAAGAACAGACAAATACCTACATATCCTGACAATACAAATATAATTCTGTAGTCCTTTCAGTTGATCATTAAATTATACATCAAGAGATAAAAGTATTTCACATAATATATATTGATATAAATTTTATCAGTGTTTTTTATAGAAATCAAAATTTATTCTTATTTTATCTAGATAACAGACTGATTTTACAAGCTTATACAAAAAAAAAAAATTAAACCTAATAACTTATTTTTTTTTTAATATATAGAAAGTTTCAAAAAATTATTTTTAGTGGTAAAGTTTAGATAAGGCACAACAATTTCGAAGTGAAAATCAAGGAATATGATAAATAACTTGATGACATTAGCTTCCTGTTGTAAGGTGCCTCATTAATATTTCCTTATTATCTCTATGAGAGCAAGAATATTTCATTCTGTATGGATGCAGGTCCCAGAAAATAATGATACAGTCATAAATTAGACAAGAACTTGTCTTATTCTTTATGCATCTTAAAGCAATATAAATCTTTATGTATCTTGAGCAAATATAAATCTCACTATGAGATCCCATTTTTGCTAGATTACAATTACACTCAGAGAGACAGAGAGACAGACAGGTATATATCTTGGTTGAACTGAGAACTTTTTGGTACCTTCTTATTTATCATAGATCCCACCAACCAATGATATAAATAAAGTAAAGAGGATTTGGCGTCTGTAGTCAAGAGTGACCCAAAGAGTCTCTTTTCAATAGCTACTACACTGATGTGTTGGAAAAGGCACTACTCCTTTCCCTGGATTGCTCCACTTTACCCTTGATAAGTACCTTATAATGCTGAGTGTTCATTAAGGACATATCAAGTACCATTTTTCTCTAAATGAAAATTCTGTTCTGTCAGCTTGGGTTAGAATATTCTATCAGCATCCTCTGCAGATTGGTTTGGTTTGGTTTTAAGGCACATCAACCGTTGTAGATTATTAATGCAAAATCCATTTTTATACATGTAAACAGTTCTATTTCAAACAATTCAGTTAAGAATAAGTACACAATTTAATTCTATTTAACCCATAGAGAGGACCCAATCAAGTGCTACCACTCTGGACCAGAGTGGACCTGGGAGTGATGACATTAAAGGGGTACTCTGCATTCTCCAAAGCTCCAGTGTGTCATATCCAGGACGCTCATTGGGGAAGTCTTACCCCTCTGCAGAGATGCATTCAGTGTATTCTTCAGACCACTCTAGAAGACTGGGCTGGTATAGAGGTTCATTGAACATTCATATTACTTTTTTTATGGTCTTGTCGGCTGTGGCTGTAAATAGTATCAAGTCTTGTAATGTATCACTAACAATTCAATTAAACATCAGTCATTTGTTTACACACAGTTACATGATCAAACAATTCTATTACAAACAATTCAATTTAGCAAAGTCATTTGTTTGCACACTGTTTATATGTCAAACAGTTCTATTTGACCTATAGATCGGACCCTATCAGGTGTTATCGCTTTGAGCTAGAGTGGACCAGGGAGTGATGGCAATGAAGAAGTACTCTATATTCCTTTAAGCTTCATCATTACTGGAGCCTCACTATCAGATTGTTTGGTTTCATATCCAGGACATTTGTTGGGAGAGTCTTATTCCTCTGCAGAGATGCAGTTGGTGTATTCTACAGCCCCAGCAAACTGAGCTATATCCTCTGCAGAGGTGTAAGACCCCATTCAAAAAGAGATGTCTTGGGTATGATGCTAAACAGCATCTGCTTGAGAGACTCCAGTCTGGAGATCTAAATAGTATGAATTACCCCTTCATTGTCAGTAGAAGTGCCACTTGTGGTCCCATGCATGATTCAAATAAAAATGCTTAAGATTTTTCATGTTTTATTGGAATACTCAGTATCATATCATGATCATCATCATATCGTGCCGCTAGCACAGATATTCCTGACCCTCTCTCGCCACTTCTCCCTATCGTTCATCGCCTCTGGCAGGTCTTCAGGGCTACATCCCATATCCTCACATAGCTGCTGAATGTATGTTCAAGCTGGTCGTCCTGCTTTTGCCCGGTCATATGTTGGGGTCCATAGGAGTACATCATTTATGAGCTTGTCCCTACTTCTCCAGTAGTGTCCTGCATGTCTGGTTCGTCTAACTTGGATAGTTTTCATGATGGGTGGCAGGTGGCCGTATAGTTGGTGCCTTGTTGGGTGTTGCCACCAGGACTTGTTCAGTATCAGTATCATATAAGAATGTGTTATTTTTATTGAGAATAGTTACTTGAAGATATAATTATTTACTAAGGATTTACTTACTAAGGATTATTAATATTAATTATTTGAAACTATATAAATGTGAGCAAATTATTAAATATAAATGATTACTTGAAAATATGATTATTATTATTTGATAGGAATACTTGAAACTACACAACTCTTTGCAAATTATTTGTATTAAATAGGAATATTTAGTACTGTATATTAGTGGGCAAAATTTTCTTCAGAAACAACTTCACAAAAATCTAAATCTAAATGTGTAATGAACACAATTCCCAAACTTCCATGTATAAAGTAGACCAAGATGGTTTGATATGCCATTAAAATCAATCAATGAATCTAAATGAAATTTGCTTTCCTTTTAACAAGTCAAATATAGATTACTTAAAATTGTGTTTTTAGATATTTTCATACTTTCTTTTGAAATTGCCAAAAAGTCTGTTCAGATCTTGTTGTATCAGATGTGATTGGAAAAAAAAGAATGACTCTAAAGAGGCAGTTAATATTAATATATTTCATATTTATAAAGGACTAAAAATTAATCTTCAGAAAAACATTTTCTTTTTTAAATACAAGGGTTTTTCTTTTGTCTTTTTTTTTCATTTTTTTTTTTTAATCTTGTTTCTTTTTTTTTTTAGAAAAGGATCACTTCTGAAAGTTACATACAGGAGACGCTGATGGTGTAATAGTTATAGTAAATGGACATAGTGACCAGATTTCAAATCTTGGACAAGACTGTTTACATTTCCCATGGCAATAAAATCTTTAGGAAAGGTTTACATCCAACAATTCTCCCTCCATTTATGACTAAATAGTGGGACAGATTGAGTTATCTAAACTTGATGTAGCAATTTGACAAGGAGAACAAAAACACTGAATCCAAGACAGTTAAACTCAGTTTAAAAATTAACCTTGTGTCATATCCTACTCATAGTGAAGGGTTTCGGCAGACACATATAAGTATTTTCTGATCTAGATATAAGGATCAATTATTTGATATTTTTCCAAGTTTCATCCAAAATATAGAAACAAGGTCATAAATGATATTTTAAAATCTTTTTATTCAACCTAAAAAAACTTCTTAAAACAGTATTTTGGTTTTATAAGATTGTACATTATTTTGTGAAAATAAGTCAAAAAGCCTATCCTAAAAGCTAATATACTCTTTCCAAAATGTTTTTTTTAAATCTTATAAGAACAAAATGTGCATCATACTAAAAATATGAGGAAAAAAGATAGAAGAGTTAGAATTGTTTTTTAACCTGAATAAGTAAGTTTTATCTTCCTACCAAGCTCTGTCCAAAATTGGGCATTTTTTTTGCATTTGTCTTGTTTTTTTAATGTAATGTCATTGATCTGAAAGATTATTGATCTAGAAAGTAATCCCTCTTTGAGATTATTAACTAAGCTGGGTAATCTTTTTATTTTTGAGTTCTTTTGAAGGACTAATAATAAAAAAGATACTCTTATAAAATAGG
The DNA here is from genome assembly GCA_963585895.1 of Sepioteuthis lessoniana. Classification (NCBI taxonomy): domain Eukaryota; kingdom Metazoa; phylum Mollusca; class Cephalopoda; order Myopsida; family Loliginidae; genus Sepioteuthis; species Sepioteuthis lessoniana. The sequence continues at coordinate 75,797,712 of OY757917.1, read as the reverse complement.
ATACAACTAAAGGAAAATTTTTGCACAATAAAATAAATTTATTGGCCATGTTCTCCAAATTGCCATGAAATCTTAAAAATCAGATCTACGTTTAACCTTTATATTTGTTCTTCATAGATTTATTTAATTCATTAACAATCCTGAAACCATAAAGTCTGTGGCCTCAGCACCTTGGACACCTAGCTGAAACAAAAAATCAAAATTTAAAATGATGATAACAGCCTGATTGGCTGAATTATTGCAAAGCAATAGCAATGTAGAGATAGTGATTCTCTTGTTGGAATTCAGGTCACCCAGATATATGTACTTATTGGTAACAGTCCAAATATGGAGCATTCTGGTTCTAAGGGTAAACATGAATTAAAGACTGAAACAGTTTCCTGGTTTTTATACAGATAAATCAAATGTAAATTGTTAATTCTTCTAAAAGCAACCAGATGGAATTTCTAGCCAACATTATTGCAAAATTCTATGTACCCAGAGAAGACCATTCAGGTAAAAAGATGATTTTCAAAAATCTTTTGACAGAAAAAAATGCTTTTTATAAAGAATGAGAAACATGTCTAGAAAAAAATGCTTTTCATAAAGAATGAGAAACATGGCTAGAAAAAATGGTTACTTTATTCTTTTCTTCAAGAAAGAAAAAAAGAAAGAAAGAAATATTTTAGCTGGAAGAAATGTATGGTCAATTGTTTTCTTACAGAAGAAAGAAAGATTATAGATGAAATGAATGGTTTATTCTTTTCTTGATGAAAGAAAGAAGAAAAGTGGAGGAACAAGAAGAAATTGGTATCAATCAAAATAGAGTAAAAGAAAGAAAGAAAGAAAGAAAGGAAAGATCAAAGAAAGATAGATTACAGATGATTGGTGGCTAAATTCTTTTCTAAAGAAAGAATGAAATCTAAAATAGATGGATGTTTTATTCATTTGAAGGAAGTAAAAGATGAAAAGAAAGAAAGAAAGAAAGAAAGATTTTGGTTTGAAGAAAGGATGTTTTATCCTTTTTCGTGATGTAAATAGAAAAATGATAACTCAAAGAAATGGAAGTAAACAAAGTGCAGTTCTATTTTTGTTGGATCTAGAAGCCAAATTAAAAGGAAAAAATGCGAAAGAAATTCCCTCTAACAGGAATATCTTCCAACATGACAGGCATTAAACAGCTGCTTAAATTTGTGCTTCAAGTCATATTTCAGATAAAAATGGTTTCAAATAAAATGATTATCAATTGTTTAACATTTTTACTTAACAACAATTTTCCTGACAAGATAGAAGAAACAACTGAAGCTTAAAAATAATATTCACATTTTTATTAAAAAAAAAAAAAACTTTAAAAATGTTTTAGCCTTAGGGTACTGGGGTGCATCTTTGGAATTCTTTTTTCTTCTATTTTTTTTATTTATAGAATACAATCGCACCAGTTAAAATTGGAAATTTTCAAGTTTTGACAGAGAAATAAGATTTGTAAATGAATAAAAATATTTCCAATGCAGTTAAAATTCTTTTTGAATTAATCATTATTATTATTTCATTCCTGGTGTGTTTTTCATACCAGCACTACCTGGTGGTCTTTGACTGGAGTCTAAGTGACAGCAAATCTCATTAGGTCTCTGTGACTCTTCTGAGTATTGTTGCCAATCTTAATTATGTGATCTGTATGGTCTTGATCTTTCATCCGATTTCCAACTTCTCCAGTTTCTCCAGTCTCTTTTCCAAGCTTTTGGGAACTATTCCAAATACACCAACTCTTGTTTTCCACCACTTTTTCAGCTCTCTGGCAAGCTCCATGTATTTGTCTACCAATTTGCATTAATTTATTTTCCCTCTGTAGTTTATTAGAACAGGAAAATCTTCTAAATGACAACTTGTTTTTCTTGTAAGTTAATACTGTGTCTGGCTTTCTGACTGGGTTTGGCTGACCTTGTATTTTCAAATACCAGTAATTTTTTTGTCAGATTCAGATCTGTGCATATACCATTTAGCAGTATAAGTAAGTAAGTTAGCGACTGTAGTCAAGGGTGACCCAAAGGCTCCCTTTTTGATAGCTACTACACCAAGGTGTGAGGAAGGGCGCTACTCCTTTCCTTGGATTGCTCTACTTTACCCTTGATCCATAACTTATAATGCTGAGTGTAACATCAAGTACCATTTTTTGAGTCTTTGGTATGACTCGACCTGGGATTGAACCTAGGTCTCCCAGGCCATTGGCAAACACTCTAACCATTATGCCGTGGTAAAATTTCAGTCTCTTGAGCGATTATCAGTAGATCACCTTTCCTAGCCAGAGATGATTTTCCTTGTTATCCTTTTGTGCCAGTTTGTTGCATCCACTTATTATGCGATTTAACATTCAAATCTTGCTATTCTGTTGTGCGTTATCAATTTTCATCTTGATATAATTGGTCCTTGGGGCATTATTATTTGCTGCTATTAAAAATTATTATGCTTCTTTCTTGAGGTTTCTTACTTCCTAGCCATCCCTTGCTCATCTTGTATGCACTTTCCCAAGTTTTTTTCTTGGAGTAGCTATACAGTTATTTTTCTTTCCATTTTTGTTTTCTAGATTTGTTGCTTTACTGTTTCTCCTTATGTTGACATTTCCCTTATTGGCTGCTGTAATTAGTCTCCCTTTCATCTACTTCTTGAGTCTTGTAATTCTGCATCAATGCAATTCTCAATGCTGGCAAGTTTTCTTCTCCCTTCTTTTCTAGACACATATATCATCTCTTGCATGTGAGGCTTTCTGCATCATCATCAATTTCTTTGTCATTTGATCCATCTGAGTTCTTCCCTTTTCTAATTTAAGAATGGTCCTGAGTATCTTACAAGGAGGACTGCCCCAGCATTTATCCCATTGATAAAATTTCCACAGCAGAGCTTGTTTTCATGTTTTCTCATTCTTCTGAGGTTCACTTTTCTTACTTTTTCTTTTTTATCTTTTGTTCAATGGTGTCCTTTTCCAGTATTTCCAGGTATTTTTGATAATGTTTTCCTAAGTGTTCTGATGCTTTTTGTTTTGGTAATTCTATTTCTTCCCTTGTTTCTTTTCAAGCTTTTTTATTATCAACACGGCTCATATTCCATTTCTGAATTCCATCCTTATATCCTGACTGTACATTCTTATTGTTAATATGAGGGTCTCCAGTACTTTTTCATTCTCAGAAAATATCTTAATATCATCTATATATATACATATATATATGTATATATATAATGGTTTACTTTTTCCTGTGATTATCTAAATTTGTAACCTCTAGTACATTTTCTAAGTATATAATTTAGTCATATCATTGCTATAACAAACAGCAGTGGCAAGAGTGAGTGTCCCTGAAAGATGCCATTTTGGATTTTAACCTCTGCTAAGATTTGTCTTTCTACAGATAATTCCACTTTTCAGGTTTCTTGAGCTTTTATGATTAATTTCATGATTTTCTTTGACATTTTGAACATTTTCTGACAATCTATATAATCCAAGTTTGTAGGATCATATCATTAACCTTTTTGTAGTCTATTCCTGCCTTGGCAACATTTTTCTGTCATGTTTTTTCCTCTTTGAGGATCTACTGATCTATATATAGTAGGCCATCTGTTCCCCTTGTTATCTTGCAGCATCATTTCTGCTCACCAAGAAATAGTCCGCTACAATATTCTTCTCTTTTGCTTTTTTGGGGTCTTTTTGGATCAGAGTAGTTTTCTCTTTTAACTTTCATTCAGGTATTCTTGCTTTTTGTCGGCCTTTATTCAGTTGCTGAGACAATCTGTGGTGGATGGATGTCAAATTTTAAAACCAGAATGCGCGTGGGACACCATGGCTTAGCATCTTCCAAATCTTCAAGTTCTTAAATTGTTACATCTACGTAATCCACTATTCTAGCAAGTCCTTTTCTTCCTTCTTTTCTTGTCACAGAGAGTATGTCTTTGTTGTTATTATCATTATCATTATAATTATTATTATTATCTTTGTAAGTTTTGTGAGTTTTATTATTCTACTCCTTCCAAGTTTTAACTGGTGGTTTTTCTTTAAAATCTGAGTGACAGTAAGTCTCCTCAGGTTTCCAGAATTCTCGCAAATCACAACAGTACTGGAGTCTTGATGTTCATCCTCTGATCTCCAGTTTCCCCTGTCTCTTTTCTAGGCTTTTTTGAGACTCTTCCAAGGACAGCAACTACAATAGGTACAACCACCATTTTCATGTTACACAGCATTTTCATCTCTCTGGAAATATTCAGATATTTGTTTATCCTTTGTTTTCTTTCATTTTAATCTCTAGTTCAAAATCTACAAGATGACAGGTTCTTTTTTTCTTATTACTTAATACTGGTCTTTTGGCCAGGATTTGATGATTCATTTGTATCTCAAAGTCTCAAAAATTTCTTTGTATCTCATTTTCTGGGAAAGGTTCTGGTTTGTGAATATACCATCTCTCAACAAGGTGAAATTTAATCCCTTGTACAATTTCCAGTGGATTACCCTTATTATTATTATTATTATTATTCAATATTCAACTTTACTTTCAGTTTCTTACAATCCTTCCCTGGGTCATGACTCAAGACCTAGATTGAGGGAAGGCAGTGTTCATATGCATTGTATGTATTTATTTTGCTGCCTTTTTAGCATCTTATTTTTCCTCTTACATTGATAGTACTCTCCTCAGGAGATGAGCAGTTTTGCAAAGTGCAATTTTTTTGTAATTTTTGGTCTTTTTTGCCTGGTATTTAGTTAATGCATTCATCTGTCCCTTTCTTGATCAGGACTCCCACTATTACTGGTATGGTGGTAGTTTTAAAGAGCCATATTTTTTCAGTTTCTATATCCAGGTATTTGTATTTACTTATTTCATGACATTTTTTTACCTATATGTTATAATCTGTTGGCACTAACATAATAATTTAAAGACATTTTTTCTTTCATAGTGTTATATAATTAAGGTAATGATTTTTTAGCCTAGTGGTAAGAGTGTTCGCCTATGGCCCAGGAGACTGGGGTTCAATTCCAGGTCGCTTCATACCAAAGACTCAAAAAATGGTACTTGATGCCTCCTTGCTTAGCACTCAGCATTATAAGGTATGGATCTAGGGTAAAGTGGAGAAATCCAAGGAAAGAAGTAGCACCCTTCCCTACACCTCAGTGTTGTAGCAATTCAAATGAGAGCCTTCAGGTCACTCTTGACTATAGTTACCAACTTTCTTTTTTTACAAATGATTTTTTTTATATTAATCATTTTTCATTAATTATATTTTATTATTTTGTTTGGTAAGGCTTTGAACTACTCAGTGTCTCTTAGTTCAGGTGCAATAGTCAGATGGTGCACTCATATGCCTGTGCAGAAAGGATGTGACAATCATCATCTGTCATAATAAATCCCCAGACAGGAAATGGGGCTGGATGGTCGTTGGAGTGAATTGCAAATGTAGTTGACGTCATACCTGGAAGAGATGGTCCAGAAAATTTGAGGATTTTGAAAAGACAGACGTTAACGTTTGACTGTTGAAGCACAAGGCTAGGTTTTTCGGATCTGATCAAAGCAGATCGGTTCAGGTCTCTATCAGCTGAGATAAATTGAGATCTTAGACACCACAAGATGTGCTGTGCATTGGTGGGGTCAGTATAGTATGGTTAGCATAGGCTTTTATGATTTGTGTCTCTCCCCTCATGTCACCAAGAACTGAAGGTAGATAGAAATAAATTCGTTCATACCACCTGTACTTGTATCATTATTGTTGCTATTGATATTATGGCTATATAACAATAGCCCTTAACCACCATATCTCATCTATTGCTCTTTATTTTTCTATCAGTTTGGATTCCACAGTCCTAGAGAATAATAGCTTCTTTGGTTTTTCGTATTGGTTCTTGTTGGTGGTTATATGATTTTTCAGACTTCAGTATTCCATTATATTTGCATATTTTCCAAACAATATAATGTCCTATTTTTTCATGCTATTCTGTATATTTTATTAGTGTGAGGATTGGGAAACCAGGCACTAAGTTGTCAATTGATTCAGTTTTTTGTTTGCACAGTGTACATATTCAGTTCAATCTATTCTTTATCAAATTTGCCTGATATTTGCTAGTTGGTAGGCTCTAGTCCTGTGCTGCTCTTATTAAGCCCTCTGTTCTATCTTTGTTCCAGCTTTTTCAGCCATTAATTAGTTTTTACTATATCTATATGAGTATTTTTAATTCTTTGTGTGTCTTGTCCATGTAAGGGTTTTTGTTCCCTGGTGTTTTTAATTTAGTCTTTGTGCTTTTACTTTTTTAGTTATGTCTTTTGCTGCCTGTGGCTTTATCTTTTAAGTCCATTTCTTCTGGTATGAAGTTGAGTTGATTAGCAAATGTATCGCTTTCTTTACAAATTGATTACCCAGTTGGCTGGGGTTTTAGAATACACTGATTGCACTTCTGCAGAGGGGTAAGAGATCCCAATGAGTGTCTTGGAAATGACACAAAACAATTTGATAGTGAGATTCCAGTAAGGCTGGAACTTTGGGGAATGCGGAGTACCTCTTCATTGCCATCGCTCCCGGGTCCACTCTGGCCTGGAGTGGTAGATAGGCGCCTATGTATGGGGTAAATTGATCTAAACTGCGTACTTATGCTAAACTACTCAAAAATAAAACTGTTTTGACATTTAAACAGTGTATTTGTGCCAAACTGAATTGTTGGATATTGGAACTGTTTTTGACATTGAAACTGAATTTACACTAAACTGAATTGTTTGAAATAGAACTGTTTTGACATTTAACTGTGTTTGCACAAAAACTAAACTAATACTAAACTGAATAGTAGAATTAGAACTGACTAAACTGAATAGCTTGAAATTTTGACTATTAAAGTGTATACTCATGCTAAATTGAATTGTTCAAAATACAACTGATTATTTGAATAAAAATGGATTTGGTGTTAGATAACCAACAAAGGTTGATATGCCATAAAACCTAACCAACCAACCAACCAACCAACTACTTATTGAATATTTTTCTTTTTTTTTTCTAGTGTTTACTAACTGCACAATTCAGTCTGTTTTAGTGTCTAAGTATTTCTTTAATCCTATAGTGTTTGTTTTGTAAGTCAGTTCTGGTTGGATTAGGCCTATTCTATCATTTTCTCTCTTGATGTAGAGATGTTTTATATTTGCTCTTGGGTGATGCATTTTGTAGCAGTTTCCTAACTTTTGTATGCCTTTTTTTTTTTATCTCAGCTAACACCCATTTTATTAAATCAAAAATTTATATCAATACTGGTATTGCCAATATATTAATTGCTATAACTATATATTTTGCATTCAATTCTGCTCTTAATTTGACTTTTATTCTCTGAAAAATTTCTTTTCTTATTTTTTTTTTATTTATACTATGATTGATACCTTTTACTTTATCAATTGTTAAATATTCTTAGGTTTTATTTGATTCTCTCTCAATAATTTCTGTGTGCTTATATCTTGGGTTATGTTTTTAGACTTTACCAGAGTGCCTTTCCTAAATGTGACTTTTACACATTTTTCCAGATCAAATTGCATCCGAATGAGGTCACTATGCCATCTCAGTGCCTAAACTGTCATCATTTTTTGCATATAACTTTAAATTGTCCATATAGAAAAGGTGGTTTATTTTTTTTTAGAAGTTTTATATCAATAGTCAGTATTTTTATGTTGTAGGGGGACATGTATTTATGGTAGATATGTTTTGTCCTCCAAAGTATTATGTTAAAGTTATATATTGTTTAGTTTAGAAAAAGGTAGAATAGGCACATGGAGACAAATGAAGGAGTAAAGGATATGAAACAAGTGAGTAAAGGTTGTGAAACAGCATGGACAAAAGGAACATTCAAAACAAGGCGATGAACAAAACAAATTTATATACTATAATAAAACAGACATTGATACATTAAAGATAGTCATGTGTGTATGTGTGTGTGTGTGTAACTAATACAGCTAAACTACAAAAAGGTAAATGACGGAAACGTCCTATTAAGTGGGATTACATATTTAAAATGTCTACTTCTTTTTGTGGTTCAAAACAGTCGGTTTCTCTGAGACTGAAAAAAGTCTCATAGTCAATGTATATTGAAGAAATGAATGTCTGCGAGGCTTATCCATTTTTTTGCCTTTTAACTCTGCTGGTGAATAAGAAGAGTGTCACACAGAAGAGAGAGCGTGTCAGCGCTGCAATGGAAATTGTGAAAAAAGAGATAGAGTGTTTGAAGACAACGTATTTATAGAAAATACATGTCTTGGAAAAGGCTCCAAACGCAGGACGAAATTTACATGATGACGTAGTTTTACGCAGGTCATGTGGTTCTCCTAGCCAATGGTTTCCCAAGACTGAATATGTGTGCGTCCGCCATCTTTGTTGTGGGAACAAGTGGCATACCGCCCACATTAAGTTATAGGAGTGTAAAGTCCTATAATGTTATCTAGAAAGAGGTATTAGTGCTGTAGAAAAAAGAAGAGGAAAAAGTAAGTCTCCCGGGAAGATTCCATTGTTAAAGTTCAGATTATTAGTTTTGAGCATGCCTTTTTCATGGATTAATCAGAGGTTAGTAAGACAACTTTCCATGTTGCATTTTTGGAATGTTATTATTACTGGGAATAACTTTAAAATGTTTAAATTTGAAAATCTATTTTTTAGGTATGCTATCAAAAGCTTTTCTGCAATCACTCCAAGCCATACATTTTTCTGTTTGGATCAACAACTCCCTATGATCATCTTTTTTTATGAGAAACTGATCTTTGTAGCCATGATTTTTTTTTGTATTCTTTTTGTTCTAAAAAGGAAGACGTTCTTACATTCTATGAATTTGACTATTCTCTCCATTAGAATTGATGTTATCATTCTATGCATTGTGGTGAGTCAGTAGATTTTTGTGTTTGTTGTTTCCTTTGTTTTTAGCTATAGGAATGTTACTCTTCCTGTGAGCCAATCAGGATATTTTGCAGGTTTTTAATGATTTCTTAAATAAACTTTGTCATCAGTTGATGTGTGAAGGATAGATGGTATAGCCCCAATTATTCTTATTTTATCTTTTCCAAGTGTGTGCATTTAAGTGTATTTATAATTTTTTTTCTATTGTAATATCTTTGTAAATTTTAGGTTCATCATTTTTATGTCTTTTATATTTTCAATCCACTTTGCTTTTTTTATCATATGACTCCATACATTACACCAAAATTATTTAATCCCTTCAATCATAAGGAATTTCTTTATATTTATTGTCCCTTTTCCTATTTCTCAAAAGAATTTTGGTGAAGTCATCTTGAAATATTTTGTTGTGTCAAAAAGATTTTGTTAGTCTTTCATATCTTGATATATGCTGGGCCTTATTGTTTGTTTTTTGCTTCCATGTTTCTTTTATTATTGGCATTTTATAAATTAATTTTATCATATATTTTCTTTTAATATTTTTTGCTTTTTTTCGCTTCACTTTGATACCCTTACATATTTCTTCCAGTATTGATATTTCTCCTCTGTATTCCACTATTTTTATTATCATTTACACCTTGAGAGTTTTCACATCAGCATTAGCTGATGGTCTTTCACTGTTGTTTGTGTGACAGCAAGTCTCCTCAAATCTCCAGGACTCTGTATTTTGGCCAATCTCAGTAATGTAGTAGCTTGGATGGTCTCCACTTGTCCTGTTATTTTCATGTCTTCCAGTTCCTTTACTAATTCTTCAGTAACTGTACCAAGAGCCCCAATTACAATTAGTATAATCAACACTTTCATGTTCCACAGTCTTTTTAAATTCTCTGGCAAGGTCAAGGTACTTATCCTTCTTTTCACTTTCTTTCAATTTTACTCTGTGGTTAGCTGGGACAGCAAAGTCCACAAATCTACAAGTTCTCTTTATTAGTATTATTATTATGTTACTCCTTGAGAGTTTTTTTACACCAGCATTAGTTGATGGTCTTTTACTGGAGTTTTAAGGACGCCAAGTCTCCTTAAGTCTTTAGCAATCTTCTCAGTATTATGGCCTATCTTAATAATGCTTTAGTCTGGAGAGTCTCCTCTTGTCTTATGATTTCTATGTTTTCCAGTCCCTTTAGCAAGCCTTTGGGCATTGTTCAGAGTGCACTAATTGCAATTTATATAACTGTCACCTTCATATTCCATAGTTTTTCAGTTCTCAAATAAGGTCTTGGTACTTATCTCTCTTTTCACTTTCTTTTATTTTTACTCAGTTGTTTGCCAGGATCGTAAAGTCCAACAGGTTATCTTTTTTTGTTATCTATCAATAGGTCTGGTCGTATAGCCAAGATAAGGTGATCAGTTTGTATCTCAAAATCCCACTGAATTTTGTGTCTCATTCTCCAGGACACATTCTGGGTTGGGCATGCATCATTTGTTCATATTTTCAAACATCAATTTCTTGCACAATTTCAAATGGATTAACTTCACCCAGTTGTATCTAGTCTTATACTTTTTTTTGCATTAGTTTGCTATGGACAGCTATCAATAGGCTATCAATCATATGGAAATCAGACCTGACCGATAAAATGAAACGCAGTCTCTTCCAGGCCACTGTTTTATCGATACTGCTGTATGGATGCACTACTTGGATGCTAACTAAACGACTGGAGAAGAAGCGAGACGGCAATTACACAAGAATGCTGCGAGCAATATTGAACAAGTCCTGGCAGCAACACCCAACAAGGCACCATCTATATGCTCACCTGCCTCCCATCATGAAAACTATCCAATTAGATGAACCAGACATGCAGGACACTGCTGGAGAAGCAGGGACGAGCTCATAAGTGATGTAATCCTATGGACCCCCACATATGACTGGGCAAAAGCAGGACGACTAGCTCGAACATACATTCAGCAGCTATGTGAGGATATGGAATGTAGCCCTGAAGACCTGCCAGAGGTGATAAACAATAGGGAGAAGTGCTGAGAGAGAGTCAGGGATATCCATACTAGTGGCATGATATGATGATGATGATTATGAATATTGTTGTTATTGTTTTTGGTTTTTCACACTGGTAGTTACTAATGGTTTTTGCAAGACCTCAAGTGATCACAAATTTCCTCACCTCTCTGAGTATTTTAGGTGGTCTTGGCAATGCTGTGGTCAGGACAGTCTCAATTCTTTCTCAGACAGATATTTTCTAGTTCTCTCAGTCCTTTTCAAGATCTTCAGGATTGTTCCAAGAGTTCTAGCAATGATAGGTCTTACTGTCACTTTCATATTCCACAACTTTTTTAGGGCACTGGAAGGGTCCAGGTATCTATCCAGTTTCTTATTTTCTTTTAGTTTAACTTTATGATCTGCTGGAGTGGTGAAGTCTACGAGTTGATGTGTTCATTTCTTACAACTAAGTCTAGCCAAGATTGGGTGAGTCTTATTCTCTGGGGCAGATACTATTCTGTGCATATACCATAAGTCTGTAGAATCAAACTTTAGAAGCTAGCACAATTCCCTGTAGATTACTTCCCAACCCAATCATACCTGCCTTTGAACTCCTTCTGGGCAGGCTTGTTGTATTCACTTATGTGGTTTACAGTTTCATCCCTCTCCCTACCACCTAAATTAACTTTTTTTTTTCAGCATTACCTATTTTAGCTATTAAATAAAGTTTCTATGATATTGTTCTGTATTTTTCAACCTGATTTTTTTTTATTTTATTTTCTCTCTTTAAAATAGTTCTGACAAAATTAAATTTTCTAGTTATTAGATGATATGCAAACCTTTTAGGTTCCTGTTGTAATAGCAATGATGATATTGATGCTTCTATTTCAAAAGGAGTGAAAGAATCTCATTAGTATTTCATAGTTATCTCTGTTGCATCAAAAATTTGAATGATTAAAAAGTGACACTCAGTGCAAATGCGGAGCCAGCCAAATTATGATTCAGTCACAAATTGCATATGAAATTGCTTTATTCTATAAGTTATAGCATTTCATGTGAATTGCTTTAATAAAAAATTTATTTTATATATTTATATATATAATCTCACTCATAAATAATTACATCTCTAAATGGAAATGATTTTCCTATTGTATGATCAGTGAACCAGGTGGGTTTTTATTGCAACAGTAGTCCATGATGATATTGATGTTTCTGTTTATAGAGTGAAAAATTCTAAATAGCATTTTTGTTGAATCAAGAATGATGATTGAACTTGAAAGCAAATTCAACAAAATTATCACACAGTTGCCAATTGGACAGGAAATTGCTTTATTATCCAGGAGTGTTTAAAGTGTCTTGCTCAAATAAAAATCTCCAGTATTGTGTGCTGTTCTTGATGCATTATCACTGTATATGCAAGAATATATGAATATATCTATTTACCCAACCCCTCTGCATGAGCAGGATGTGACATAAGTTCATTTTTAAGCAGAGTTGCCATACCAAATTTAAAGTAAACACATGCAAATATATATGCACACAGAATAAAGGATATACATGCTCAAATACTCAGAGAAATATGCACATATGCGTAAAGAAATACATGCATAAAAATATATGCACACAAGTATGTGCACAGTTACACATATTGATACTATTAGAAATTTACAGACATATATATATATATATATATATATATACATATATATATATATATATATATATATATATCTGTCACTATATATCTAATATATTTATATATATATATATATATATATTGTAGTTTAAATTGTTTTGGGATAAATGTAATACACAAAAGAGGGTGAAGGGTATGCTTCCTTGACAACAAGAAAACCACGTGAAATCAACTTCCTTGTAAACAGTCCTTCTTTCTTCTTCAGCCTTTTTCCTCCGCTGTCCTGTCTCCTATTCACTCGACGCATTCGCTGACTTAGCCTTCCTCCTCTTCTCTCGTTCATCCAAGACTTAGACGATATTGTCTAAAGGATGTAACTCATACTGCCTTGCTTGTACACTTCACTAATGCAGATTCTGCCTTTCAGATTCACTACACACACATATATATATATATATATATATATATATATGTATGTGTGTGTGTGTGTGTGTATTCAACCAACCCCTACATTCAAGCAGGATACAACACAAGATCAATTTTTAGGCTGAGTTTAACAGGTTTAATTATTTTCTTTCTCCTAAATTAGTTGCCATACCAAGATTTAGCAGCTCAGTTTACTAGGATTTTTACTTATGGTGGAGGGAGAATAGTTGGAAGCAAACTTCTCTCAAGTATATTAGCCCTATGTGAAATGCAATCAGTCTCATCCAGGATTTGAACTCAGGTTGCTGTGTCCATTTTCTATGATTTTATTATATATACATATATATTGTTAATTTAAAAAGAATAGAGCACAGTATTAATTATGAAACTACAACAACGGCGGATAAATGGAGAGAATATTTATTCGTCCTGCTCTAGCAGCCACTATATTTACAATAATGGCAGTCTCACAACTTCTGATTAGAAGCCGCCTCACCGCCAGGAGAGAATATAAGGGGGATTACTCCTTTGGATTAGCGTATATGATATGCGTAAGGTACAGATATTAATTTATATAGAGACGGATAAAAGTAAGATAGTGTTAGTTTTTTGAAAGTGAATTCTAAACTTTCAATACACTTATCAACTAGTATATTCATAGTTGGTTGTTTGGGTTTTATGGCATATCAAATCTTGTAGGTTATTTAATACCAGTATTTATTAGTGTACAGGGAATTGATGTTAAAACTAACTAAGGATTTATTTTTCATATTAATGTTAATCACTTTGTTTAGGTGAAAGCCAGAATTATTGATGTGTACATCGCTGATAGTACTCAACACTTAGGAACAGATGTTCCCTCAAACTAGTTTAAAAAATGTGAATGATTTTAACAAGTCTTACAAAAAATTTGTCTCAAGAGAAGACAAATCTTGGTCTTCATTACTTAATTACCACACAAACATCCCTAAAATCTGAGGTCTTCCTAAAAACCATAAGCCTGATATTCCCTTAAGACCAATCCTCTCTGGTATAAGTTCTGCCCCATAAAATTACAAAACTTTTAACTAAAATATTATCCCTACTGTTAGGTACCATCAGCAATGCACACATCAATAATTCTGGCTCATTCATTTACAAAATAATTATCATTAATACAAAAAGCAAATCCTTTGCTAGTCTTGACATCAAATCCATATATACAAATATACCAATTGATAAGAGTATTGAATATTTAGAAAATCACTATATATATATATATATATATATATAGTCATCCACAGATAGATCTGTTTCGTTCTATCAGAACTCATCAGTGTGGCTAGACATATTAGCTTCCCGTAGCTGGGATCAAAACCCGGTTGACTCAAACGCCAATCCAAGCTTCTAACCCTTCAGCCACAAGGAGCTAGTAGCATCCGTGTAAATTTCAAACAGTTATGAATCACAATTACTTTGTTTACATACATCCGTTTAACGGCTACCAAGACCTCAATTCATATATGAAGAGACTTGCAATAAACGCTTATGGCAACATGATTACTTCATTCGCCTGAGAACTCAACCCTACGGGGGTAGGGGAGTATATATCAATTTCCTAAATACACAATGTATATATATATATATATATATATATATATATATATATACATTGTGTATTTAGGAAATTGATTTTCTTGTAGACATATTTTATTAAAGATGACAGAGAAGGATTCAGAGCTGAATTTCTTATTTGCCTTTTCATGTTCGCAATCAAGATGTTGTAACTGAGGATCGAGGCTTTTTAATAATCGTCGGTAATCTCTGGAATTGTAATCATTCAAAATATTCATTGATCTCAAAAAACATTTCATCATCTATGCTGTGGTCATACCCACATCCTAGATAATGACCAACAAAGGTCAAATGTACATGTTCTCAGGCGACAGCATCAAAGATTTCAGGCAATTATTAAAAAGCCTTTATACACATCTTGCTTATGAACATGAAAAGGCTAATAAAAAACTGAACTCCTTGTCTGTCATCTTTGATGATATATATATATATATATATATGTTTTGTTTTTTTTCACACACGGTCTGTGAAATCTTAAGTGAAAGCAAGCATAGGAGAAAGGGTTCCTCTCCTTACTTAGCAGAACTGTATAATCGTGCGGAGAATCGCCAAAACTATCAACCTTGGAAAGGTAACTGAACTTTCAATAAAAATGTTGGCATTAACCAGCATTGCTCTCATGTGTTTCATTTAATTTGTTATAATTATTATTTGCAGTAGTTAGTAGTATCTGTTCAACTGGAGTCGCAATTGTCTTTAAAAGTAATAAAAAAGTGGGGTAAAAAGGCATCGGGAATCTTACACAAGTAAGTCGTAGTATATTGGAAAGGCTCACACATGGTCAGTGAAATCTTAAGTAAAAAAGAGCATAAGTACACTAAGACCCGTCTTGTAGATGTGTTACCATTTCTAACAAATCTTAATCACGACAGCCCTCTAAGTTAGTGATTGCTATTCTACTAAACAAAATGTCGACCACACATGCCTTTGTAGAGGTTTCAAGATATATGACTAACTCTTATACACCATATATGAATTGGATAACAAAGACAAGAAGTTGTCCCTAGGGCCTGAAAATTAAATGAAAAAAGAGATAGCTGGACTTTAACTTAAAACTTATGGAACATTCAGTTGTAGATTAAAAGGAAAAAAAGATGGTGATAGGCCAAATGGGAGAAAGAAAAAAAAACAAAGGTGGGGAATGTGCTAAACCGGAGAAAGAAAAAGTAAAGGGGCGGAAGAAAAGAAAAAAAAATTACACCCACAAGTCAACCGTTTGAAACCATGGGAAGCAGCATGGTGGATGTGAAGCAGGGCAAATGAACCCAGTATCATGACAAATACATGATTCAACAGATGTTGGGAGGACGAACCCCACTGGTAAACAGCCAGGATAACATAGTTCAGTGAGGAAACTACTGCTACTCATCTTCAAGAGTGGCAACCACTTCTGAGGTTAAAATACAGCCATCGAAAGATTGCCATGACTCACACAAACCATATGTCCAAACCAATTCTCACTTTGTGCGTGTAATAAAGGAGTACATTCTGCTTAGGTTGGAGCTCTGGTCCTAGTTTTCGAAAAATAAGCTTCAGAACTCAAACACTACTGAATCAGCAAGGCAAAGATACATCTGAGCCTCCACAGGAATGTGTCGCTAACCAGCAGGACTGCACAATATGACTGATCCATGATAACAATAGAGATACGAGGTTCACTAAATAAGTTTCCAGAGTTTTTTCGTATGGGCACTTTTATTGATAGTACACACATGAAACTCTAGTCTCCTTTGAAGTAATCTCCTCCAGCTGCAATGAACTAGTTGCACCATTCCAACAACTTCTGGAAGGCCCCATGGGAGTCCTCTTGTGTCAGTGTGTCGATGACCTTCGTCACAGCCTCTTTCATCTCCTCAATTGTCTCATAACGAAAGCCTCTGAGCTTAGGCAGTAAGCAAAAGTCACAGGGAGCAAGGTTTGGTCTATAGGGAGGCTGAGGAACTGTCTTGATGCTCATCTAGATCAAATAGTCAGTGACAAGGATGGAATTGTGGACTGGTGTATTGTCATGGTGGAAATACCACTGACCTGATTGGAAGAGGCTAGCACTCTTCAAATCGGGTCTGTGGCACCAGCCCACGACTCTATTCTTGTCACTGACTATTTGACCAAGATGGACATCAAGACAGTTCCTCAGCCTCCCTATAGTCCAGACCTTGCTCTCAGTGACTTTTGCTTATTACCTAAGCTCAGAGGCTGTCGTTGTCTCATAACGGTAGCCTCTGAGGAGATGAAAGAGGCTGTGAAGAAGGTCATTGACACGCTAACACAAGAGGACTTCCATGGGGCCTTCCAGATGTTGTTGGAACGGTACAACAAGTTCATTGCAGCCAGAGAAGATTACTTTGAAGGGGACTAGAGTTTCATGTGTCTACTATCAATAAAAGTGCCCATACGAAAAAACTCTGGAAACTTATTTAATGATCCTCGTAAATAACGAAACAAGATTAATGTACTACAGACATCGATAGATTTAATGAACGAAATTGGCCTTACACTGGAATAGGCAAGAAGTAGATGATACCCCACACAAACTATTACGGATGCTGACTATACTGATGACATATCGCTTCTAGCAAATACACCTGCCCAGGCTGAATCCCTGCAGTATAGTCTAGAACGGGCAGGAAGCGGCATTGGCCTCAATGATAACACAGACAAAACTGAGTACTTGTACTGAAAGTTTCTTTACTTGACCAAGAAGAAGATGACAGAATTTTTTTGGAATTCTTAGAGAAAATTTAATGAAACTTTTAAAACAATGTGTCAAATACATTGAAGTGTAGCGGTGAATATTTAGAATGTTTCTTGGTCATTCTCTTTTTAGTCAAACCAAGAACTTCCGAATACCTTCCAGTATATATATATATATATATATATATAATGCATTTAACCAACTCCTCCATGGGCACAATCAAAGTGGCGATATCTCCACACTAAATGGTGGCTCTCTGAAACTAGTGGACAAGTTCACCTACCTTGGAAGCAGCGTCACATCTACGGAAAATGACATCAATACGTGACTAGTGAAGACAAAAACAGCGATTGATAGGCTATTGGTCATATGGAAGTCAGATCTATTCAATAAAATAAAACGCAATTTTTTCCAAGCAGAGGTCATATCCATACTACTGTATGGATGCACCGCATTGATACTGACTAAGTGTATAGACAAAAAGCTTGATAGCAATTGGACAAGGATGCTACAAGTTATATTAAACAAATCCTCAAAGCAACATTCAACAAAACAGCAACTGGATTGCCACCTACCACCCATCTCAAAGACCATCCAAATTAGATGAACAAGGCATGTGGGACTCTGCTGGATCCCTTTACACAGATGTGCAAGTGTAGAATGACCAGCTAGAACCTATCTACAGCAGCTCTGTATAGACACAAGATTTAGCCTAGAAGACCTGCCCAAAGCAATGGATGATAGAGACTGATGCCGAGAGAGAGTTAGGGAAATCCATGCTGTTAGCACAAGAGGATGATGATGATGATGATGATGATATATATGTATATACACAAACAAAAATAATAAGAATGTTAATGATATATAGATAAATATACAGATCTGTTATACATCAAGAATTCACCAATAGAAATGCATATGCTCTCTGCAAAGAAAATCTTTTTAAACATATAAGTAATAAAGTCAGAATTTCAGTCAAAACTCTCCCAGAGCCAAAAAGAACCTCTGATTGTAAAATGTAGACAACAGTCTGCTGGTGTAATCAGTGGTCTCTTGCTATGGGACCTGTTTTTTCTTCACACACACACACACACATATATATATATATATATAAATATATATATATATATATATATATATATATATATAGTTATTTTTAACTGTTTCTTGTTTCCCTTCAGCGAACATTTCCAGTGCTTTTCTGTTTTTATATACAACATTTCAAATAAATTGAACTTCCACTCATGATTCTGCAAACCACATTTGGACAGTTCCACTGTCTTGTTTTCTTTTAGTTGCTTGAGCCTAAAGACAATCAAAGACTGGCATGTTCTAAATGTTTTCATAAAAAGTACAAGATACAAGCAAAATCAAGATGAAACAGAAATCAATTGATAGCAGTGCATTAAGGAATTTGTTGTTTTACTTTTTGATTGGCTCAGAGAAGAATTACTAATTAGGTCAGTTGATTTTATTGTAGATTGTCTGGTTTTTCTTTGAGCATTTAAATGAGTTTCTTTTGATCTACACAAAACATTTTTGGGGAAAACATGAGAATGAGACAATGTGTTTCATTTATGAAAATCAGGGCATTTGATTACAATTGATTTTACAAACAAAGAACAACATCTCTTATCACTATCATCATTATCATTTTCATCATCAAAATAATTACTAATTTGCTCTATAAAATATTTATGGACATATGTATTATGTAGTTATGATAATATATATGTTTATAAAACATATATACAATATAATACATGAAAACACACACACACACACACACACACACACACACACACACACACACACACTATACAGAAAAATTTGATTATAAATAGTACCTAATAACATCCATTTTAATTGCATAACAGTTCACTAAAAATAATAAAATCCTGCTATCTTTTCTTTTGAAGAATACCAACTTTTTATTTTGAAATATATATATATATATATATATATATATATATATATATATATATATATATATATATATATATATTTTTAATTGTACTTATTTAGAGACTGAGTGCTCTATTTGGTCAGTAGCAGTGTCAGCAGAAATCATTCTTATTTGGTTTTCTTTTCAAAAAATGCAAAAAATTAAGTGAAATTAGGGATAAAAGTTACTGAAAGTTTCTTTACTTGACCAAGAAGAGGATGACAGAATTTTTTTTTAATTCTTAGAGAAAATTCAATGAAACTTTTAAAACAATGTGTCAAATACATTGAAGGATAGAGGTGAATATTGAGAATGTTTCTTGGTCATTCTCTCTTTAGTCAAACCAAGAACTTCCGAGTACCTTCCTGTATATATATATATATATATATATATATATATAATGCATTTAACCAACTCCCCCACTTGAGCACAATGTGATACGTAGTCAATATTTAATTAGATTTTCACTGGTTTGAATTCAGAGTTTACCTTCTCCTAGAATAGTGCCATACCAAGGTTAAAGGGCCTTGTATTTACTCATCACTTGTGGGAGAATAGTCAGATATATACCTTTCCCAAAGAAATTAGTACTCTCTGAAATGCAAACAGCTTCCTTCAGGTTTTGAACTCAGGTCACTGTGTCTATTTCCAATGATGAATACCATTACATCAAAAGCACCTCCTCTCTCTCTCTCTCTCTCTCTCTCTCTCTCTCTCTCTTCCTCATTCTCTTTGTCTTTATATATATATATGTGTATATATATATATATATATGTGTGTGTGTGTGTGTGTGTGTGTGTGCCGAAGAGTAAGAATTCGATTTTTACAAATTTCATTTTCTGATGCTTAGTTTTCAACCCAATTCTGATTAAAAAATTTCACTTATAATGACTATCTATATGTTTGATATATCAATATTCCCAATTAAATTAAGAGAATTGAAAAGGTAAGTCATGCTTCTGAAAAAGAAGTATTTTCGTATGAAATAAATTCTTTTCCACCATTTAGCAATGGATGTATTGGGGCATCTAAATATTTTCTGGCAAAAAATAATCAAGATGAAAATTGAAATGTCAGCTTCATGTAAGATTAAATTATTTTTTTAGTATTCCACATAGATTTGTAGCTTAGAGATAATTATAAACTGAATTTTGGTCAGAAACTAAAATTAGATTGTTTGTAAAATAATGGTCATCAAAACTAACCATTGTTTTCCAAGTGATTTAATACAATCAAACTTTTATTGTATAATAAAATCATTTAACACAATGAAATTTTTATTGTATAATTCCATAACTTAATACAATGAAATTTTCGTTATATATTACCATAACTTGATACAATTAAATTTTACTATATAATGAAATCACTTTATATGATTGAATTATCAGTGTATAATGCAACAAATTAATTCCATTAAGTTTTTATTGTATGATGAAATAGCATAATATAATGAAATTTTCGTGGTATAATGTTCAATCTTTACAATTAAAATTTAATACTGAACTAAGAGAATTTAGAAGAGAAGAGATTCTGTTGAAAAAAATTGCATCACATGAATGTTTTTCTTTGTCATTTGATTGCAGACCTATTGGTTTACCTAAATATTTACTGGTAAAATATAATTAAAAAGGAAAAGAAAAAATATCAGTTTTATTTTTCACATTCTCTTTTTTCTGACATTTTACTTGAAAAATAACAAGAGAAAAGTAAAAAAAAAATTCTTTAAAAAACAAAAGTTTAAATGTAATGTTGCTTCAAGGCTCATCTTAGTAATCATTATTGTCACAATCAATTTAACCACAAGATAAGCAATACTCCCTTTCTTTATATTTTGACATCTTCAGCAATGTGTAAGTGACAGAACTAATAAAAAAAATGCTAATAACAATAAAAACATATAAATCAACTCCCTAGAAATTATAAAAAAATAAGATGACTGATAGTCAAAACCCTGCCATAAACTGTACCAATTTTTGGCTACCATAAATATTTCTGTCATTTTTTTTTGTTCTCCTGAACTGTGAAATAACTATATAACAAAAGAACAAAGACATTATCTTTTTTAATGTTCTTTTTTAACCAAAAGACTTCTCCCTTTTCTGGCATTTGGATGGCAGATGCTGCCACTAAAACATGTCTGCAGAGATAGTAATGTGAGAATAGGCTAAAAATACCATGGACCCAGCATATATGGACCACCTCCTTTCTCCATTTCACTCTTTTGGATGGAACTGTAATTGATATATGACTGGCTATCACATTTTAGTACAGGGTTATTGGACGTCTTACACTCTTAGTTTTAAAGGATTAAATTAACAAATAGATAGAGACTGGGCAATCTGAAGGTTTGATGGATATGCAAGCACAGAAATCATTACTTGGAACCTAGGTGGGAAATCTCAGCAGAGTCCTGCCATGAAGGTGTCCAGACACATCCATAAATCTTTTATAGTCTCAATGAATTCAATTCCCAGTTCTTGTAGCCATTCGGCCACTTGTTCAACTACTCATTCACTTATTCTTGCCTCAACCACTTTCCCTTTTGAAGCAGTGATATATCAGAACAGATGGTGACATGAACGTGACCATTTCAACAGCCTTTTATACCACTGTTCAATGGCTGCACACTTACTCATACATGATGTTCATTGGACATTATTTTTGTAAAGGGCTCCAGTGACAAATAACTTTGTTCCTCTTGAGAAAATTGAGAATAAATAGTTGCCCCATCTTGGAGAAATTACAGGGACCATGACAGACCAACAGAAATTAGAATTAGTGACATATCATTATTAGTTTCGTATATATATATATATATATATATATATATATATATATAACTGAAATATCTGAAGAAGTTTTTTTGAGTTTTAAGAGACAGGTATATATTAGAAATGTACTGATTGGAATAAGTAAATGTAGATGTATATAAGTAAATGTTATTTTCTTGTTGATATATCATATTAAAGACTGTAAGTAGTAAAGTTGGTAACCATAGTTGAGGGTGACCAGAAGGCTCCCTTTTCAATAGCTGCCACACCAAGGTGTAAGGGAATGTGCTACTCTTTTCCCTGGATTGCTCCACTTTACCCTCGATATGTTCCTTATATTGCTGAGTGTTAAGCAAGCAGGAATCAAGTACCATTTTTAAAGTCTTGGCTATGACGCGACCTGGGATTGAACCCAGTTCTACAGGATCATTGGCAAACACTCTACCCACTTGGCCAATGAGCTGGTTACATGGTTTAATAAGATACTCTTGTTTTCAAAACTGATTTCTCTGTATAGGATCAAACTTGTATAAGAACAATTCAAATTCATAATGTTCATATATGTATAAATTCTGAGTAATATATCCAAATAAAGATCGGTACAAAAGTAAAATATCTTGAGCACCTAGAGAGAATAAAACTCACTAATTCTATTTACCAACCCCTCCGCACGGGCTGGATATGACACAAGGTCAATTTTTAAGCAGAGTTTAACAGGTTTCGAATTCAGAGTTTTCCTTCTTCTAGACTAGTTGCCTCACCAAGGCTGAAGAAATCAGTCTGTCCTACTATTTACCCATAGCTGAAGGGAGAATAATTGGATTCATACCTTTCCCAAAGATATTAGTACTATGTGAAATGCAATCATTCTCGTCCAGGATTTGAACTCGAGTCGCCGTGTCCATTTCCTATGATGATAAGCATTACACCACGGGCACCTCACTAATATTGGTTGGGCATCTGTAGAGTATCTTGGTTGCCTAGATTCTCTATACCTGTGTTCTAATTCAGCAGGTGAAATACTATATATTCCTATATATATCTATCTATGGCTCAAATTTCAAAAACCTAATTTGTAGCAAAATATTATAGACAACCTATACATGAATAATCATTTTGTAAAGCAGAAATTCAAACATAATGGGAAGGACTAAGTGAAACATTTGGCTTCAAAACTTAATTACTTTCTGTCAGAAGTAGACAGTTACAAAACTTAGTTTAACATGAGTTTTGAATAGTGTTATTCCTGGTAAAGGATAAACTCATTATAAATTGTCTGTAAGAATAATTTGTTCACCATCTCTATACATGAGGAGTCTTTTAAGTCATATTCATGACAGAAATTGTGAAGACTTGAAATATATTTTGATAATGCTTTTTAAACTTAATAATAATGTTTTAATTACAGCATTTAAAGAAATTCTAATTGTAAGTTACATGACATGCTGGCGATATCAATTTTGTTTCAAGTGTCGAAGGCATTTTAATATACACACAGAAATGTGTTCACTCTATCACAGACACACACACATGTGTGCACATATGTGTATGTGAATTTATGCTTTGAATTTCCAATGTTAACCTTTTTTAAGGTTAACATTAAAAAGATATTTGCATTTACCTGATCCCCCCACCATGAGTAGGATGTAACACAAGGTCCACCTTTTTTTTATTTTGTTGTATGCTGCTTTGAACAAATCCTGGAAGCAGCACCCCGCAAAATAGCAGCTGTATGGCCGCTTGCTTCCCATCTTTCAAACCATCCAAGTAAAATGAACAAGACATGCTGAGCACTGCTGGAGAAGTAAGGACACATGGAAAAGCAATGTTCTTTTATGGACTCCTACACAGAGAGGGAAGACCCCCACAATGCGTGTCCGTGATATGACACTAAACAATCTGATGGTGAGGTTCCAGTAATGCTAGAGCTTTGGGGAATATGGAGCACCGCTTCATTGCCATTGCTCCAAGTTCCATTCTAGCCCAGAGTGGTAGCACCAGACAGTGTCCTATCTATGGGTCCAATAGAATCAAACTGTGTACTTACTCTTAACTGAATTACTTGAAATAGAACTGTTCTGATATTCAAACTGCGTACTTAGGATAAACTGAACTGCTTGAAATAGAACTGTTTTTGACAGTGAAACTGTACTTACATAAAATTGAATTGTTTGAAATAGAACTGTTTTAGCATTAAACTGTGTGTGGACCAAAAATATACTTATACTAAACTGAATTGTTTGAATAAGAGAAATATAACTTTTTTGACATGTAAATTGCATACTAATGCAAAACTGAGTTTTTTTAAATAGAACTGTTTTTGATATTGAAACTGTACTTATGCTAAACTGAATTGTTTCAATTAGAACTGTTTGACTAAATTGAATAGCTTGAAATAGAAATGTTTTTGACAATTAAACTGTGTACTCATGCTAAATTGAATTGTTTGAAATAGAACTGATGATTTGTATAAAAAAGGATTGAGCATTAAATAACCTACAAAGGTTGATACGTCATAAAACCCAACCAAACAACGTTTTTAGTTGGCTTCCTTTGTTTAGTGGCATAAAAACCTTTATTGTTTGTTTAATGCCAAAGCCATCCTTGTTGAAAAACAGGAGTGGTACTATTTAACCAAGAGCTTGAAAAATAATAGAGTTCTTACTTTTCCAAAAACTTTCTTAAAGTAAATGAAATAGAATGACTGGCATTCACACAAACTACAATGTCATTGTCCAGCATGTTAGCCACTACATCATGGGGACTCCTCCCTATTCTACATTATAGGCAGATGTTGGTGGTATGGTAGCAGAAGTTGAAAATTACTGCATTTAACCTAAATTCTTTTGCCTCTTTAAAGAGAACAGTTGAGTGGAAGTCTGACAAAATGGTATCTGACATGAAAACAGAGATGTATGACTGAATTTCATTTTTTGAAATTCCTGTAAGCTTGCTGAGAATTTATGTTGACTAAGCAGTAGATGGAAGCATTGGTAATTGATGGTTTTATACATTTAAGCAGTGGTAACAGTGATATGAGTAACAAAACATTTTCAAGACAATTGTCAACTTTCAAAATGAAATGTGCATCGATCAGCTCATCTGCTCAAATCGGACCAATGAGAAATGAACTATGCAGACAACATTTTCCTAACAATAATGCCAGTGGGGGTCCTTGTGGTGTAATGGACTGGACTGTGGAATCATAGTAAGTGAGTTTGAACTCCAGTCAAGCTATTACATTCACTTTTGGACAAATACCCTTGGGAAAGCTATGAACTCCCTTATCCTCCCAGCTATGGGTTAAATAGTACCGCTACTGTCTTTCAAGAAAAATGGATTTGGTATTAGATTACCCAAGAAGGTTGATATGCCATTAAACAACAAAACAAATAAACAAACAATGATACCTTCATCACTACGGTGAAAAATTAGGTTGCCATCACTAATACAGGATTTTATGAGTGCAGAATGCAGACTATTATTACTCACTTTAAAAAATTAATGGACAATAATGGACAAAGCAATGTTTTGTAGCTGAAAAATTGCTCTATCCAGTGGGGTTATTAAGCTCGCCATATCTTTTTTAGTATTATGGAAATAGATAAAGTAAAGTAAGTAAAATTGGCAACAGTCGTCAAGGGCAACCCAAGAGCTCCCTTTTCATTAGCTACAACACTGAGGTGTAAGGGAGAGTGCAAATTCTTTCCATGGATTGCTCCACTACTCTTGATCTGTGCCTTATAATACAGAGAGTTAAACAAGGAAGCATCGAGTACCATTTTTTTGAGTCTTTGGTATGACTCAACATGGGAATGAAACCTGGTCTCCTGGGCCATTAGTGAATACTTGACCCCTTAGATCAAAAGCTGGTATTATTTTTTTAAGTACTCTTCAAATAAAAATGCATGGTTAAACTTTTTCTAAATGTTTATTTGTTTCTCTGCCCATAAATAGATGTGTTTGATACAGAAATTGAACCCAGATGGCTACAATCACCCAGGTAAGAGTGGACCCAGGAGTAATGGTAATAAAGAGGTACTCCTGATCTGAACTGGAGGTCCACTGCCAGATTCAGTTTTGTGTCATACCCACACACCTCTTTTTAGGAGGGGGAATCATACCCCTCTGCCAGAGATGCTGTCAGCATATTCTTAGCCTCACCTCCGGGATATTAAATACTGCTTTTATTTAAATATCTGATCTGCAGCTAAGAGATTTATATACCAGCTGTGAAAAAGATTAATAACCCTGTAAAAATAACTTTGGAATACTAGGTTTGGTATAATATACAATGATTTAAAACTAGGTTAGGTATAATATATAATGGTCTAATACTAGGTTAGGTATAATAAGCAAAGGTCCAATCCTTGATAAAATATACAAATTCTATGACTCTGGACCAAAAATATCAATCAATATGTAAACAATTGTGTTATTTTTTATGGGTACTTTGCTATAAATTTTATATTGTAATTCAAAATAAGGTGTATATAAGTTTGCTTTCTTATTCAATGAAAGCTTTTACTAACAATATATGAAGAGAAATAATTTCATTGTGCTTAGGCTCTGATATAAAACTTAGTAAGATAATAAAGATTACAATTTGTAAGTTTAAACATATACTGGACATTCTCTCTCTCTCTCTCTCTCTCTCTCTCTCTCTCTCTCTCTATATATATATATATATATATATATATATATATATATATATATATATATATATATGTATATATATATATATATATATATATATATATATATATATATAGCTGGTACACACATAGAAATAAGTTTATCATTTAATAGGATTTGCACTTCTATGTGGTGAATCCAATCTTATGACCTGAGTGTATATCATAAAAAATGCTGGCTGAACTGAGTTGTGAGTTTATTGTCGGCCAAACACATAAAATCTTGATTTGTTAATGGGGAAGCTTTCCCTATGTCACTCAAGCTGAAAGGTAGGAAAATGTTGTAAAAGGATCCTGTATTCAATAAAGAAAACTCCATACTCAAAGTAATTTCATGTATGTTGTTTTTATTGTCTAGAATAAAAGAATAGGATGGGAAGTCTTATTTGAAAGATTGCTGGCTTGTTGATTAGTTCCGAACATGGTTGCAAGATATATAGTTTAATGCTTCATTTTTGTGCTGTGGTTGTATCTGTGGATTAAAATTCATTTGAAATAAGGGATGTTCATTGAGATTTGGATCTTGGAGATGGAGCTTGGCTTTTTGAGGGCCTCTTTTCAGCAAGATCTGTTAGTGTATTGGTAGACTACTATTTGACTCCAAAAAACATAAAAAGCTTTTTTGACCCCTACCATCCATTAAGGGCTTATGTAATCATTTTCAAGTAGTTCTCCCATTTACTTCCCCTTTGGTTATGCTTCTATTTGAAATTCTCAAATTTTCCATCATTTTTTATATGACTTTTTTATTACTTTCCATCTTAACATTTCAACCAGTGTTGTTTGTGAACCCATTTATATTTTAGAGTTTTCTTAAAGGTATGATGGATGCATTTGTTATTCTTATATTTTTCCAAAACATGTTTTCATATATTGCTCTTCTGCCGACTGATCTATTGATGATCCAGCTTACATGGAACACTTTCATTTATGATATTCAATATTAAATAATAGCAGCGATTTTTTTAAGTGTCTTACAATATTTGATTCGATATAAGATTTCCTTTTCTTCCCAAAATGGCTAAAAATATCTCCTTGGTCTTTTATGTAAATTTGAGTTATTTTATGACCAACTGTTTAATTGAGTTTGGTTGAGTTTTATGGCATATCAACCATATTATTTAATACCAAATCCTCTTTAAACATATATATTAAATATAAATGGAAACATTTTGTTGACAACATCTTTATAGAAGTCTGAGCTCATTTTTTGAGCTCACTTAAATGGTTTCAACTATTTCTATCTAACATGAATAATTCTATTTAAAATTAATCATTTGTTTGCACACAGTTAAATGGTTTCAAGTATTGCAGTATAACAGTAACAATTTAACATCAGTCATTTGTTTGCTCACAGTTTAAATATCAAACAATTCTACTAAACCCATCAGGTGGTACCACTCCAAGTCAGAGTGGACCAGGGAGCAATGACAACAGAGTACTCCATATTTCCTGAAGCTCTGAAGCCTCACTATCATATTTTTTCATGTCATATCTAGGATTGTTTGGTGTGCATGTGGGGGGGGTTACCTCTCAGCAGAGATTCAGCTGATGTATACTACAGCTATTCTTAACAGGGCTGGCAAATTGTTTACATAGATACCATTATGTAACAGCATTTGTACTGAGTCTTACTTTATAATATTGTTATATTTTCGACATTGTAGCAGGAGTACTACAAGGGGACACACTAGCTCCCTACCTCTTTATCATCTGTCTAGATTACGTGCTTAGAACATTGATTGATAAGATCAAAGAAAACAGCTTCGAGCTGACAAAGAAAAGAAGCAGAAGGTACCCCGCAAAAACAATTACCAACACTGACTACACCGATGACATGGCGATACTGGCAAATACACCCAACCAAGCTGAAACACTACTGCGTAGTTTGGAACGAACCGCCGCAGGCATCAGCCTCTATGTCAATGCACACAAAATGGAATATATGTGCTATAATTAAACAGGAGACATCTCCACACTAGACAGAACCCCTCTGAAATAAGTAGACAAATTCACCTACCTTTTCAACCGAAAAGGACATTGACACGCGGCTAACAAAGGCATGGACAGCTATCAATAGGCTATCGATCATATGGAAATCAGACCTGACCAATAAAATGAAACACAGTTTCTTTCAGGCAGCAGTTGTATTGATACAGCTGTATGGATGCACAACTTGGACGCTAACTAAACGTCTGGAGAAGAAGCTAGATGGCAATTACACAAGAATGTTGCGAGCAATATTGAACAAGTCCTAACGGCAACACCCAACAAGGCACCAACTATATGGCCACCGGCCTCCCATCACGAAAACTCTTCAAGTTTGACAAACCAGACATGCAGGACACTGCTGGAGAAGCAGGGACAAGCTCATAAGTGATGTACTCCTATGGACCCCGACATATGGCCGGGCAATGGCAGGACGACCAGCTCGAACATACATACAGCAGCTATGTGAGGATATGGGATGTAGCCCTGAAGACCCGCAAGAGACGATGAACGATAGGGAGAAGTGGTGAGAGAGGGTCAGGGATATCTGTGCTGGCGGCATGACATGATGATGATGATAAGAAAATGAAAAGGATCATGTATTTTATCAGCAGACACAGGACTTCCAATAAGATTTTAGCCAATAATAATTCTATATATTTTAAAAGTCGATACATGGTGAACTTTAAGAGTGAGCTCTTAAAATATTTAGCTCTTATATATCCAGTATCTAAGCTCATATGATTTACACTGAAAATTAGCCCAAAACAGATTTTTATAAATTTTCTTAAGAGTAAAGATATTTTCATATAATGCTATACCAATATTCCATTAAAGAAAGAATGTGAATGGTTGCTCTATTAAGTATTTTCTCATTAAAATCTGACATGATTTCCTTGATCTCATAATAGTGAAGTTAAAGGGAAATAGTACTCTGCTCAAAAAATCAGTATAGTCTATATGAAAATAATACTTGATTAATCAATTGATTGATCTTAATGCCATGACAACTAATTTGGTGTTATTTCATGTATAGATGTTAGGGAATTGTGTAGGTTTCTATTTACATTTTTGGTGTAGTTTCTTAAGAGACTTTTGTATATAATAACAGGTATTTCTGTCAAAAACAAATAATTTGCAAACAGATCTATTTGATGCATAAATGAGACCCTATCAAGTATTACAATTTGGGGTCAGGGAGTAGAGAGTTTTTTAAACAAAAACTAAAAGGTTCTTAAAAATTAAAAATAATGTTATGATTTGAGAAATTTGCAACTTAGCCATAATCTTTTGATATTTCTTGTGTTATATTAAGCTATGCTTTACAAATATTACTAATGAAATCCAAACGTTCAAATACTAATTTTCAAGGCTTGCAATGCTGGCACAACACAATCTCCTTTCCTCTATTTCTTTAAATATTACTTTGTACTTTAATAAAATGAGTTTAGTAAGTATCATTCCCTAATCGTTAATATGCATTCAGAAAACCACATTGAAATATGCTACGCGGAAATTAGCCTTTTAGCCTTTATAACAGTTGTACCATCAATTAAGTACCTTTATTTTTGTTTATTCCAAGCAACTAATTCAATCATGAAAACATCTTTATTGGCTAAAATTTTCAGCTCTGAATCTAAATGATCTGAAAAGTCATTTGCTAGATTCTTTGATGTCTAGGGAATTATGTAAGGAACCATTCAGTTCTGTTAATGGAAACATTGCTCAAAATAGCAATTTCTTGATCAAACCAATTCAGCTTTTGATAGAATTCAAAGAACGACAGACCAAATAGAAGTGAACATTATCCTAAAGATAAAAAGGTAAAATCATTCTATCAACAGCTCAAGAAGAAGCATAAAGATGTCTGTGGTCATTAGTACCGATTAAGAATTTAACATTCAGCTTTGCGATGCAAAAACTAATGGACATATTTAAATGAAATTTTCTGTGTAAGTTTCTTTTGACATGATTGTTTGAAATCCAGCAGCATTTAGTTGTATTTTCTTGGATGGGTGAGGTCTCAAATGGTAAATCAAAAAAAAAAAAAAAAAGAAAAAGAAAATTTTGCAAGCAGAGCTATTATCAAAATATCTACCTATAAATATATATAAAGCTTTAAAAAGTATTTGCCAATGCAGAAGAATAAGGTAAAAACTTAAAACAAAGCTCATTATTTTAGGATCTTTGTTACCAATTAAAATTCATAGATTATAAATGGTATAATTTGTGAGTCCATATAACATCAAACTGATTTTAGAAGCATATTTTCTATATTATCTTTTGAAATTAATATTGTTCCATAAAAAATTTCTCAAAGATTTTCTGAGAATGTTTTGACACTATTTCTTTTTATTTATATTATTTCTGAAGAAAGACACGAGATATAGAAATTCTTTTATATGAAGGTATATATTACACCTGAAGAAAGCAGTAAAATGTACCAACTGAGATAGAGTATAAACAATGAAAATTATTTCTAATTTCACATTGTTTATACACAATCTCAGTTATCCAAATAACAATTTAAATGAACTGTTTCTTTTGTCTGGACAAAGTAGATTTGTATGGATTAGTATGGATTATTATGTGAAGGTGACAAGATAAAAATGTATGAAAAGAAAATGGATTTATAGGGATGAACAAAAAAATACTGAAGTTGCATTTATATACAACAGGGTAAAAAAAAATGACTTAAAAAATCTTTATTTTTACTTTTCAAATCTCAATCTTAATCAGTGGAAAGCTTTATAATTCTTCAAAATGAATTTTGGTCAAGTGATATCAATAATAACTGTAAAAATGATATTGTTATTTCTGGATATTGAGATAAAAAATTGGTAATTAGTGATCATCATCATCATCATCACCATCACCATCATCAAGGTATGGTGACAGCACAGATTCTTTTGACTCTCTCTTACCATCCTTCCCTACTGAATATTGCACTTGGTAAGTCCTTTAAATGACACCCAGTGTCTGTGCAGAGATGATGAATGTGAGTCTTTGCAGCTCATCTAACACCAGTGTGTCTATGTGGAGGAGTTTACAGGTGAATGTTGCTTATGAATTTGTCTAGCACTACCCACAATTGTTACCCATTGACCTTTGACAGCTTGTAAGTTGTGGATTTCTAAACAGGATATTCCACTTGTGTAAACAAAGGGGACAGTAGAAAAAAATCATGTGAATTGAGGACTGGAAGGAAAATGTGTGGATGTTGAGAATCGCTGACTGATTGGACAGAGTCAGTCAGATTCGGTGAGCCGTCAGCGAGTACCCAGAGGTGGACTGCCTGCCCCCCAACCCCAGCTGAGAAGCAAAAGAAGTACTAAGTGGACCTCTGAATATAAAATCACAACCTCAGTTAAGAAGATATGGTATCAGGATAGTAGTCCTGTCAGTCTTTTAGTGTGAAAAATATCAAATCATTTTTAGCAAATTTATTTTATTTTTTACACTGGATACTTTGGGTTAAAAATGATAATTCAAAAGTTTCAGTTTCAAGTAGCTTTTTTGTAATGTCTCTTTCTAGCTTACACTTCTTTTAAATGGTCAACACAGTGTACTTGAGAAAAAAAATGAAGTTATCGCAAATTTAAAATATCTACACATGGATTTAGACATTAGTTGATACATATCTGTTCTTTATTTTCAAATTATGTACCATAATTATGTATGTATGTATAAGATTGAAGTAAATAATGGTGTGTAATCCGACAATATATAAAGAAAAATTGATTACAAGGCAATCCAAGTAGAAGGAGAGATTTATTGAGACGCAAAGTCGACACTATTGCATTTTGGTTCTAATGAGCCATCATCAGGACTATGTGGGATGATATTAGTGATGTTAAATCAACAATAGATGTTTAAAAGTGCAAAATACAAAAACCTGGCGAAAATTTGTATGACAAGAAAAAGTTGGCTGTTTAATTAGTGAATCAGCATTTTTTTGTTTAAACTACGTCATTTGACTTATTTGAAATATTGCGTAGAATTTATGTTCTGTTTGTTTACCAAGAAAGATTTTGAATTAAAAGGAAGAAGAAAAAGAAAGACAAAAAGAAAAAGAGAAAGTATTAAACTATGATATATGTGGAAAATATTAACTAAAGATGGAATATATTGTAGCTATTTAAAATGGATTTGCTCAAGTAAGGAGAAATATCATAAAAGCCCGGACGAGTATTTACAGAATTACAGAGTATCTATAAGATGGACTGTATTTTAAGATTTTTCATTAGAAAAGTTAGGGGTGCATATTATATATGAGAACTATATAATTAACTTTTTCCAGCTTCAAAGCCTCACTATATTCTGGATGGAATGACCAAAAGTAAGTTTTATCTATAGCCCAAGCTAATGTGTTTTATGCCATTATAGAAGAATATCTCCTGAAATTTGTTTTTTGTTTATAATCTAAATTCTACGTAAATCTTGTGTTTTAAGACAAAGTAATTCTTATTTTTAATTAGTATGAACAAATAAAAAGTTAAACAAATGATAAATTAAGGTTAAATTTAGCTACTAAAATGTCAGTATGTAAAATATAAAAGAATTTTTTTCCAGAATTTCATAGTCAAACATTTGGGGGTTCATGCTATACAAAAGGATTATTATATATCAAACCTAGAACATTATTTATCAAGTCTTCTTTACAAAATCCTGAAAACTAATCAAATTTCAAGTTATGAAGCATTTTATATTGATTACACTGGTTTACAAAAGTAAATTTTTGGTCTTAGGCAAGAATGGGGATAGGTGTTTTTGTTGTTTTGGGTGTGCTGAATTCAAATTTATTAATAGTTTTTGCTCTATCACCTCTAGTTTTCTGGCTTTTAAATAGTCTCATTTTAGTATAAACAGAGAATATATGTGCATATTTCAAGAGTTGCAGCAGCTTATAACGGATAAAACAGGATAGATAAAGAACACTGATTGAATCAATATACTTAGATGACACAATTACACAATTTATAGTACCACAGACAGTCAAAAGTGTGTTTTCTTAGAAGATCTGGTGTATTTTGCCTCTGGGATGTCACGCAAGAGTATCCAGCAGAAGTCTCCCATCACACCGGGGTTCCATTTGCCTTGATAGTTGCTCTCCATCTTCGTAATGTCTTGGTGGAATCTTTCTCCATGCTCATCACTCACTGCTCCAAGGTTTGGTGGGAAGAAGTTGAGATGGGAATGGAGAAAATGAATCTTGAGTGACATTCGGCACCCCATATCCTCATAAGACTTTAGCAACTTCTCAATACAGGCTTGGTAATCTGATATGCATGTGTTACCAAGGAAGCCACTACAGACTGACTTGAATGCTTCCCATGCTCTCAGTTCCTTTAAGTTAAGAAGCTCCTCAAAATCAGTATCCTTCAGCACTTCTCGGATATGAGGTCTGACAAAGATGCCCTCTTTGAGCTTAGCAGCACTAAGACCTGGGAACACAGTAGACAAGTGTTGGAAGGCAGCACCATTTTTGTGCTATGCTTTCACGAAATTCTTCATCAAACAAAGCTTGATGTGAAGAGGAGGAAGAAGCACCTTATTCATGTCCACCAGAGGATTCTCCTTGAGGCTGTGTTTGCCAGGTGCAAAAGTGCTTGTAGACCCCCAGTCTTTCTGCTTGTAATGTTGGGATACAGCTCGACTATCCCAGAGACAGAGAAAACAACAGTACTTTGTGAAGCCCGCTTGCATACCCATAAGAAGACCAATGACCTTATTTGTTCCGATTCCTGAAACTGGTGATCCTTACATCTTCCTGGACTCGGTTCCACTGTTTAAGCCGAGAAGCAAAGAGCTCTGACTGCTGTTTTGACAGATACAAATAACGAGCAAGATCATTCAGGTCTTCTTGTGTGATCCAATGTGGCTCATTGCCACTTGTTCCTGAATGTGTAGACTCAATATCTTCCAAAGATATTGACTTGGCAGAATCCTCCCTTGAAGGCATTTCTTCATCTGATAAGGAAAGAAGATCCTTATTTACTGGAGGTGTGGGTACAGAAAGATCATCTGAATGGGGAAAAGGTCTCATAGCAGATCAAAGATTGGGATATTTGATCTTTTTCCTAGAATCATCTGCGTGGTTTTGCGGCTCTCTCCAAACCATTGGGACGGCAAAGTTGAAAGCCACTTTCTTGCCATTAAACCATGCAGTTAGTCCATTGTAGCAGGGTTTACAACAGATGTGTGGAGCCCAAGACCTGTTCTGATTACCAATTTTACAGTCAAAATAGTGAAAGTAAGCGGTTCTGAGGATGGAAATGATGGTTCGATGCCGTGCAACTGTTGTGAAGTCCCCACACACGTAGCAGAAAGAATTGGCCTTGTTGAGGCATCCTCGACATTTTGACGTGCTTGAAGCCATTGGAGAATCTGAAAATATAACAAAGTAAAACTAAATGGGCATTTGAAAATGTAATACTAATATTTAGTAACCCAAAAGATGTGTAACACAATAGTTGAGGGACACCAACCTCCTGCGTCGCCTGCGAGACTACCTCTTCCAATGACTGCCAGAGTATGGATTGAGATCTGCTGCCTTAACTGTCAAGATGCGTCTTGACATATAACTATATATATATATATATAATCTAATGCTATCACTTACATTTAGTGCATAATAACCAAAAAATAAGCCATAAGTTTCACAATATTAGAATTAACCCTGAATTCATATATGCCTTTATGTACCGTATATGCACAAAATGTACACTATGCATACCTAAAAAACTAGAGGTGATGAGTAAAAACAGATTTCAAATTTGAATTCAGCACCCTCAAATTAGGTAAAAACGGGTATTTTTGTGTTTGCCTTAATTTCTTTGTAAACCAGTATTATTACTTGGAGGAGTCAATGGTTTTGCCATATTTTGGTACATGCTAATTTGCAATGGGTATATCATGTTACCAAAGCAGTTCAAGTCATGAGAGTAATCTGCTATAGTGGATAGTATCACAACAGTTGGTATACTAATATGTTATGTATTGCTTTGCTCTATGTGGAATTTGAATGTGCAACATTGTCTTAAACAGAACTTATGCTTTGCAAGTTCTAACTGGGTTGTAATGTTGCAGAAATAACCAAAAACATTTGTTGTGTGTAAAATGAAGTTGTAGTTGATCACAGAACAGTATCAAAATGATTTAAGAAATTTCATTTGGGTTACAAGAACCTTAATGATCAGGCAATCCCAGGTAGACAGGAAACTCTAGTTTCTGAGGCTGTGCAAGTAGTATTTGGAAGGTATCATGCCAGAGAGGTTTGTCACCTTCACAGCTTTGGAGAGTAATGACAAAAATATGCAAGTATATCATTTTGGGATTGCTGCAAAGAATTATATTGGTTGAATGATGAATGTAGATTTTGTGCAAGTAAAATAAAAATGAACCCATGAATGATTTTGAAAATTAATTTACTTTGGCAAGCATCAAAAGAACTTAAAAAACTTTTTATAAAATTCTAAATAATCTATAAAGCATTTCTACGAACTGAGATTTGAAGCACTAATTCATTTAATATAATTAGCCACCTTTCTTTATTTGTTGAACCCTCCAAGTAAATTCTTAGGAAAAGTTTAGATTCTAAACTGACATTCTGCAGAAATAATGATCAAAAGTGACAATGGGACTCGTCTGTTTTTTTTGGTTTGTTTTTTAAAGAGACTTATCAATGTACATAGAAAAGAGAATAAAAATTTAATTGTTCAAATTACTGAGCTGATTATATTACTCATGTCATTATCTCTTTTCAGACTGAATAAACAGTTGCAGGTGAAAAAATGGAACCCTGCCCAAAGTGTTTTAAACATTCCATTGCCTGAAAATCTGGATTTTCAAATGGATTTTAAAAGTGTTTGATTGATTGGTTGATTGATTGATTAATTGATTAATTTTGATATGTCAGCTTGTTTACGGTTATTTTATGCCTACAGGTTATAGGATTGCATTAATTTAAGTTCAAATTAACATTTTTGTGTTGTTGTTTCTTAAGATGCTTTTGTACAAGGTCTGATTGAATATGATGATTTTTAAACAAATCTATTTAACTCAATGATTGGACACTGACTAGTAAGATTATTCCAGGTAAGAATGGACTAGAGAATAATAACAATGAAAGCCCACACCAAATGCTCTTGATCTCCCTCTGATGTAGTCTTGTATCATGCCTCTTTTTGGGAGGACTTATCTCTTTAAAATAGTCAGTATATTCTAAGCCCTGGTTACAGGATGAAATTTTTTGATAAGAGTATCATTTGATTTACATAACATGCCTCCTAATTTTAAGATGCAAAATATTATTACTTCAAAATTAACAATAAGATAAAAAATCATATTCAATGTCTACAACTATCCTACTCTCACCAAAAATTAATACTTTATTGACTCACCTTTTGCAGCCAAAACTTGTTTAGCCAAAGCAATAGTAGCCATAAATGAGGATATATGTTGTATAACTATAGTCAACTTAGGGTACCATGATTCGTGCTAAGCTGAGAACATAATAATGGAGACCAAAATGACTTTGAAAATAGGAAAGTTTTGTTCTTATTTACGGTCATTTGGGATGTTGATTGTTTGTACATTCTGTGATATGTTGTATACCAGAGTTGTAATTGAGGACCACATGGGAAATACATGTTTGGAGTGAGCCTGCTTGCAGCTTGGATGGTTAAACTGCTTTATGTTGCTTGGATCCTTTTTGCCTGCCATTACAGAAGAATATCTCCTGAAATATGTTTTTTGCTTATAATCTAAATACTACATAGATTTTTGCATTTTAAGACAAAATAATTTTTATAATGCACAAGTGTTTCTAAAAGTTCTGTAACACAGTCTCCAATTGGTCAGAAAATGTTTTCATGATCCTTTATTTTTCTGTCACAGCTCTCCTGGAAGTAGCTGTATTGAGCCCGTTGAATTTTGGTCTATCTTTTGTGATATAAGCAGTGGCTGTCAACATGAGCACTACTGTGTGAGTTGTTCAGAGGAATATCAACAAGTTACAGCAGTCTCTTGGAGCATGACTCTGCAAGCTTAGTATATGTAGTCACCTGGATTTTTGCCAATTCTTCAAAGCAAAATTGCAAAAGTCTCATTCAATTTGAATGATTTCTTCTGGTGTACAGTAATTTTTAAGTCATACAACAGATTTTTCTTTAGATTGAAGTCTGGGTATTGACTAAGCCATTGCAAGACATTTAAATTGTTTCTTTGTTTAATAGCATATAGACTTTTGTGGGTCATTTAATGTAAAGCCATCCATGTAGAAGACATTTGATTGTTTTTCCTTAAACTTGAGTATTGCTTGAACATGTTGTTCAGGGTTATTATCATCTCGGAAGGTGAACCTCCATTTAAATCTCAAATCTCTGGAAGATTGAAAAAGTTTTTCCATGAGATTTTTCTGTATTAATGGCATTCATCATTCCTTTAATTAAGCCATGACCTGCTGATAAAAAAAGGAAATATCCCCACAGCATGATGCTGCCACATATATTAGGTTTGTATTAGGTATACTGAATTCTTAATGACCAAAAAGTTCTGACTACAATACTATCTTCCACATATTTCTGGAGTCCCTACATGCCTTTTGGCTAACTCCAAATATGCTTTCTTTTAATATTCTTACTTTAAACAATGGCATTTCTCTGGTCGTTATTTCCGATGGAGAGTATGTTTAAAGTGGTTTCTATGTATAGACACTCAAATCTCTGCTATGGAGCTTTCCAGTTTCTTGAAGTTTTTGCTTCTTACATTATTATCCTTCTTTTTAGGTTCATGAATA
Organism: Sepioteuthis lessoniana; assembly: GCA_963585895.1. NCBI lineage: Eukaryota > Metazoa > Mollusca > Cephalopoda > Myopsida > Loliginidae > Sepioteuthis > Sepioteuthis lessoniana. The sequence continues at coordinate 75,759,291 of OY757917.1, read as the reverse complement.
TAAGAGCATGTACCTCTTTTGCCTGGTCTTGAGTGGTGCCATATTCTTTTCATTTTGTAATAATGGATTTAATGGTGCTTCATTGGATGTGCAAAGTTTGGGATATTTCAAATAACCCAACTCTGCTAATGATTTCTCCACAATCTTGCCTATCATCACTTTAGAGAATTCCTTGATAAAATCTTTATAACATAAGCATTTTGATAGTATTATTTTCAGGTCATATAACTTAATGTTAGAATGACTAAACAAATCTATTATTTGTACACCCCTGTTTGGTGTAAGTGGGACCATCCCATTCATCATAAATGCTGGGTGACACAACCAATAGAGGAGAAGAAAAAAGAAGAAATTGACTGGTACACAGTTCAAACAGAGGCCAAATATCAAACAAGTTTTTCTGAACTCAAGAAACAATGCAAAAGAAAATAGACACTAAACAAGAACACAATACTTTGTTTGATACAAGGCCAAATATATGAAGCCTCTAGTGAGAATCAAACTCACTACTAATGGTCTACCAGCCAAGTTCTCTATTATATCAAATTAATCCCCAGGTTATATGATAAAGACACTTTAGCTTATGAATATCTAATTTTGACCATTTTCAGGGAAACTGAATGATACAAAATTACCGAAAAATACAAAATATATTTTTATCATAAAGGTTTTTTGTACTATTGTCTTCATCTTTATTGTTATTTCCACAACGTTTCGGCCGATAGGTCCTCCGGCCTCCTTCAGGTGTTTGTCGAACTCAGGAACCTTCACGGATCTTCGAACTAGGTCCTTTATTGAAACCACAGGGGGTCGCCTGTTCTGATTCCGTTTGCCATATCCGGGTACAAGTGTTAAGTATTCCTGTATATTACTCGCCTGTAGTGAGGATTGAACCTGCAACCTTCAGGTTGCTGGTTCAATCCTCACTATGAAGACAATAGTCCGAAAAACCTTAATGATAAAAATCCTCACTATGATAAAAATCCTCACTATGAAGACAATAGTTCGAAAAACCTTAATGATAAAAATCAACAAGCTTCGTCTCAGAAATTTAGACAACAAAATATATTGTAAATTTCTCCCAGAATCTTGTGACATTAATTCTCCTGAATTCTAATAAAACAATGATATAAGATAGATAACATTTTGTCAGCGAGATGATGACATCTTATCATTCAGATTTGGGACATTTCCATGGAAACAGAATTCAATAAAATTATACATAAATGTATTTATTTAGTAGGCCAGGTCTCTTTGCTCTTAATGGAAAGGGTTAAAGTTTTAATATGATAGTTAAAATCAGTAATATAAATAAGAAAAAAAAAACAATCATTAATTGCTATATTTCTCAAAAATCACTAACAATTCAGCCAAAATTGCAATTAAATTTCAAATGGGTTTTAATCATTTCCAGATTTTAAAAAATATAAAGAACAGGTTTTCACAATTTCACAAACAATGAATATTCACTTTCTCCGCCAAATCACATTTGAGAGTATTATAACTTTACCTTTTTTTTTGTTTTATTTTCATTTAATATTGCAATCCTTCCATTTCAGTTTTGGTTCTCAGTAGCATTTGATGATCATAATTAATGATTCTCATTGGATGAAATCAATTTCTTACCCTGAAATTCTCATGTGAAATTGTATAATTTAAACCTTACATTTAATTAATTCACTTTTTGCCATGTGCTGATGCTTTTAAAATTTTGATTTATATTTCAGATGTCTTTCACTATCGTTTTAAACTTTTATTAGATTTATAAGCAAAATGTAAATTTTGAATCAAGTTAAATGTCTGCTTCATTCTCTAAAACACCAAATAACTCTTTCCATTCCATGTAAATCAGAATCTATTTCAAGCTAAGCTTCAAGTCTTATCTCTTCCTTTTTAAATTTTGGGGGACTCCATATTGCATAGTGGCCAACAGGCTAGAATTTGACATCATTATAAGCAACTTTAAATTCCAGTCACATAATTACATTTACTGTCAGACTACTACCTATGGAGAAGATATGAATCTCCTTATGCCCACATCTATGGGTTAGATTGTATCACAACTTTTCGACAAAAATTACTTTGGCTTAATTAACCCATGAAGGTTGATATGCCATTAAACAAAGAAACCAAACCAAACCAAACCAAATCCAACCAAACCAAACTCTATCCATCTCAATTAACTTTTAATCTATTTCAAGTTAAGTTTCCGTAAATGTTTTATTTAATCTATTTCCTTTTATACTGTTTTAACATTTTTCGAATCTTTATAGCGTAAGCTGATACTGGTAAAGTTATTTGGTTTAGTATATCTGTCATTGGATATTCACAATAATTTTTAAAGTTATTTTCAATTATTGTTCTATTTTTCAAATAATGACTATAATAATATCATTATCATTATTATCATATTTACCCGACCCCTTCCCTCAGGCAGGATATGACACAAGGTCAATTTTTTTTAAGCGGAGTTTAACAGGTTTGAATTCAGAGTTTTCCTTCTCCTAGACTAGTTGCCCCACAAAGGCTGAAGAAACTAGTCTGCCCTACTATTTACCCATAGCTGGAGGGAGAATAATTGGATTCATACCTTTCCCAAAGGTATTAGTGCAATGTGAAATGCAATTAGTCTCATCTAGGATTTGAACTCATGTCGCCGTGTCCATTTCCTACGACGATAACCATTACACCACGGGTACCTCCTATCATTATCATCATTATAGTCAGTAATATCTATGTATAAAGCAGCTTAAAATGTTGCAACTTTTTTCTCTTAACAGCCTATTAGTAAATAGATAAATAATAAAGTAAAAAAGTCACTGAAAAAAGGACAATATATAAAAGATACCAGATACCAGACATATCCTGCCCGAGCGGAGGGGTTGGTAAATAGTACAAAAGGTAAAAGATACCTGTTAGAATTAAACATAAATAAATAAGAGTTAAAATAGGTGATATGTATTACGAGGTACAAAATGACTGCAGGAACTAACACAAAGCTATGTGTTGTGAATTCACTACTTATGATAATGATGTCAATGGAAATGAAGATGATTTTTAAGTATGAATAAGATAAAAGTTCCTCCAAATAATGTTCAAAAGTCAATCACATGATACTGATTAAAATCATGATGATGAAGGGAAGCAAAAATCAAAGATAAGAAGAAGGGGATAGAAATACATTGAAAATTGAAAAAATCAAGGCAATATAATGAAAACAATATTGACATCAATATAAATCTTATGATGAGATATGTTAGTGCTTTGATGGATATCAGATAAAATGAAATCAACAAAATAAACAATGAAGAAATTATGAACAAAAGTAACAAAAAGTTATCTCCATACCTACTAAAAAAACAATACTATTTGTATTTTTATATCTATTTTTTGTCAGCAACATGCTAAAATTTATCATCCAATAGTTAATTAACATACAATGTTTAGTCTTTGTAAACATGTTGCAAGTATTAATTAATATCCATAGAGGCAGCTTTTTTTTTCACAAAGAGAAAATCAGTGACACACCTCTGCTTTTATATACAATACCAACTATCTATGATTTGTCAAATTAAAATCATGGGTTTTGGCACGAATGTTCAACCGCTATCTCTAAATTTGTAGGACTGCATAATAAAAAAGAGGCATTACCATCAGAGTGATCCATTTATAAACATAGCAAGTCTCCAGTTTATTGATAGAAAAAAGACATAGTGAAGGCTACATGGACATGGAACTGAAAATTTTTAGAGCTGAAAACCTTTCTTGATCCACCTGTATTATTCTGTTCCTTGTATTTCTTATAGTTTCTGTGGAAATAAATTGTAGGTTTTATTTTTGAAATGTCACTCGTAAATCTTGATACTAAGGCTGACAATCATTTACACAAACAATAAATATACTAATTTTGACAATTTAAAAAAACACTGATAAATTTAATTTTTTTAATGAGCCCAGTTAAAGGTAAACACTATCGATGCCATCTGAGTTTTTTAAGAATAAATTTTTTTGACAAGCAAGTCTTCTTCCATTGGAAGATTGACATAATCCAGTCTTCTTATCTTCTTGTTACAGTTACAGGCTTTATACACTCCTAAACTAATCTTAGTAAATATCATTAATGTTTTGATAAAGTTTATATTGACCAGCTTATTCTCTCTTTTACTAACAGACATAATTTAACAACATCTGGCTTTACTTTTGAATGTAAATATATTGTCAATATAATTTTAAAAATATGCACAGTTGTTATATTTCTATTGTTTCCAGATCAAAGATCTCATACCCTGTTATTCCAGAGTGGTAGTACCTGTTTGTGTCCCACTGAGGAGTCAAATAAATCTGTTTAAAATCTATTCATATCTGATAGGACAATATGTGTAACGTAATTGCCAAGGGATTTCAGTCCATGCCTTTGAGTTTAGTTAGGCTGAGAACCTTTCAGCTCAGCACATGGGTTAGTTAGGTGCAACATTGAGGCAGGTGTTAACGCTGGCGCGCACGCACAGATGAAGGTGTCACTCAGATGTCACAATAGTCCAAGACGAAACGGGTGACGGAGTGCGAGTGACGTCACGCACCGGAAGGGTGCAGAGGTTTGTGGAGAATTGAAAGAAAGTTAGAGATTTGAATACTAGACGCCAAACGAGGAGGATCAACTTTTGGAGCTCGCAGACGCGAGGTGAACTTGCGCCCTATGGGGGCCGCTCAAGATGGGGGCCAGATGAATGACAGCATAGCAAGATGGTGTCTCTCCTCCTTATATCGAAACCTTTAACTCAAAGTTAATAAAAAGGTTTTGTACCTAAACAAGAAGTCGTTACATGTTTTCGAATTTTTGAGATTCCTATGTTCTTTATATGTTCTAGCATTATGAACATTATATGTCAATTTCGCATATGGTGTTAAATGTGAATATGGTACATATGTAAATAAAACCCTCACAATAAACAACTACATAAATGCATACATGATTGTGCAATAAATTTGATTTCCTAATCTCTAGGTATAAAATCACCCTAATTTAGTTGACATGAAGTTAAGATCAATCAATCAATCAGGCTTTGTTATATCTTTCTACAATTTGGATCTCAACAGCTTTCTTGCCCAGTCGGCTGTTGCTGTAGAATACACTGACTGCATCTCTACAGAGAGGTACGACCCCCTCCAGCGGGTGTCCTGGATATGACATAAAACCATCTGATGTTAAAGTTCCAGCAATGCTAGAGCTTTGGGGAATGTAGAGAACTCCTTCATTCCCATTACTCCAAGGTCCACTCTGGCTATGAGTAGTAGCACCTGATAGGGTGAATGGGTCAAATAGAACTAAACTGTGTAATTATACTAAACTGAATTGCTTGAAATAGGACTGTTTTGACATTTAAGCTGCATACTTATGCTAAACTGAATTGTCTGAAATAGAACTGTTTTGACAATTAACTGTGTGTAAACAAAAACTATACTTATACTAAACTAAATTGTTTAAAATAGAAATGTTTGAATACACTGAATAGCTTGAAATAGAAATATTTTTGACAATCAAACTATGTACTTATGCTAAATTGAATTGTTTGAAATAGAACTGTTCATTTGTATAAAAATGTATTTGGCATTAAATAACCTACAAAGGGTGATATACCATAAAATCCAAACAAACAAATAAACAAACAATCAACAGCCAGCAACTTCAAGGTAAGAGAGTCTGAAATCCAATCATGCTTTCAGACTTATACCCTTCAGAAAGGTGTAGAATAACCCTTCTTCCCCTTGCTATGGGTTGAATTGCATCACTGCTGTTCTGCAAGGATGGCTTTTCCATTAAATAACCCACGAAGGTTGATTTGCCATTAAACCAAAGAAACCAAACCAAACCAAACCTATAAGGAAAAAGTAAAGTTGGTGAACATAGTCAAGGGCTACCTGAACGCTCCCTTTCTAATAGCTACTACACCAAGGTGAAGGGGAGGGTGCTACTCCTTACCCTGGAATGCTCCACTTTACCCTTGAAACATACATTATAATGCTGAGTGTTAATCAAGGAAGTATCAAGTACCACTTTTTGAGTCTTTGGAATGACTTAACCTAGGATTGAATCCAGGTCTATCGGATCATTAGCAAACACTCTACCACTCAGCCATTGGGCCGATTAGTCAAGAGTAACCCAAAGGCTCCCTTTTCAATAGCTACTACACCAAAGTATAGTGGATGGTGCTACTGATTTCTCTGGATTGTTCCACTAACATTTGATCCATAACTTATAATGCTGAGTGTTAATCCAAGAGGCATCAAGTATAATTTTTTCAGTCTGTAGTATGATTTAACCCAGGATTGAACCCCAGTTTCCTGGACCATTGTTGAACACTTTAACCATTATGGGCTGGTGGAGGAATCCTGGAAAGGAGTAGCACACACCCTCCACTTCAGTGTGATAGCTATTGAAAAGGGAGCCTTCAAGCTGCCCTTGTCTATGGTTGGTCAACTTACATATATATATATATATATATATATATATATATATATATATTGATTGAGAGCAATTTTGTTTCATAGCTTATTCACTATGTATCATGAGTTCAATGGTCACATTCTTTCCTTGGCTTTGTGCCAATCTCAGCTTAGGGAACATGTTTAACAGCCAGTCACTTTAAGTGTCCCATCATAGTGAAATGGTTGGCACACTAGTCTTGCAGATCTCTTGCAACTGAATTATGAGTTAGATCCTCACTGGATGCCCTATACTTGACCTTGTGTCATATCCTGCTCATCATGAAGTAGTAGTGAAAATACCTTTCCTCTTTCTGTTTAAAGTTTCTTTTCTTAACCAAGCCAGCCTGCAGTCTGGCATGATAAGAAGTTTTAAGAGAAGACAGAAACTCCAAGTTCTCAGGAAAAATTTTCCTTATTTTTAGGTGCTTACAAAAATTCAATTTTCACTTTTCGCATCAGCAGAAAAATTACTAAAATTAGAAAATTGTTTATTTTTGCTCAGCTACGTCTTCTTCTCTATTGTGAAGATTGCACCTTTACACTTAACTTTCTTTACCTTAACTTTCCTGGAAAGCAAGAGAGGCATAAAAAAAACAACAAAAAAACAAAACACGTGCACTATTTTGTTAAAATTAGGCCTAATTTCATTTAGTGAGATTAGCTAAATGAAATAGAAAAGATATTTCCAGAAATAAGCAGGCAGTTTGTTTTGTTCTTTTTTTGTGGACTTGTCTTTTAGTCGAAATATTTGTTTGTTTGAGTTTCCTTTTTTTCAGGATTGTTTATGCATTGAAGATAGTATTGCCAGATCACAAATTAGAGTTAATTAACCAAGTAAACAAACAATAAACAAATTACAAAAGCATTAAAGTAGAAAGAATAATTTGTTCAGCTGACTTAATCGCTTTCCTTTTATCTATAAATATTCAATTTACGTAAATTCATTAGCTCATTAACACATAAGGGTACATTCAGTGATTTATCTGCATTAATTTCTGTTCATCATGTAGGTCATTTCTTTTAGCACAAGTTAGAAAACCCTTTGATGGCATCTTAAAAAATGTATTCTTGATAGATTTTGCAGCTTTGTTCAAGACCAGGATACATCATAAAGGACTGTTCTAGAAAGCACATTTGTCTGCTTTTTAAGTCTAGATGTAGATACTTCAGCTATTGTTATTTTCTTTGTTTATTTGTTTATTTTTTTTTATAAATATGTTAGAAGGTAATATTGATATGTAAAAAATCCATGAAGTTTTACTGAGAAATATCTTTTAATTTAAGAGAGTGACTTGGGAGATTTATCTCTTTAAATATTGTTTTTGTTTGGATTATTAATCTGAAATAAACAGTTATGCTACATAATTATTTTGCATTTCTAGATTGAAGATCAACCAAAAAAACTAACTAGAAATAAATCAACTTAATATGAATGATTATTTTTGTAAGACAAATTAGGAATTGTTTATTCTTTTGAAGTTTGGAAGTTTATCTTCCATAAATTTGGTTCCAGCTTGGAGCAATATGGCTTCTCATAGATGACTGTTCATTGGTAGAGACCCCAATGATGAGAACTTTTTTTCCCATTGAGAAACAAAATCTTTGTTACATAAAAATGCTCCCTTATGTTTTATGAGTATGCATGCTAGATTTGGTAGTTCTACATTAGACCATGTTTGAATATTACTAATTATATACATATATATATATGTATATATATATATATATATATATATATATATATATGCACTACCCTTTCCATAAGAACTGGGTGTGACAAGGTGAATTGAGATAACAGGATTGAATTCAGTGTTTTCTCTCTACTTAACCAGTTGCCAAATCAAGGTTAAAGAGTTCAGTCTGCCCTACTATTCATCAATAGCTAGGTTATCAAGTAAAGTTGGCGACCTAAACCTTGAGCTACTGCACTGAGGTTTAGGGGAGGGTGCTACTCTTTTCCCTGGATTGCTCCACTTTACCCTTGATCCATCCCTTATAAAGCTGGGTTCTAAGGAAGGTGGCATCAAGTACCATTTTTTGAGTTTTTGGTATGACTCAACTTGGGATTGAACCTCGGTCTCCCAGATCATTGGTGAACACTCAACTCATGAGGCCAGCCAGGATTTGAACTTGTATTGTGGGGTCCTTTTCCCACAGCAGTAACCATTACACCATGAATGCCTCCTTATATATGTATATCTTTTTTTTTCTTAAAGACTTTTTATATTCATCAGCAGTTTTCTGGTTGTGGAAAAGATGATCAAAATAATCATCATCATTATTATCAACATCATTTCTAAAAGTAACTTTTCCATTTTCTACAAAGATTTTTAAGTTATGATATAGAATGGAAGTTATTGTTTACCATAAAACAAATACTGCATTTAGTATTTACATAGATACATCAAAAAGTCTATCAGAGGCTTTTGTGGCATAACAGTTATTGACCTGGGAAATGCATAAGGTGACCCAAGTTCAAATACTGGATGAAGCTGTTTGCATTTCACATAGCATTTATACCCTTGGGAAAGGTATGCATCCAACTATTCTTTCTGTACCTATGGATAAACAGTTGGTTGGAATGGGCTCTTTAATCTTGGTATGACAACTGGCCTTGATGAAAGAAAACTCTGAATTTAAACCTGTTAAACTCCACTTTGAAATTAACCTTGAGTCACATCATGGTGGAGGGTTGGATAAATACTTACATTACATGTCCATAACTTTCTAATACAATTTCATCAGCCTTCTTTGTTAATTACAGAGCTTCAGCTTTTCCCAATCTTTATTTATTTATTTATTTATTCATGTAATAACTAAACCATCCAAGCCATAATGCTGAAATGTGATACAAAGTGCCACCATATATATATATATATATATATATGTATATATATATATATATATACTTGTGATAAATGTGATACAAAGTACCACCATATATATATATATATATATATACTTGAACAAATTATTGATAGTTAAAAACGTATTGATGGCCAAGATGACATAGAGGTTTAGAGAATCTGTGGGCATGTTTATAGTTGAAAAAGGGGGAAATGACCAGTCTTTTTTTTTTTTAACTATGAACATGCCCACAGATTCCCTAAACCTCTATGTCTTCTTGACAATATATATATATATATACATATTATGAGTGAGTGTAGTTGTATACTCAGATATAATAGCAGAGGCTTTGGACAATTTGGAGGCTTCATTCCCAGCTAAAATATCTAACTCATCAATATAGAAAAGCCCAATGAATTACTTAAAACCAATAATAGAATATGCCTATATATATATATATATATATATATATATATATATATATGGACTCACTCATACACACATCAGTACACCAGTTGTGATCTCTTATTCAAGCACTTGAAAATATACTTGAAGGCTGAGTCAGTGGGACTGTCCCCATGTGATGACCCTTGCCCTACATTTAAAAATAAAACTTTCACATAGAATTAGCTGTACAAATCTCCCATTCAACTCAACTACCTGAACTGACCTAAAGAATGAAGTTACCAATCAACTTTACATTTACCAATGATTGTTTAACCAGAGATATCAATCAAGATATCAATGAAGACAGACAAATAAGTTGTCTATATTTTAAGCCTTCATGCAGAAGAAGTAAGATTTCTTAGCATAAACATTCTTGACAAATAATGATTTTAATAATTTCAAAGTGTTTTGCCTTGGTTTTATTTTTATAGATTGACAGCTGTGCAGACTTGTATTCAATGGTCTTTCTTTTCTTATCTAAGCATATATGGCCTCAACCTAACACAAACTTTATGATATCCAATGTTGTTGATAAGGATTCCATTACATTGAAGCTAAAATTCAATTCCATACACTGTTTCCAGGGTCTAATTCGCTAATTTGCATAATGTTCTTTTTGTGGATTGACAAATGTGCAGGGCTGTCTGGATCAAATGACTAATAACATTGTTACAACAGCTGAAATTCATTGCCCACTACGTAATTGTGCTCACCTTGTTTAATTTCTGTAAACATTCTGGGAAGAGTCCCCTTGGTCAAGTGTCTAATGTGCTGCACTGCAACATTGTAAAATGTGAGATCAAACTCCAGTCACGCTATAACATTCACTTTCAGACTAATTTCCTTGGCAAAGGAATGAGCTCTCTTATCTCCCTCATTAAATGGATTAAATTGTCCCACTACTTTCCTTCTACAAGAATGGCTTTGGCATTAGATAATCCATGAAGGTTGATATGCCATTAAACAAAGAAACCAAACCAAACCTGTAAACATTGCTAGGCATTAATGAATATCCATGGATGCAATTTTTTTCTGCATCTAATCCTAAAATTGGGTGCATTGTCAAGGTCTTGCAAGTCTGCAGCTCATTAATAAAGTCAGGGTGGATGAGATAAGTAAATCAAGGAAGTGAGTTAAAATGGTTTATGGTGCAAGAATTAGCATACAAAAATTACTTCACATCAGATTCACAGCAGAGGACCAAGTGATTTTCTGGAGAGAAATGCCTTTCTTGGTTACCTGCTTGGATAAATCTCTGCTTCATTTGCAATTTCAAGTCTGATTCCACTTTGCCATTTGCTTCTATAAGAACTGAATGAATAATTCATCTCCAATAAGTTACTGAGATAAATAATTACAAAACTATTCTTTATGTATAAGCATTTAATAGTTTAAGCTAAGCAACATAGATGTTAGTCTTTATACATTAACAATAATTCTATTACAGTTATCATATTACTTTTATTTAATGTAGACAAAATGTTGTTGATAAATTCCCCAGATAAACTATTTTATAGCTGTTTATGAGAATAGAATAGAAGCTGTTCATCACTAAAAGCTTTTACTGGTGTTTTACTTTTATTTGAAAGTAAGAACACCATTTTTTTTTTATTCTTAGAGAGAATATATGTTTAGAACTGCTTAGGACATTCTGAAAGAGAATCCTTTGGGATGTTTTTATCTTCAATGTTGTGCTATGTAAATTCATGTTTTCACTCAGATACACATGAAAATATTTTTCTTACTTGAGTACCCAATACCATTTTCACATTATTCTATATATTTTCACCATTATATATACTTACATCTCTGATATATATATATATATATATATACTACTCTTGACAAAAACTTTGAAATTAGCACACTTAGAGGATGTTGAAGCCAGTTTGTTCATTTATTAGATTAAAAATATTCTGTGTCATAATTGTTACTAGTTTATTTACTGCTAGATAAGAAAACAAAGTAAACATCATCTAAGTGTGCTAATTCCAAAGTTTTTGTCAGGAGTAGTTTATATATATATATATACACACCACTACTTGTTTATTTACAGACAAAAAAAATAAGTTGAAAACCCTTTAAGTGTGCTCACTTGTTTTCGTTTAGCAGTAAAAAAAACTAGAAACAGATACAACACAAAATATTCTTATGTAGTAAATAAACGTTCTAGCTTTATAAAACATACCAAAATCAACAAGATTGAATTATTTAAATTATTATTTCATTTACTGCTAAATTATTTAAATTATTACTTTATTTACTGCTAAATAAAATGCCTCAGTAAATATGCTATATATATATATATATATATTGTAGCTATCTTTTAATAGAGCTCTAATAATCATGATATAAGTTAATTATAATATGCAACATAAATAAGCAAATTATATTTCTTCTATAATTTATATAATAATTTCTAATCGATTCACACACGCACACACACACATATATATATATATATATTGTCATCCACAGACAGACTGTTTCATTGAATCACAAGTCTTCAATGGGGCTAGACATACAGGACATTTCAAGCTGGGATCAAAACCCGCCTAACTTTACACTAGACTTGGTATCTTACCGCTCAGCCATTTTGGTGACCTATGTTAGCTCGGGAATTATAACGCATTTTGTATTAGCTTTTGTTTGTTTACATTTTGCTCCATTGGATACCAGAATGCCAAGTTCGTTAGAAAAACTTTTCATTACATGGGTGGCAGCCATTAATTCCTTTACCAGCGTGCTCATACACCAGCTCATTGGTTTAGCTGGTAGAGGGTATGCAAACGGCCAGAGAGACTGGGGTTCAATCCCAGATCGAGTCATGCCAAAGATGCAAAATATTGTTCTTGATGCCACCTTGCTTAACACTCAGCATTATAAGGTACAGATCAAGAGTAAAGTGGAGCATTCCAGGGAAAGGAGTAGCACCCTCCTTTACTCCTCAGTGTAGTAACTCATGAAAAGGAATCCTTCGGGTCATTCTTGACAACGGTCACCAACTTTACTTTTTATTTATATATGTATAAATATATTTATTTACACACGAGCAGGATGTGAAAGAAAGTCAATTTTAAGCAGCACTTAACAAGTTTTTGATTTTCTTTTCCTTTACCAGTTGCCATACCAGTTCTTTTACCAATTGCCATACCAAGGTTAAAGAGCTCTGTCTACCATATTATTTACCCATCACTGGCAGAAGAATAATTGAATTTTTAGCTTTCCTCAAGAGTACTAATGCTATGTGAAATACAAACTATTTTGTCCAAGATTTGAACTCAAGTCACCATATCTATTTCCTACAACAGTAACCATCACACCCCAAATGCCTCCTTATATATATATATTATCTGGTCCAGTTAAACCGGAGTTGGGAGTAATTCTATCAGGACAAGAAAACTATTCAAAAGTGAACATTTAAATTTTCCTGGTAAAGAGCTCAATGTAACAGACATTACAGAGCAATAATTTCATTAAGAAAAAACAGACTGTGTTTTTTCTATATATATATAAATATATATATGTATGAGTATATATAAAATAGATTAAGGAATAGGCACATTAATGTAGGTAAAAGAAATTACAAAAGTGTTCATTCTGACCTGCTTGATAAGGTAAGTAATTTATTGTTGATTCATGAATTGTTTTACATTGTTCTGCATGAGGAAATATTAAACCATAATACATTCTCTCTGCTGCAAGTCGTCCGAATTATGTTCCTCGCACTCAAATAATTCTGACGATGAGTTGTGCTACTCAGAAAAGACAAATATATGAAGACAAATCCTTTAAGCTGTCAATCTACTAGCCCAATCAATCATCAGAATGGATTCATGCCATTTCCAAGAGCATAAGCACAAAATGAAATGCATACAACCCCATCAAGGATTTGAACTTGAGTCGTCGAAATTATTTTCTATGATTATAACCATAATGCTAAGTATGCTTCCCTTCACTACAAAAGTGTTTTTAAATAAACTGTATGAAAACTTTAAAGAAATGTCTATCCAAACACAATATCAATCTGACAATTGTGAATTTTGAAGATTATCAAAGATTGTTCATTACAATACTGTTTATATTTCAAGACTAATATATATATATATATATATATATATATATATATATATATATATTGGCATTTAGAGATAAAGGAAAGTAGAACTTCATGTTTATGAATCAACAATTTAATTTGCAGATGTTTCAAAATATATTCAAATGTTGAAGTAATTTATTTTTTTTGAAGTTGTTGTTTAGTCAGAAAATCAGTCCTTAAAAGTTAATGAATTTTTAAATAATAAGTTTTTTCAATGCTTGAAAATTTTTAATATGAAAGGTAATGGATAATGAAAGTGTAAGTGTTTGTGGGTTAAAATGGAATGATTTTTGGAAGGTTTAATATATATTTAAGTCTTTTTGGTGTCAGGATTTCAATACGCAATATTTATCTATCTTCAAGGGATTTTAGAATTGATGCAGTGTTTGGTCGATTTTTCCATATCTATATATATATATATATATATATATATATATATATATATATATGGAAGTAAAAAATGGAAAAGAATCCAACAATGTGGAGAAAAAGAAAAAGACAAAGTAATCCAAAGTGAAGAATTTAATGTGAAAGAAATTCAATGCTATTATGTTTCAGTTTTTATAAACCATCATCAGGATTTAGAAAAGATGATATCAAGTGTTGTTAGATCAATGATGGAAGTTTAATGAAATGCAAAAATAAAGGAGGAAATTATATGTATATAAATAATCATATATATATATATATAATGTGATCAGAAGAAAACTTACACCTGGTTAAATTGTCATTATAAATTTATTTTGGCAAAGAATATCATTATACTCTTCATCTCATCAGATGACTTCCCACGCTTAATTTGAGGTTGAAAAACAGCAAATATGGATTACAGTCTATATATATATATATATATGTTGGAAAAAAATATACGTAAATTTAAATTCTCAGGCGAAAGTAAAAGGGGTTAATACAATAAAGTATTAAAAAATTAAGAAACCTGGGTTCAATACCTGGTCAAATCATACTCAAAAAATGGTACTTGATGCTACCTTGCTTAACACTCGGCATTATAAGGTAAGGATCAAGGGTAAAGTGGAGCAATCCAGGGAATGGAGTAGCACCCTCCCCTACACTATGGTGTAGTGGCTATTGAAAAGGGAGCCTTCTGGTCACCCTCAACTAAGGTCACCAAGTTTACTTACTTATACATTCAAAAAGTTGTGTACGTGAAAATGCCTTAATATATGCATTCATTTATGTTGATATTACGTACAAATTTGTATTCATATACTACAACAACTATTTACAATTTGTTTACTTAATAAAAACAAACCCACTCCTTTTTTCGGCATTTATTTACATATGGCTATATATATATATATATATATATATATATATATATATATATATATATGATATTCTAAATTTAAAAAATCACTTACTCATAAAAACAATCATTTATTTTTAATTGCTTTGTAAAATCTTTAGAATTTCTCATTTGATATGCACCCAGATAATAAGACAAATATTCACACTTCAGAAAACTTCTATCAATTTTGAACATCTAAATTTAAAAAAGCGGAAATTAAAAAAAATACAATTTCCAACAGGAATTTTCAAACATCTTTCAACTTAATGAGATAAAAGTTTTTGAAATGGCTAATTACTTCTTGTTATAAGACAATAAGCTCTAAAACTACAAATTCCTAGGGTGAGTCAAAAGTTTTGCAATATTTTGTTATGTGTTAGTTTGCAGTGCATATATCACATGGTTGAAGCAGTTCAAGTTGTAGAAGGAACCCACTATGCTGGGTAGTATTGTGGTAGTTGGTGCTCTGACAGGTTTTACATTGCTTCACTCCATGTGTGATTTGAACACTGTACAGATGAACATGAAACATGTTCTTGATTGAAAAAATTACAAACCATACATTTAATAATGTGATCTTTTTACTAATTTTCTGAATTATTCTAAAAAATTAGTGAAATGCATCAAAACAGTTAACAATATAAAAGAATCACAAAGTAAGACTATAAAATACTGGCCATTTTATTATTTATAGAGAATAATTTAAGATGTCTCAGTGACCTCCATTAGTTTTTACCTGACTCTACAGGGGTCACAAACACAGCTTTGAAACACTCTTTTTCAATGGTGTAATTCTTAGATCTAACATGAGCAAATATTTTAATGGCATCAAAAATGTGTATCATATGCAAAAGTCATGTTCAATATACATTAGAATACAATTGTTCAAGTCTGTTTTGACCAATGGTGCTCCTAGGGTCATTTTTAATCCTTTTCCTTTTTAAAAAGGAACAGTCTCTACAGAACTTGGTAACCACTACCAGCAAACAAAAGTACCAGGTAAATTTGAGATTTGGAAAACAAGATTGCAAAGAACTGCCAGTTATTAATTGGTAAATCTATAACTTTACAATATCAATATATATATATGTGTGTGTGTGTATATATATATATATATATATATAAAATATTATTCAGTCCAGTGAATCCAGAATAGGGAGTACTTCCAGTGAGGACAAATAAAAAAATATTCAAAATTAGAATATCAAATTTAAATATTCCTGGTAAAGAGCTCAATGTAAATAAAATCCACATTTTGTATTTGATCTGATGAAGTTCTGTTAATTTTTTTAGAGCATTCATTTATATCAATGTGTACACATATATATACTCTTCAGACAGCCCTTATTCCTCCAGCAATAGGTTAAGTAGTACCGCTGCTGTTCTTCAAGGATGGTTTGGGTACTGATTAATCTACAAAGGTTGATATGCCATTAAATCAAGAAACCAAACCAATCTAAAACAAACAACAGGCAAAATGGTATTAAGGTAAAATATAAAATTTCAGTAACTGCAGTGTATTTGCTTTTATTTTTCAGTTTTTCCCCTGGCCTTCTTCTCACTTAAACTCTTCTCAAAACATTCAAGTTTCAACTTGTCGGTTCACTAGGCATTTTGATAAATTATGAATATTTTTCATGAGAAACATTACATTTTCTTTTTACCATTGACCTCTCCAGAGACTTTTTGAGATTAACAAAATTTTCAACTAATTTAAATGTTAATACAGGTTCTAAATGTTAACTCAGCACTGACTAATGTCATAAAATTGGTTGCTGTTTACGAGGAATGCTGATTTTGGTCAAAACATTGTTGTTTCTAAAGAAAAAAAGATTGTGCCATTACACAGCAGTATTCTTATAAGGTTTTTTAAAATCTATTTTTTGGTTTCAAAGTAATTTGCACAAAATATTAAAATCAAAGCTGCTAAGCATTGAGGTGAAGACAGAAATTAAAACTTTATTAAAAAAAGCTATTCTCACTGACAACTTGCCAAGAAGTTAAAGATTTCTAGACCTGGAGTGCCATATTTTTTATGAAGGAGGTTAGAAACTGGTGCAAATGTTGATAGCAAAATAGCTGGAACATCAAAAGTGACAAATGCTGCTAAAGATGAACACATGATTATTAAGAACAAAAGACATAGAAGGAAAAGTGCTCCAGATTTGAAAGCTGAACTTAATTTCTCTTCAGAGCAACCAGTGTCACTCTTAACTGTGAAAGATTGACTTAGATTAGTAAGGCTCTGCAGGTGCATAGCCATCAAAAAACCCATGTTACAGCAGGTGAATAAGCAGAAAAGACTGTTATGGTCACAAAAGCATAAGAACCAGACATTGAAAGAGAGGAAAAATATACTGTGGACAGATGAGTCCAAAATTAAACATTTTGCTGGTGAGACAAGAATGTATGTGAGATGAAATTCTGGAGAAATATTGAAGGATGAATGTGTGCTTCCAACAGTTAAGCATGATGGTGGGTCTGTTATGGTCTTGGGGGGGGGGTTTAGAAGAAAGGGCTAGAGATTTAATTCAGGCCAACAGAATCATGAAAAAGGAAATATATCCAATTTTGCAAAGGTATACTATATCATCTGGTTGACAAATAATTGGAAAAAAAGTCACCTTTCAAAAAGACAACAATCTAAAACACTCTTCTAAATTATATCAAAATTACTTTGAGTATAAAAGAAGGAACAAAATTTTGGATTTTATGACTTGGCTACTTTAATCTCCTGACTTCTTTCCCATTGAAACATTATGGGATGAAGTGGATAGGTGAGTTCAAAGAGAATACTCAAAGAGTAACAGTAAGCTTTTTTAGGATTCAAAGAATGCTTATGAAGATATGCCACCACCTTTTTTTCTTAAACTGTTGCAAAGAATGCCAAGAACTAGTAAAGCAGTAATTAAGGCAGGTGTTTTTATGGATGAAAAACTGTGACTGTTGTATGATAATTTTCTATAACTGAAGGCTTTTTTTTGGCAAAATAAAAGTAAATGAATAGAAATTTTATCTTTTACTATAAAAAAATACAGAAATATCTCATTTCAAGTTATTTTGTTTAAAAAAAATTCAGGGTGGCCCCAAACTTTTTATGTATATATATATATATATATATATATATATATATATATATATATATATATACGAGGATCATTAAATAGGTTTCCAGACTTTTTTTCGTATAGGCACTTTTATTGATAGTACACACATGAAACTCTAGTCCCCTTCAAAGTAATCTCCTCCAGCTGCAATGCACTTGTTGTACCTTTCCAACAACTTCTGGAAGGCCCCATGGAAGTCCTCTTGTGAGAGCATGTCAATGACCTTCGTCACAGCCCCTTTCATCTCCTCAATTGTCTCATAATGACAGCCTCTGAACTGAGAGAATAACCAAAAGTCACAGAGAGCAAGGTCTGGACTAAAGGGACCGTGAGGAACTGTCTTGATGCCCATATTGGTCAAATAGTCTGTGACAAGGATGGAGTTGGGGACTGGTGCATTGTCCTGGTGGAAATGCCACTGACCCGATTTGAAGAGTGCTGGCCTTTTCCGACGGATTCTCTTCCTGAACCCCCTTAAAACATCAACATAGTAACCCTAACCCTAGCCTTCTGGCTAATCAACTCTGGTGTATTGACTTCCTTACTCCTCCCACACCTCTCATCATCCCTCACAGACTCCCTGCCTTCCTTGAATCTTTTATGCCACTCAAAAACTGATGCTTGATTCATGCAAGATGCTCCAAAAGCAGTCTAAAGCATTCCATATGTTTCTGTGGCATTTTTTCCAAGTTTAAAACAGAATTATATAGCATATTGTTCTTCTAAAGTGTCCTCATGTCCAGATTGGATTTTTGAAATTCACCAGCTGTGACAATCAGGCTCTAGTAGGATGTATTCCAATTGCTGCTGTAGCAGTGCATTTCAACCTGAAATCATAAAACTAGGCCAGTCATCTAATAAGAAGTATAGCAATAACATCGTGAATTTTCAAGAGTATACGACAATTTTAAATGCCTGTACAAAAAAGTCAGGAAACTTATTGAATGCACCACATATATATAATCCTGGTTCAATATTTTCAATATCAGACAAAACAAATGAGGTCATAATTCATCAAAAAGTGCAATATATTTATTATGTAGAAGTTTCATGGTGTTTATTATGAACAAAATTCTTTTACATAAATGGAAAATGTAACTAAACATTTTTTTAAATTAGTAAATAGCACTGAAATATTTTACAATATATGAGCATGTGTTTTTGCATAAAGATTTTTAAAAAATGTAGTTACTAAATTTGATTATTGGTATGAAGGATTTTTAAATTGTCTGTGACCTCCAATATTCTTTATTTGGGCCCTTCATGGGTCCATAAACTATACTTTAACAAACTCTGACTTAAAAGCTACATTTTCTTGATTTAACATAGAAAAATTGTTAATTATTTTGTAAATGTCTATTTTATGCAGAATTTCAGGTTCAGTTCTCCTTTGGAGGAGATTGTTCTATCTGTTTTGATTCATGGTTCTTCTTAAATCATTTTCTGTTCAGTTCTCCTTTGGAGGATATTGTTCTATCTGTTTTGATTCATGGTTCTTTTTAAATCATTTTCTGTTCAGTTCTCCTTTGGAGGAGATTGTTCTATCTGTTTTGATTCATGGTTCTTTTTAAATCATTTTCTGTTCAGTTCTCCTTTGGAGGAGATTGTTCTATCTGTTTTGATTCATGGTTCTTTTTAAATCATTTTCTGTTCAGTTTTCTTTTGGAGGAGATTGTTCTATCTGTTTTGATTCATGGTTCTTTTTAAATCATTTTCTGTCATTTTTAATACTGGAAATAAACATTCTTCATTGCACTCTGTTACTATGAATGATGAGGTAATAACTAGTTTTAGAAAATAGGATTCCAAAGAATTGTCCCATTAAATGGTTTAGTTTTAGTTTGGTTCCTTTGCTTAATGGCATATCAAGATTCATGGGTTATTTAATGTTAAAACCATCCTTGTAGAAGGACAGTAGTTGGGAGTTCAAACCTTTCCCTAGGGTATTACTCTGAAAGTGAATGTAATAATGCAACTGGTGGTTAAACAAACTTACAACTGTGCCCCACTCAAGCACTTACTATATTTTTAAATGATAAAGCTGCTACTTTACAAGATCTCATTTGGCATCAATAAAATTATAAAGAAAAGAAGTGTTGTATTGTAAAATCAAAAGTCTATTTAAATCTGATGTAAGTATGGCAAAAGGTTGTCATACTGGATTCCTTATAAGATAGTTAACTCACAGACAAGTCCCTGCCAGTCATAGTAAACAAAAGCAGGGTAATTTGTTTAGTTATAATACAACTAGCCATTTAATCTCTAGATAAAAGTAATCCATGAGGCTGAATGTCCTTTATAGAAGAGATAGAATAAAATATATACTTGTACAAGAAGAGGCAGTGGAAAATGCCATTACCCAGCATAAGGTTAAACTGTAGAAAGAGGAAGAACATGATATTTATGAATTTCTATCAAATGTAAAGCAGAAGGAGGAGTCAGAAAGACAGATAACCTCAGAAGCTTCTAGTATTTCTGGAATATTGAAATAAGAAAAATAAAGCCAACATGTTCAAATCTAAACCAGATGATAGCAAATAAGCATTGATTATATGAAAATACTCTAATACTTGTTGCCACAATATGATCATAGATGAAAATACTTGTTCCCCCAATATGATCATAGTTGAAAATACTGATCCAACAATATGATCATTGCTGAATACACTTGTTCCAACAATATGATTATTGTTGAAAATAGTTCATGAGTTTTATGACTGATCAGTGTTATTTGAAACATTTTCCAAGTTGTGTTTTATTACAGAAAAACTGTGTAAAAGTGTTCTTGTTGCATCTGCATGAGCTGGTCACATGGTATCTAATATTCTTTTCACTATGAAAAAGTGAGAAACACCATCAGATAAAACAACAAAAAGGAGATCCTTCTGATAAGGTAAAAGCAGAAAGAAATAACAAGAGGTTTCTCACAAATTCAAAGAAAATTGAAACTTTTTTACAATAATCAGTAACACATTTTCCAAGCAAATAAAATGAATGAGTAAAATATGCAAATATAATCTGAAAACTCATTCTTTTCTTTAACCTATTCTTGTAAATCACTAAACTTGCTAATCATGTTACAGATATTTTCATAACTTTAACCACAGAAGTCTTTTATAATAATATCATTTTCCTCTGATCTTCTATAAACATTTTTTTTGTTGATCTTTCAGCAGACAAAACAGTACACCACCAAAGCCATCTGGCCAACATTCAATTTATTTGGAGTAGAATTCAACGAAATAGAATAATGTTTGTATTCTTTTTTATTTCACTGATAATTTCCTACAGTATTCTGGATTTAAACTTATAGATGAATTCCTTATATATATTTAAGCAATCCTGGTTGTTTTTTAAGCAGAGTACAACTGGCTCATTGGTCTAGTGGGTAGAGTGTTCGCCAATGGTCCGGGAGACCTGGGTTCAATCCCAGGTTGCGTCATACCAAAGACTTTAAAAATGGTACTTGATACCTCTTTGCTTAACACTCAGCAATATAAAGTATGTATCAAGGGTAAAGTGGAGCAATCCAGGGAAAGGAGTAGCGCCCTCCCCTACACCTCGGTGTAGTAGTTATCGAAAAGGGAGCCTTCTGGTTGTCCTTGATTATGGTCACCAACTTTACTTTACAGCTGGTTTTAATTCAGAGCTTTCCTTCACCTAAACTGGTTGACTTACTAATGCTGCCCAGCATATCATTATGCACTTTTCCTTTGTTTGCATGGGAATTTATTGGCTCAGCAAAAAGAAAAAAGGGTTCAATTTGGTTGGTAATTTTAACCACCCCAATTAATTTCCATCATGAAAAGAGATGATAGTTTTATCCCTATCATGAAATGAAAGATTACATTCCGCTAAAAATTTCATAACTTTAATTATTCAATTTTGAAGTTTAAGTCAATAGTTTTTTTTTTCAGTTTTTCTTTCTTTTATAAGTCAGAAATCAACATGTTGGCATTCATTTTATACATCTACATTGAAATTAATGCTTGTCCATGAGGACATTGCCCCAAAATAATTTCCAAAATTATTTTACTATCAAACTCTATTTTACCAATGGAATATTTATGTATTGTGAACACTTCATGGGCATTTTGTTGACACCAATTAATGCTCAATCCCAGATACTCAAAATCATTTTGTAACATTTCCAATGTTTGTATAGTTCCTGTATAGTGCTTGGCTATATTTTATTTTCTTGTTTGGTTTTGTCTTTCAGATTTTTAATGTACAATAATTTATGTTTTAATATTTTTGCTTTGATTTTATTTTCTTCTGCTTCTTGTTTGTTTTTTCTTTTTTTGCATAAATTGCATAATCACTGAATGATGCTTTTTTTAAAGTGGAATATATTTGTATGGACCTTGTAATTTTATTGTATGAACCTTATCAGGATAATACAGAGCTCAAAGTTTTCCTTTCATTCAATCTGTTTTCATTAAACTTTGATTCTGTAGTTATAAGATTGCCAGAGGAATGGAATTTGCTTTTAGAATAGCACAGCCCCTTTTTTTATATTTTGCTTGTTCGTAGGTTTATGAAAATGAGTGAAATAAAATTCCTGAGAGGAACAAAGATTCTTTCCATTGTTATACACTTGCATGGATAAAAAGAAGTCATTCTTAGCATGTTGACATTCATCACTTCTCTTGGCCATCCAATATTCCAAATCATTTAGATAATTTGGACATTTCTCAATATCACAAGAATATATTTGTTTTGGGGTTTTTTCACTTGTGCTTTTGTATTCATTGGATGCTGACATTTTTCGTATAATTCGTGGAGTACTTGTCTTACTTGTTTTTATATTTCCAGATTCAGTCTTTGTAGCAATATCATCATGAATATCAAAAAATTATTTTGATCAAAATTTTGTTGCTTCTCTTGTTTCCCTCCTTTGCTTTCCATTCAGCACTTCAAGAAACTTAATGACATAACATGTTTATTTCCTTTCATTGGAAACAAAACCATCCTCTGGCCTATATGAGATTAAATAGATGAATTTTTTGAATACAGAAATCAGCACACACACACACACACACACACACACACACACACACACACACACACACACACACACACACACACACACACTATATATATATATATATATATATATATATATATATATATATATATATATATATATATATATATATATTACTAGAAATATCACAAATTAAGAATTCAAAATATAACAGAATCAATAGTTGGAAAGCATTTTTTTTTAGCCCTGAGACCCCTAAAATTGGTTGGGTGCAGTATTTGCTTTTAATTGGAGACAGCATATACTCTTATTTGATTATTCTCTTGCATAGCTATATTTTCATAATCATAAAATACCAGTTTGGCAAAACCTTTCCTTATTACTGTATTGTTTCATTTTCCATTTATGGTGAGAAATACAAATAAAATATTAGATGTATATATGAAGAGGCTGAAGGTAATTCCAGAAACCATACTTGAGTGCAATCAACATTTGATTAACAAAGGAGTGCTCCTATTTATTCCATTTATTACATTTTTAATGTTCCTCAATTATCAATATTTGCTGTGTTATCAATTATGTCAACTTTGTTTATGCAATATTTATTATCAAGACGGAACATTTTCTGAAATATTTATCATTCTTATAGGCATTCATATGTACTCATGCATATTTTGCAAATGTATGAATATGCATATATTTGTGCATCTATATATGAAACAATACATTTGGGTGTATCAAAAGTAATTTCACTTTTACAGACCTTTACACCGAAGCTTATTTGATGTAGACATCTAAAGAATATCTATGAATCAACTAAATTATTTATATCATTATTAATGATGTTTTATTATCATAGAAATATATCATTGTCAATACATTTTCGCTGTACTTTTTGTTTCTGATGTCACAATGTTGTTAGTAAGCATTAAGATTCTGGCAAGTTTGAAGCATTATATTATATTGAGCCTCAAAGTAACTCACAGAATTTGATAATTAACTGATGGATTCATTTTTATGGCATGTCAATCTATGTAGGGTTAGCCCAGAGGCTAGGGAATCATATACATATTACCTTTTTTTTTCATTGTTTGTGTTATTTCTTATTCAATTATATAATATCAAGCATTTCTCTTTAATGTAAATGATTTGGAAACAGATATGGGACCCTCACTGGTTTGAAAGATCTAGGTTAGAGTGGACCTGAGAGTGATGGCAATGATGGGGTACTTCACACTCCCAAGATCTCCAAAACTGGAGCCTCACCCTTTGATGCATTGTAGTATCATACCCAGGATATCCCAAGTCATATAATGTACAAGAACTTTTAGAAGAACTTGGATCATCAACCATACAAGATTTAGAGGAAAACATAAACTTGAAAAAAAAATTCCAAAGATCTCACAATACTCCTCGTAAATTTCAATTATAAAAAAAAACTAAAATACTAATAATACACCCAAATATATGTGAATGTACATTCAGATACATGAATACATAATTCATAAATTCATGAAAGCATAATTTTCTATATATACTCGAGCATTTATATATTCATAAACGCCCCCCCCATACAAATATGTAAATACACATAAATATATACATATGTATATATATATATTTATATATGAGGTGCATACAATAAGTTTCAAGACTTTTTCATATGGGCATTTAAAATTGTCGTAGACTCTTAAAATTCACTATGTTATTGCTATACATCTTATGAGATGACTAACTAATTTTTATGATTCAAATGAACAGCTACAGCAGCAATTGGAATACACCCTACTAAAGCCTGATTGTCACAGCTGATGAATTTCAAAAATCCAATCTGGACATGAGGACACTTTAGAAGAACAATATGCTATATAATTCTGTTTTAAACTTGGAAAAAATGCCACAGAAACATATGGAATGCTTTAGACTGCTTTTTGACCATCATGCATGAATCGAGCATCAGTTTTTGAGTGGCATAAAAGATTCAAGGAAGGCAGGGAGTCTGTGAGGGATGATGAGAGGTGTGGGAGGAGTAAGGAAGTCAGAACACCAAAGTTGATTGGCCAGAAGGTTAGGGTTAGGGTTACAATGTTGAGGTTTTAAGGGGGTTCAGGAAGAGATTCCTAGGGAAGAGGCCAGCACTCTTCAAATTGGGTCAGTGGCATTTCTACCAGGACAATTCACCAGTCCCCAACTCCATCCTTGTCACAGACTATTTGACCAAGATGGGCATGAAGACAGTTCCTCACCATCCCTTCAGTCCAGACCTTGCTCCCTGAACCTTTTGGTTATCCCCTAAGCTCAGAGGCTGTCGTTATGAGATAATTGAGGAGATGAAAGAGGCTGTGATGAAGGTCATTGACACGCTCACACAAGAGGACTTCCATGGAGCCTTCCAGAAGTTGTTGGAACGGTACAACAAGTGTATTGCAGCTGGAGGAGATTATTTTGAAGGGGACTTGAGTTTTATATGTCTACTATCAATAAAAGTGCCCATATGAAAAACGTCTGGAAACCTCGTATATATATATATATATATATATATATATATATGTGTGTGTGTGTGTGTGTGTGTGTGTGTATGCATGTGTGTATGTTTGTATTTACCCAAGTTATTTACACAAGCAGGATGTGACAAAAGGTTATTTCTTAAAGAGGAGTTTAACATGTTTGAATTCAGAGTTTTCCTTCTCCTAGATTAGTTTCCTAGTCTGCACTATTACTTACTCATAGCTCGAAGGAGACTATTTAGATGTGTACCTTCACCAAGAGTATTAGCACTATGGGAAATGCAAACAGCTTCATCTTAGATTTGGACTTAGTTTTCCATATCCATTTCCTACAACGGTCACCATTGTACCACAAGCACCTACAATATATATATATATATATATATATATATATATATATATATATATATATATATATATATATATATTGTAGGTGCTTGAGGTGCATTTTTGATATAATTTTGCTTAATTTTTGGTTACTAAACCAGCTCCCACACCAGGTTTGATTAGTGAGGAGGGTAGCTAGTTACTTAGTAAGACTAAAAACAAGACCTGTCAAAGAACCTTCTGTAGGGGTCAACAAGCGCAACTCTGGTGCATGGCACACAGTACTCCTTTGTATGCAATGTTTGTATAGTGAGGAGAGTAAGCATTGTGCAGTACAAGCAATGACAACTTTAAACAATTCACAAGAGTGGGTTGTTCAGTAGTAAGTATGTTCAATCTCCATTTACAGCTTCAGCTATTGCATGACTTGCAGATTACAAAATTCTATGGCGAATAAGAGATATCGATGTATTGATAGAAACATAGTTAGTAATGTAGAAGATGCCGCTGGAAGCCATTAGTTTGAACATCACTCATGGATGCTGATAGATAGTCACTGATGGAACAATTGATCATAATTCTCTTCTATCCTTATTTCACAACAAAGCAGCCTTTTTTTTAGGGATGTCATTGGTCTCTCCACATAGAGAGGGGATAGAAAAAGTGTCATAAAAATATTTTACTCTGATATTCGCTAGTAACGCCACGCCTAATCAAGCAGAGACACTACTACATAGTCTGGAACGAGCTGCAGCTGGCATTGGCCTACATGTCAATGCAAACAAAACCGAATATATGTGTTACAACCAAACAGGCAACATTGCCACACTAGACGGAGCCTCTCTGAAACTAGTCGACAAATTCACCTACCTAGGAAGCAGCGTCTCATCAACCGAGAAGGACATCGACACACGACTGACGAAGGCATGGACAGCTATCGATAGGCTCTCGATCATATGGAAGTCGGACCTAACAGATAAAATGAAACGCAGTTTCTTCCAGGCAGCGGTTGTGTCGATACTGCTATATGGATGCACCACATGGACGCTTACAAAACGGCTGGAGAGGAGGCTGGACGGAAATTACACAAGAATGTTGAGAGCAGTATTAAACAAGTCCTGGCGACAACACCCCACGAGACTCCAACTATACGGACACTTGCCCCCCATCACAAAAACTATACAAGTTCGACGAACCAGACACGCAGGACACTGCTGGAGAAGCAAGGACGAGCTCATAAGCGATGTACTCCTGTGGACCCCCACTCATGGATGTGCAAGAGTGGGACGACCAGCACGAACTTACATACAGCAGCTATGTGAGGACACGGGTTGTAATCCTGAAGACCTGCCGGAGGCGATGAATGATAGGGAGAAATGGCGAGAGACGGTCAGGGATATCCGCGCAGGCGGCGCGACATGATGATGATGACTCTGATATGTCCTAATCATTGGGTGATAAATGTATGTTTCTAGCAACAAGCTGGAAACATACATATATCTATCCATTGAGGAGGACAAATAATAGCATTGATTATTTTTCTTTGTAACAATAAAAATGATTCATAAAAATATGAAACTCAATTTCCTTTTTTTTTCTGCCTTAGTTCTTCATCCTTCATCTTTCAATCTTCAATAAAAATTTACAATTACTATTTCTTTATTTACAATCCAATATATATATATATATATATATATATATATATATATGTGTGTGTGTGTGTGTGTGTGTGTGTGTGTGTGTGTGTGTATGGCTATTCATGCTCCCAATGTACAGTGTGATTAATGATGTTGTTACATGGAAAAAGAAATAAAAAACACAGTTTCTATTAATTCAGATTTGTAAAAATCATATGATACATAAATATAGTAATAGATACACTGGCCCAGTCAGCTGGACCAGTAGAATACACAGACTGCTTCTCTGCAGGAGGGTAAGATCCCCACCTGCAATGAGTGTCCTAGATATGACACTAAATAATCTAATGGTGAGGTTCCAGTAACACTGGAGCTTTAGGGAATGCGGAGTAGCCCTTCATTGCCATTACTCTCAGGTCCACTCTAGCCCAGAGTAGTAGCATCTGATAGTGTCCTATCTATGGGGCAAATAGAACTAAACCTTGTACTCATGCTAAACTGAATTGTTTGAAATAGAACTGTATAAATGTATAAAAATAGATTTGGCATTAATAACCTACAATGGTTGATGTGCCATAAAAACAAACCAAAACTAACCATTCTATACACATTTGTAATTCTTAACATATACATCTGTATGTGTGTGTGCATGTGTGAGTAGAGGTGCACACATATGTGAATATGTGTGTATGTGTGTTTGTGCATAAGGAGTGCTCATATATGTTTGCATGTGTGTGTGTGTGTGTGTGTGTCAGTTGTGGGGTGCACATATATGTGTGTATGTGCATCAGTCGTGGGGTGCACATATATGTGTGTATGTATGTATGTTTTTGAGTAAAGGGTGCACATATTTGATTCTGTGCTTGTTGTAGTGGTTGCTAGTGCTCCATGTATGATATATGAAGTGTTTCTTATTGCCAGTAATACCAAAAAGCTATGTTTTCATTGATGAAAATAATTCCCTATTACAATTATCTATTTATTTTATTAATTCCATGTCATCCATCTTCCTAAAAGCAATTAAGCTTGATTGAATTAAGAAAAATAGTTTAGAACAATGACTTGATGGTTACTGTTGCTGCAGAAAACTGTGATATTTCTAGGTAACTAACTCCTTCTCCTTTAATCATTGAAGGACTTTCCTTTGATAACCCGGAACTATTTTTCAAATATAGATAGTGTGATAGAAAACAGTAATCAGATGGTGGCAAGGAATGGGAATAACCATATTCTCTAAGAAAGAGGAGAAGACTTTGTCTTGCCAGCCTGAATCGAACCTGCATCCTTCCGAATGTGAAAAACACAACTTGTGGATGGTGTTGACTTGAGGTTCGATTCAAGTACCCAAATGTTATATGATTGTCTTGACTATGTTGCTTGGAAAGTGTTTGAATTGGATTCCTGGATGTCGGAAAGCTGCGTCAATAAATAGACAGTGTCCAGTCAAGAACAGGAGTTTTTGAATTGAAGTAGATATGTAGGGAACTGATCAAAGATTTGAGGAGAGAAAGAGAACGCAAAGGAGAGAAAGAAAGAAGGAAAGGAAAACCGGGACAGCACTTGCACCTAACCGACAGAGAGTGGAACTACCAAATTACTTTAAAAAAAAACACGAATAGATAGATTAATAGATTCTAAGTGAGAACTCTCTCCCTATCTTTCTCTCTCTGTCTCTTTCTCTCTGTCTGTTTGTATGTCTGTCTTTCTTTATATATATATATATAATTCTCTCTCTCTCTCTCTCTCTCTCTCTCTCTCTCTCTCTCTCTGTATATATATATATATATATATATTGCTTTGACAGAGGCATCAATCAGGGATTTTTATACACAGGATGCACCTGTGTAAACAAATGGATTACCGTAAAACAAGCTATACTAAGGTTGACAACCGGAAGAATGCATAGGCATTATGAAATTATATATACACAGGTACCTGTGTCAGATACAGTCAGTCTCAGAGTCAGCCACTTGGAGCCACAACTAAGTCAGGGCAGAAACCATGTTGGGTACTGCCTGTAGAGTGGGGTTCAGTGGCCCTCAGTAGACACCAGTTGAGAACCTTCCATCAAAGAAGCAGAGATTTAAGGGCCTGATAGTGGAATCAAAACATGGGTTAAGAAAGTGTCAATATAGCACTCCTCTGCCAGTCTGTGTCCACTTTCTTCATCTCTGTCTCTTTCACACTTACACAAGTTTTGACCTTTATGAGAATTATAGAGAGACATATATTTTTAAGTAAAGAATGTTTTACAGTCATTCAATCCTTCATTCATCATGTTATAAAACAACTAGATATATATCTAAAAAACTGTGTATATATATATATAGATATATAATGTATATAGATATATAGACATAGATATCAATAGATAGTTAAATAGTTCAACCTCTAAATTGAAATTGATATATAGATTATCAGGAGGTGCCCATGGTGTAATGTTTATCGTCGTAGGAAATGGACACAGCGACATGAGTTCAAACCCTGGACGAGGCTGATTGCATTTCACATAGCACTAATATTCTTGGGAAACGTATGAATCCAATTATTCTCCCTCCAGCTATAGGTAAATAGTAGGGCAGACTAGATTTTTCAGGCTTGGTGGGGCAACTAGTCGAGGAGAAGGAAAACTCTGAATTCAAACCTGTTAAACTACGCTTAAAAATTGACCTTGTGTCATATCCCACCCAAGCAGAGTGATTGGTAAATATATATATAGATTATCAGATGCAATAATAAGCACAAGCATTGTATATATATATATATATATATATATAAATCTCTCTCTCACTCTCTCTCTATATATATACAAGGATCATTAACTAAGTTTCCAGACTTTTTTATATGGGCACTTCTATAGATAGTACACATATGAAACTCCATTCCCCTTCGAAGTAATCTCCTCTGGCTGCAATGAACTTGTTGTACCATTCTAAAAACCTCCTGAAAGCCCCATGGAAGTCCTCTTGTGTGAGCGTGTCAATGACCTTCATCACAGCCTCTTTCATCTCCTCAATTGTCTCAAAACGACAGCCTCTGAGCTTAGGGAATAACCAAAAGGTATAGGGAGCAAGGTCTGGACTGAAGGGATGGTGAGGAACTGTCATGATGCCCATCTTGGTCAAATAGTCTGTGATAAGGATGGAATTGTGGACTGGTGCATTGTCCTGGTAGAAATGCCACTGACCCAATTTGAAGAGTGCTGGCCTCTTCCCTAGGAATCTCTTCCTGAACTCCCTTAAAACCTCAACATAGTAACCCTAACCCTAACCTTTTAGCCAATCAACTCTGGTCTATTGACTTCCTTACTCCTCTCACACCTCTCATCATCCCTTATAGACTCTCTGATTTCCTTGAGTCTCTTATGCCACTCAAAAACTGTTGATCAATTCATGCAAGTTGGTCGAAAAGCAGTCTGAAGCATTCCATATGTTTCTTTGGTATTTTTTCTAAGTTTAAAACAGAATTTTATTGCATATCATTCTTCTAAAGTGTCCTCACGTCCAGATTGGATTTTTGAAATTCACCAATTGTGACAATTAGGCTTTAGTAGGGTGTATTCTAATTGCTGCTGTAGCTGCTCATTTGAACCTGAAATCATAAAAATTGGTAAGTCATCTCATAAGATGTATAGCAATATACTAAATTTTCAAGTGTCAACGACAATCTTAAAATCTTGAAATTAATCTTATTTCCTTAACTTAAGATACATAAACTTGGTTGTGAACTTCTGAATTTTGGTTGGAATATTTAACACAAGTCAAGGAGAGAATGATTTTGAAAAATTCTTTATGGATCAACTAAATGTGAATGATATAGAAAAGAAAGCCATCAGACTAATTAGGAATAAAAGCTTTGCTATTATTTCTCTCACCAAAATCTGAATAGAAGATAATTAGAAAGCTACCTCTTGGGAAGTCAACTCTTGCCACTAAAATTACCATTGTTAGTAAAATTGCCAGTATGATGGGCTTCAAATCCCAGAGCACTGATTTTCTTCCTAATCCATCAAGGTCAACTTAGTTTTTCATTGATGCGAGATCAATAAAATAAATGTGGTTGGAAAGAGGTAAAGTTGATTAGGGATTAGTGCGATGTCCATCAACACCTGTGAATTAAGGTCAAAAGAAGAAAGAGAGAGCGATGGGGCTGAGAAAAGGTGTGAAGGGAATTGATAGATTGCTTCCAGATATATCTGACAGTCTTCCTCTTTGCAACAACACATTAATGACAGCCTGAGAATAACTAAGGGATTTTAGTCACTGTGCTCTACATATGAAATAAACTTTTTGTCTCCAAGATGATACATCAACTTGGGACTGGCTGGCATAAATGTGATTGGCTTCAGTTCTGGAAATATTTTACCTCCACAAAGAAAATGTGCTCAGCACACTGGTGAGTTGAAAGTGAGTTAAAAAGGTTGTGAGTGAAAAGCTGTATTTACCAAGATAGAAATGAATAATGAATGAAATGTTTTCTTTGAAATAATCCCCTTGGCATTCAGCACATTTATTCCTATGTACTTTCCATTGGTCAAAGCATCTCTGATATTTTTTTTATTTGATATGGTGTGAAGCTCGACCAATATGTTTCTGTTAATATCCTCCCTAACCTCAAATCTTACTCATCAAGTGGATCTTCACTTCAAGAAACAAGCAAAAGTCATATCATCACTTCTGATACCTTCAACTGTGCATTACAACTTTGGGTTAATTTTAAGTTTGGTAGTTGGCAACCATAGTTGAGGATGACTTGAAGGCTCCCTTTGCGATAGCTACTGCACCAAAGTGTAGGGAGGGCATTACTCCTTTCCCTGGATTGCTCCACTTTACCCTTGATCCTTACCTTATAATGCTGAGTGTTAAGCAAAGTAGCATCAAGTACCATTTTTTGAGTCTTTGGTATGACTCGACCGGGGATTGAACCCAGGTCTCCTGTGCCATTGGCGAACGTTCTAAGCATTATGCTAAATTTCAGTTTCAACACATTTTTATCAAACCTCTCTTGCGGACAATAAGATTCTTGCCCATGTAATCATTAGACTAAGTATTTCCAAAAGGTTTACTTTGATGATCGCATTGACAAGAAATTGATAGTCATCAAACACTGTTGACTTTAACTCTCTCCTAACTTAGATACATATGCTCTATAATCAATATTAAAAACTCTTTATTTATAAATACAGCAAAGTACATTATTAATATATATATATATATATGTATATATATAAATGAGAAAAATAATCCATTGTCAGTGTTTAGGTTGATCCACTTTTCCACTTACTTTTCTCATCTTGTTGAATTTACCAAATCTACCATTCCTTTATATATATATATATATATATGTGTGTGTGTATGTGTGTGTGTGTACATAAACCAACTCCTCTATTTGAGCAGGATGCAACACCAGGTCATTTCTTGGGAGAATTTAACAGGTTTGAATTCCAAGTTCTCCTTCTCCTAGACTGGTTACCATACCAAGGCTTAAGAGCCCAATCTGCCATACTATTTATCCATAGCTAGAGGGACATTAGTATGATTCATATCTTTTCTAAGGGTATTCATGCTATGTGAAATGCAAAGTCTCATTCAGTAATTAAACTCAGGTCATTTCTTATAACATTCACATTACAGCACAAACACCTTCAATATATGGTCCATTTTTGTTTTCTATTTATTAAAGCAATTCTAAGACATCTCTTTTGAAATAGGCAAAGCTATTCCATCATATATGTTTTAATTGTCTCCCTGTTCAGTTGTCTTACTCTTAGTATTTTCAGCTTAAAAATAAGAAAATCTCACACAGCTCTGTCTACTATGTGTGGAAGATGATGTCCTTCCACAATCTTGTGTTTTGCCAAAAAAACGTTTTGTTGAAAAGTATCTATTAGCACTAACTTATCTAGATAAAGTTTAAATATCTGCACTGCCATTTAAACATTTTGACATCATGATTATTACTAAAGTCACTCAGTTGTGTACATATTTCATTCAAATTTTACTTTCTAAATTCTTGAATAAGTAAAAATGAAAGCTTTAAGCTCAAAAGATTTTGATTACACTTATGATGTAGAATTCACTAAAGACATCCTGAGAAAGTTATGAATCCATTGCATCCTGCTACAAAATGTCAATAATGGAACAAACTAAGCTTTTGATCTCATTTGGCAATTATAATAGCAAACCAAAGAATGGAGCTCTCTTTAAGGCAGTTGGATACTAATTTTGACTTCTTTCTGGCAGCTTCTACAGCTAAGCTGAGGCCAAACATCTCACTCAATTTTCATTTTTACTGAATCACCAAGGTTTAGAAGAGGACACTCTCTAGTGGATATCCCAAGATCTCCATATGCTTTAAGCAGTTTCATACCATTGAGTGATTTCTTTAGTTTCATTCCATTGTTCTTTAAGGTAAGAAGAAAGGGTAAAGGCATCTTTTATTGTATGATGTTTGTAGGTAAGTTAATCCAAGAAAAATTTGCAAGAGACTTCTACCTTTTTGGGGTTAGCCTAGTTCTATCATTGTAGCACCATGTCAGATAAATTTAAATCCTATAAATATTCAACCAGTTCATCTCTCAGGCCATTGTTATTGTGTTCTTAGCCAGTCATTCTGTCATTGCTAGGATGACATACAAGGTCAATTTTGATGTAAAGTACAACAGGTTTCATGTTTTCCTACTGCTCAACTGGTTACCTAACAATTACCAACTATTTACCCATAGCTAGGAGGAGAGATCTATTCATGTTTTTCCTTATGGCATTAGCATGAAGAGAAAAGCTTTGTTCTTGATTAGAACTCAGATTGATGATTCCATTTCATACAATGATAACTGTTACACAATGCTCACTTCTGAACTGTTATTAGTAAGTTTGGTTCTAACAAACTATTTCCCTTGGACCAGATTAGGTCAGACAATGTTTAGTAAGCTAGGCTAGCAGACTTATGTTAGTAAGTTCTTATTCCCTCTAGATTCATCTTACTTCTAGCCTTGTGTCAAACTAAGCCAAGTTTAGTGAATGTAACATAAGACAAAGTCCATATTTTGAACTTATCTAATTGCATGGATATATCTGTGTTACCTTGTAATAAGCAATCAATGAAAAGCCAGGAGCAGAATGATTTAAGGGATAAAAATGTCAAGATTACTCAGATGTCTTAACTCATTTGTTTTTCATTTGTTTTATGCTTAATAAGGCAATATAACAGTTATTACTCTCTAAGTCAAATCTTAATATAATTCATAATTTTATTTTACTACATTTATGTACCAGCACACAGGTCTTTGGTTTTATAAATTAGAGTCAAAAAAAAGAACTGAAATACACCCTTTTTATACTGTTTTCTGTGGTTTTAATAAAGTTCACTGCTTTTCTCAAAGGCTTAAGTATTGCAACTTATCAGATAGTGTGCAGGTACATATTTTCATAGCAGGAATACTACTTCCAATGTTATTTTACTACATTTACATACCAGCACACGGGTTTTTTTTCTGTATAAATTAGAGTAAAAAAACAGCTGTAATACACCTTTTTTTTTTGCACTGTTTTCAATTCTTTTAGCATGCATAAAGTTCACTATTTATCTCAAAGGCTTTAGTATTGCAACTGATTAAATCATGTGAATGTACATATTTTCATGAGAGAAACACTATTTGACATGTTGTCAAGCTTAGTCAGATGTAACATTCTTAACTATATAAGACAATGCATTGGTTTTATGCTTAATGGGGCAATATAACAGTTATTACTCATAAATTCAAATCCTATTATGATTCATAACCCTTTTCATTATGGCTAAGCATAGAGCTGCCAGTGGGCTTTACAAAAGCAATGATTGTCTGCTGCTTAGACATTGTGAAGAATGGGTCATGTGATCAACGACTAAGCTTTTTGACCAGTCAGAAGACACCAAAATGAATGCTTCTGTAATCCCACCAAAACTGTATAAATAATGCCTCAAATCAACATTGACGAGATTTTCTCACTGGACTCCGGTATCTACTACATGCAGTAATTTCCCTAATCATTGCAATGACCAACTGCTGTTAGTGGCCTTCATAAATCTCTTTTGGATCTAGCTTCTATACGATGCATGTTCATGAATAACAGCCTTCAACAAGTAAGTTTCTTTTTGAACACATGCCGGGGGATGTCATCATGGTGTAATGGTTAAAGCGATGGACTGCGGAATCGTAGTAAGCAAGTTCATACTCCAGTCGCGCTATTACGTTCACTTTCGGGCAAATACCCTTGAGAAAGGTATGAACCCCCTTATCCTCCCAGCTATGGGTTAAATAATACCACTACTATTCTTCTAGGAGAATGGCTTTGGCATTAAATGACCTACAAAGGTTGATAAACCATTAAAAAAAGAAACCAAAGAAAAATGAACACTTGCTGAGAACTTAATAATCACAGAAATAGATATTCATCAATACAGTTTAATTTGTAAACATTTTTGTTTTAAACATGTTGTATATATAAGTATATGAATTGCACCTCTTTTTTTATCCTTATTTTTTGTCTCTTTAACATTTCTTTCATCCCTTGCCTGATTGGCAAGCTGAAGGATTGTTGTCCATTACTTTTCAGTCTCTCCTTCTCTCTCCTCTCCTTTGCCTTATCATATGCACAATGAAAAAACATCTTTCCACAGGTTATGCAAATATTTTGCATCTAGTATATAGTAATGTTATACTGCTATTTTGCATCTAGATAATACATAAAAGTGAAATTCATCAATTTTATATATTCATATTAACACGAGAATATTTTATACTTACATAAAAACACAGTGCACTAGACACTTACATAATAACATGATGCATTTAACACCTACATGATATTAGAATACACTTGATACTTATTCATAAACTCAATGCACTTGATATACAATAACACAATGAACTTAAAACTTATTTAATGACACAATAAAGTTGCCATATAATAACACAATGCACTTGACATAAGTAATTGCACAATGCACTTGATACATGGTTTAGCTAACATAATATTTATTTACTTAATTTTCTTTTAATAATTATTAAGGACTTGTATAAATATTCTAGAAGCCTGTTGAAATTTTAAACTCATCTCAGATATTATCTTGGTGGGTGGAGTCTTTGTTACTTAATGTTCAGAACTATGAAAATAGATGCTGTAAATGTAGAAAAAAGGGTAGTCTATATCTTATTAGTCCCAAATTTATTTACTGCTTATAACTTGGCTCCTGACCAATACCTCAACTGATGCATTTCATCTGTTCTCTTAAGGTCGAGCCTATAAGAATGTTTGGGTGGGGGTGAGAGGCATTGTAGCCAAAGAGCATACAACTTTTTCAGACCTGAGGAACTTTTTATAAAAGATTCAGAAAATCTATATCTTTTCAGCAGCCAATAAGTAGACACTGGCTTTGAGTTGAGACGTTCATTTTTTTTATTTAGTGTTTGCCACTAAATTTAGTTTCTTTGTTCTTATAATTCATGGCCATAGACTTCATTATTTATATTACCCCCCATCTGTATACTGTAAAAATAATACTGACCCCTGGGGATATAAGACAAAACTGTTGACTAAGTGTTCTTATCAATACCTTTCCATTGTGAAGTACTTTTACTTTCTTAATTAAACAAGATGTCTTATTTTGATAATGTTGATATTTGAATTAGAACAAAAGTGTTACATGAATTGAAGGGTAGGTATTTAAAAAAGTCAATAAACAAAAAACTGTGGCAACACAATCTTTCTTTTCTTGTTGGTGATTTACCATGTGTGGTTTTAAGGTTTTACTCTAAATTTCTTGTTACCTTTCATAAGACAAATTTTGACACCCTTTAAGATATATCATTATTTACTTAATTATTTATATTTTATAGAAAAAAATGTATTGAAATAAAAAAAAATTACAATAATCATATAAAAGACAACAGTTCCAATGGGGTATGTTACTAATAATTAAGTTATTGATAATTTAGCAGATTATTCTATGTAGACTGTCAGGATTGAAAGTTCATGGCCATGGGGAGTGTTTAGCTTTAGTTGTTACAACTCAGTATAGGCATTTTTTGTGCAATGCTCATTGTTGTATGAAATGGAATCAGGGACATGTGTTCAAATCCTGAATAAAGCAGTCTACATTTCTCTTCATGCTTATTCTTTTGGGAAAGACTAGAATCCATCTGTTTTCTCCTTAGTAAGGCAGACTGAGTTCTTTAACCAGAAAGAAAACTCTAAAATCAGACCAGCTATTCTTTGCTTAAACATTAAGATTGTGTAGCATCCTGCTCATTATGGTGAGGTTGGGTAAATACATACAGCTCTGTGTGGGTAAAAGAAAGGTTAAAAATCCCAAGATGAAGGTTTTGAAGTGGGTGGAAAGGAGGAAAGAAAAGCAGGAAAGCTAAACTGGTAATGCATTAATGTAAATGTGTTACTTATTAACCTTTGACAGACCCATCAGTTAGAAATTTCGTTAGCAGGATGTGCACCTGTGTAAACAAGGGGACAGCAGAAATGAATTAGCTGGAAGGAAATGTGTAGGCATCTAGAAAATATATAATAACAAAAGTTTCAACCCCCACAGGACAGGCAGTCTGTCAGAAGAAGCAGGTAGTCAGAGCAGAAGCTGCTTTGGGCACTGACCATGGGGACCAGTGGCCCCACGTTGAGAAGTGGCCCTGATCAGCCTCATCAAAGAAGTACAAATATAGATCTATGCATATTTACCAACCCCTCTACTCGGGCAGGATATGACACAAGGTCAGTTTAACAGGTTTGAATTCAGAGTTTTCCTTCTCTTAGACTAGTTGCCTCACCAAGGCTGAAGAACCCAGTTTGCCCTTGTATTTACCCATAGCTGGAGAGAGAATAATTGAATTCATAGATCTATCACAACATGGTGTAAATAGGATTATGTCTGTCTTAAGCTGGTGTCAAGAATACCAATCCGACTCTCTTTTTCTATGCAATGATTTTGTGCCTTTTGAATAAAAAGGGTTTATGTCTTTATAAACCAAAGTGTTATGGTCTCTTCCTTCATTGGTAAACAACAAATGCAAGCTTAAATCAGAATCTCCCTTTTAACCTTTTCTCATTTCAATAATCCTTCTTCTCAAACCCCAACAGATATGAACACTCTAACTTCACATCAGCAAATTTTTCTATACTAATTTTTTTCTATTTTCCTATTTTCCATTTGTAAATGGAAAATTCTTCTGTCTCAATATGTTGGCACACCTTAGCACTCAGCACCTTAGGTAACTGCTGATGGTGTCATTATTTCAAGTTGACAGAACTGATTACTCTACCAAGGATAAAATTACAATGTTTGTTATTTTTCTTCATGAGGTAAAATGAAGTATGTCTCTATTTTCCCAAACCCTTAATCACAGGAAGGATGTGACACAAGGTTAGTTTTAAGAAGAGTAAAATTGTTTTGAGATCAGATTTTTCCTTCCTTATAGACTGGTTGCGAATCAAAGGCTTAATAACCTATTCTGCCATACTATTTACATATAGCTGTGGGAAAAACAGACAGATTCATGCCTTTTCTAAGGGCTTTAGCAAGCAGTCACATCCAGGATTTGAACTTGTTATATACAAGTGTGTGATTGCAAGAAAAATAAGACTGACAAGAAGATTTAGTTTATTTTGTTTATTGAATAAATAAAATAGACAAGCTGATGAAATATCTGGCCCGCTGACAGGGGGTTATCTATTCAGCAACAAGCAGTTGCTTTGTTCTGGTCTGACAGTGTAGTTGGGTGATGCTCTTAGCACAGCGAGGATTCAGCTGACCGTGTGACCTCTTCTTGCCCTATTTATTTTCTGACTTCAAACACTGGCTCCAGAAAATACTATTTGTGGAAAAAAATTGATTGGTTAAAAAATAGACCCTTTTTTTGGATTGACTATGCACTGAGCCTATGCGCAGAAGCCATGATTTTCTCAATTTGACACTGGCCATTGTTGTGTCAACATCCAGTAGCTGTTATTTTCTTCAGCAGTGTTGATGTCTGTCGGTCTGTGTTTTGTGTGTTTTAGCAGTTTGCTGGGTGTTAAGTGGGTGAATCAGAAGAGATTTGATGTATTTTACTATAACAAACTTGAGTTGAAGATTCCATTATCAATGATAATAACTGGTACACTTAGAAAGGTAAAAAGAAGTTATAGTCTTATTTAAATATATTAATTTGAAGCAAAAGTCCTGGGTGATAAGTAAAAAGAAGAAAAAGGATAAAAAATAATGACAAAAAGAAAAGAAAGAAAGAAAATACAAGAAGAAGAAATTGAAGAAAGAATAAGTTGGAAGGAAAGCAAAGTTAAATAAAGAGAGAAAGAAAATTAAGTGACACAGAGAAGACTGAAGTATAGAATCTTATAATAACAGAGAGGAAAAAAAACCCCCGAAAAATAAAGAAGTAAGAAAAAAGGAGAGTGAGTAAGGTAAAAAAAAGACAATATTAAAAATCAAAAAAAAGGAGAGAGCGAAAGAGAGAGAGAGAGAGAAGAGGAAGAGAAAGAGAGCAACATTAAGTAGAGCCATGAAAAAAGATAATGGATCTATCTAACATTCTATTAGTTGATTCAGAAGAAAAACAAAACTTAACAAACTTTGTGTTACCATAGTAGGATTTTTCATTTCTCAGTCATGAGACCATGTTGTATAACTAAGAAATATACATAATCTCTTCCCAACTAATATTGAGAATGCTCATTTTCCTGCATCAATAAAAACCTGCACTAATGGGGTCTTTTGTACTTGTTTTTAAAGAAATTACCATTGTATTATTTGTTATTTGAATTATGATGCTCCTTCTCATTCAAAGGATGTAGAGCATGGTTTTCAGCCTTTAAGCCAGGTTATAGCAATTAGGTTTGGTTTCTTAATTTAATTGCATATCAACCTTCATGGGTTATTTAATGCCTAAGCCATCCTTCTAGAAAAACAGTCATAGTACTATTTAACCCATAGCTAGGAGGATAAGGGGGTTCATACCATTCCCAAGTGTATTTATCTGAAAGTGAACATAATTGCTTGACTGGAGTTCGAACTCATGATTTCGCGGTCCAGCTCTTTAACCATTACACCATGGAGATTAGGGTTAGGATACATAGATTACAATGCTACCAAGCAAAGTGGTCAATTTGAAGAATTGACTGAGAAATAAGGCTTTAAATCATCCTTAACATGGTCCCTATAAGATATATGAATAAGTGCATTTTATCCAGCAGAATTAAAAATATTAATTTTCGTGTCGTTTCAAGTAGAATTCTATGTGTAGATAAAAGACAAACAAAGAAAATGGACAATTTGAAGAATTTCCTTAGAAATGAAGCTTTAAAAAATGCAGTCTTATCCAGCATTTGAATTCAGGTTGCAGATTCTATTTTCTATGATAATAACTGTAAGGTTAAAAAAAGTAAAGAGAAGTGATAGTCATTTTTAAATATATTAAGTTGTTGCAAAAGTTCTAAGTGATATCTTTGCACAAATCTAGGAGATTTTATTAATGTTGAATAGTCATCTTGTTTTTATTTTTTGGCATCTTTCTTCACAACTTTTTCATTATTCTCTTTTCTCTGCTGTTCTATTGGGATGGATCACAAAAACATTTTCCGTGTACAGGGTGGAACGATAAAATTGTCATCTTAAAGAAAACAACACTACAGCTTTATTTTAAAACTTTTTAAAAAAAAATCAATTCAGGTAATTTGATTATGTAGTAGAGCTGAAATATATTCAATGTAGCCGCCTTCAGCCTCAATCACCGCCTCGATACAGATCCGGAACTGGGAGCATGCCTTTTCCACAAGTGCTGGCGGAAGCTCAGCGAATACTCAGTGGATGGCAGTGATCAGGCTGGCTTTGGTGTTGTGGGAGGTCATGTTGATAATGTTCTTGATGTATGACCAAACGAAGTAGTCCAGCGTGTTCTAGTTGGGGAAGGAGGAGGGCCAGTGAGAGTAGGGTACAAAGTCGTAGCACTCCTTCTGAAGCCAAGCCTGGGTCTCTTTGGACTTGTGGGCCGGCGCAGAGTCCTGCTGCCACACCCAGGGTCTGACACCGGCCACCAGATTGCACCAGGGGATCACCACACTATAGGGGAGTTTCATCAATGATTGCCTGGACTTTTTCGATGAACTCCTTGGTCCGGGTCTTCCTGGTGGTGTTGTCAGCCTTCGGCTTCCACTCCACCATCGCCAAAGGGTTGTCCGATGCATTGAGCAGTGCCCTCAAGCATTGAACCATCTGGATTTGCATTTTGAGGGTGCTGGCAATGGTCCTGTTGTCATAACTTGGATTGGTAGAGTGGATGAGTTGTACAGCAGCGCATCTCCGATCTCAGTTGTTGAACATTATGTCACTTTCAGACATGATAGAAGGCTCCTATCGTTCTTGGGATTTGTACACAACTGGCCAACAAGTAGAAGGTCTGCAACAAAAAAAGATAACCAGTTTTCATTAAACGAAAATGGAATCAAGTTATTTTTTCTAGGGCGACAATTTTATCATTCCACCCTGTACTCGTGTATTTATTATCACACTAAATATATCCAACCATACATGCCCCATCTTTCTTCTACATATTTGCTTCATCCATATCTCCATCTTTCTTTAGTGGATGAAATCAAACAACTTGGAGAATTCTACAAATAAGAGTGTTACTTCAACATTATACATTTGCCTTTTATTTTTAGTCTCCTCAGCAACATATACCTACAAACCAAGATGAGTTCTGCCAATTGAATAGGATCCACAAACTACAATGTTACCAAAAAAGTAACTAAATCAAAGAATAAACAGAGAAATAAAACTTTAACTCATCCCTGACCAATTGCATCAAACATATTATATTTTCTTGACAATACTTAAAAGGGAATGTTGTTTCATATTGATAAATATCAGATATCACTTCTACTAATTTTCTTTTCTTAACAGTTTTTTATTTGGCATAATGGCCCAGGAGACCAGGGTTCAATTCCAAAGACTCAAAAAATCAGACTTGATGCCTTCTTGCTTAACATTCAGCATTATAAGGTTTGGATCAAGGGTGAGTTGAGCAACCCAAGGAAACGTGTAGCACCCTCCTCTACACTTCAGTTTAATAGCTATTGAAAAGGGAGCCTTTGGGTCATCTTCAACTACAGCTGGCCAACTTACAACTTAGGTTAAAAAACATTTCCACTAAACTGTTACAAACCAAGTGTGATGGCCTAATAGGGATTGATGGAGAGAGAGATTCAAAGGAATCCTTGCAGTCTGTATGCTTTTATGATAATGATAATTATTTGGTAGGGAAAAAGATTCAATTGAAATTGTATAAAAGGCTAAAGAGAACTGACAAAGTACTAATTGAGATCATTATTGTAGATCAATGCATAAAATTTCCACCAATGTTGAGTGATTCCATAATTTTTTGTCTACTTGATTAAGAAAAATAAGCCATTGATTTAAATAATTTAATCTTATTTGTTGTAGGTTTATTTAATGAAGCTAGGATATTCAGCTGTTGAATTGATTTGTGTTACATTGATGTTTATTTTTTTTTCCTTTGTAAGTGAGTAAACAGCTTTGAAATAACTGTTTAAATCTTTTTAAATCATCTCCACTTCCTCTCAAATAATAGATACGCGTAATCTCTTATTTAACAACCTTGAAATCTACTCATCTTTTTAATGCTTAGGTAATCAATCTACTCAAGCATATCATTGATAAACTTTAGGAAAAATTCTCATGCTAAATGTCTCATATAAACATACTTGTGAGGATACGGGATGTTGTCCAGAAGACCTGCCTGAGGCGATGAACGATAGGGAGAAGTGGCGAGAGAGGGTCAGGGATATCCATGCTACCAGCACGACAGGATGATGATGATGATGATGATGATGATGATGATGATGATGAAAGAAACACTGGGCAACATTTAGAAATTATTCAAAAATAAAACAAGATTAATTTTTGAACAAGACTGTCACTGACAATTAGAAATTAGTTCTTTACATTGTTTAGCAATATTCAAAGGTAAACCATAATTATAAGCTTGCTTAAAGTAAGCCTTCAGTGGAAATTAATATCAGTGTCAAGGTATATTTCATTTATACAATTTATGTTATAATTAATTGCAAATAGATTTTTAAAAAATAAAGAAATGAGGGTAAGTACTCTATGATTGGTATTTAATTGTCATATCCCTTGATAAGTTATTACGTTTTTGGATGCAGATCTAACACTATTATTTTTGTTGCAAATTTTATTGGAGATATAAAATTTATGTCTGTTTCTAATAAAACAGTAAAACAACTTTGCATGTAAAAGACAATGAAAAATAATAATTTGGGCTTTTATTAAAACATGAATATCTAAACCAAATGAAAAACCATTTAATCATTCTTGTATTACTTGCATAGTTCCTATCCTTTATTTCTTTGGTTTCTTTGTTTTATGGCATATCAACCTTCATGGGTTATTTAATACCAAAAGGTTATTAGTCCAAAAGAGAATATAACAGTATGATTGGAGTTTGGACACACTATGATGTTATGCCAGTGTCCAGAACATTAGCGACTACACCACAGGAACTTCCCTCTCCATAGTTTCTCTCATAAATGATGATGCTATCAGCTCAAGAGGGTGGTATCAGTCATGTCACTGAATTGAGAATCGAAAGACATCAGTGGACTGAAATCCTTTCAAATCTCAAAAGTAAAAAGAAGAAAAAGGATAAAAAATAATGACAAAAAGAAAAGAAAGAAAGAAAATACAAGAAGAAGAAATTGAAGAAAGAATAAGTTGGAAGGAAAGCAAAGTTAAATAAAGAGAGAAAGAAAATTAAGTGACACAGAGAAGACTGAAGTATAGAAAGTTATAATAACAGAGGGGAAAAAACCCCCCGAAAAATAAAGAAGTAAGAAAAAAGGAGAGTGAGTAAGGTAAAAAAAAGACAATGTTAAAAATCAAAAAAAAGGAGAGAGCGAAAGAGAGAGAGAGAGAGAAGAGGAAGAGAAAGAGAGCAACATTAAGTAGAGCCATG
The DNA here is from genome assembly GCA_963585895.1 of Sepioteuthis lessoniana. Classification (NCBI taxonomy): domain Eukaryota; kingdom Metazoa; phylum Mollusca; class Cephalopoda; order Myopsida; family Loliginidae; genus Sepioteuthis; species Sepioteuthis lessoniana. Next base: position 75,714,503 of record OY757917.1, on the reverse strand, counting down.
AAAAAAGATAATGGATCTATCTAACATTCTATTAGTTGATTCAGAAGAAAAACAAAACTTAACAAACCTTGTGTTACCATAGTAGGATTTTTCATTTCTCAGTCATGAGACCATGTTGTATAACTAAGAAATATACATAATCTCTTCCCAACTAATATTGAGAATGCTCATTTTCCTGCATCAATAAAAACCTGCACTAATGGGGTCTTTTGTACTTGTTTTTAAAGAAATTACCATTGTATCATTTCTGATTTCAATTATGATCCTCCTTTTCATACAGCCTTTAAACTGGGTTATAGATATCAGGGTTAGGATAAATAGATTACAATGCTACCGAGCAAAGTGGATAATTTAAAGAATTGACTGAGAAATAAAGCTTTAAAACATCCTTAACATGGTGATTATAAGATGAGTGAACAGTTGCATTTTTCAAAAGAATTAGATATGTTAATTTTCTTGTCATTTCTGTTAGAGTTCCTGATGTTGATTAAAATGCTACAAAGCCAAGTGGACAATTTGAAGAATTAATAAAGAAATGAGGCTTTAAAACATTCCTAACTTAAGTGCAATTCATTGTGCATTTTTCAACAAAATTTAGAATGTTGACTTCATTGTTGTTTCTGGTCAAATTCAATGCATAGATTATAATGCAAGCAAAGAAAGTGGCCACTCCAAAGAATCGGTAAAGAAATGAGGCTTTAGCTCTGGCTTTAAGTTAGAGGTCAAAGACTTATTTGTTTTTATACATGAAGAGATGAGATTTTTATAATAGTAGATGACACTTGAACTTGTTAGGGTCCCATTGTAACAGCAGTCCATGATAATAATAACATTTCTATTTTGAAATGATTTAAGGATTCTAGTTTGAATTTCCTAATTATCCCAGTTATACTGAAATTTGGTTGTTGGTTGGTTGGTTGGATGGGTTTTATAGCATATCAACCTTTGTAGGTTATTTAATGCTAAATCCATTTTTATGTAAATAATCAGTTCTATTTCAAACAATTCAGTTTAGCATGAGTAAACAGTTTAATTGTCAAAAACATTTCTATTTCAAGCTATTCAGTTTATTCAAACTGTTCTAATCCAGCAAATTCAGTTTAACGTATGTATAGATTTTGTTTACACTCAGTTAAATGTCAAAACAGTTCTATATTAAACAAATCAGTTTAGTGTAAGTACAGTTTCAATGTCAAAAAACAGTTCCATTTCAAATAATTTAGTTTAGCATAAGCACGCAGTTTAAATGTAAGTATGATTTCAGTTTAGTATAAGCACACAGTTTAAAAACACTCCAAATAAATATAAGACTCACAGCAACAAACAACCTAACACAACCCCTGAGGAAATTCAGTGAAATGGTCAAAAGCAGTTGGGCTAGTATGGGCCATTTTCTTCTCCACCTTGACCCAGACATAAAAAGAAATAACTGGAAGAATTGAACATCTTCACTTGAAAATCTTAAAAAGAAAATCCTCCGTGGTCTTCATCCAAGCATGTTTATATATATATATATATATATATATATATATATATATATATTTATATATATATATATATATATTTATATATATATATATATATATTTATATATATATATATATATATATATATATATATAAACAATGAGAATTATAGTTATGTATGAAGATGCTATTTTGCAATGTAATATGTGTTAAACAGTAGTCAAAATTTTCTTTTCAAAATTTTTTAAAAGGTAATCTAGCTTGTAAGCAATGATAAATATTTGGCAGCTGTTTGATATTTTGCAAAGAACAAATTAAGAATGCAGAGGAAGCAAAAAGAAAGTGTAAAAGGAAAGGTGTGAACCAAGCAAATCTTTTGTAACTTTTGGGAACCTTGTATTTTCATTATGACAATAGAAACAGAACAGCCACTTGGTAGGTCAGGCTGTCTGATGAATATTTTATTGATCGAAGCATTGTTCAAGTTCTCAGAGGCCATTTGCTTTGATAAAAGCCAGCAGATTTACTTTCACTCAAGCCAGCATCTTGAAAATATCCAAGCCTCAAACAATGACCCTGTAAAATGCCTTCAAATTGATTTTTGCTGCTTTGGCCAAAGGAATCTTTGAGGAATTTTTATTTTTATTTTTGAAAGTGTATAGAAAAGAGATATAGTTTATTTTCTAAAGTTATTGGCAAGATAAATAAATTTTCCAAAATTCATTTTCAAGAGAATGAAGAAAGCAATTAACTTTATTCTGAATTAGAACTTTCTTAAAAGGTATCAAAACTAAATCCGTATTCATTTATATTTTATCACCTTTAAGATAAGCTTTCCCAGTCATGACTCTCACCATTATTCATTTTGATGTATATTCACCCCCTGCATACATATATAGTTCATTACTTACTAAGAGTAGCTTAGTTGTGGCACAACCCTTGATGGTTATTTTATATCAAATCCTGTTTATACATTTATACATGCATATATATAAATACATATATAAATATATATATATATATATATATAAAATTAACTTAAATCGCGAGTCGGAAATCTTCTACTAAAGTTTCACCTTATCGGATCATCAGGAAGTCTAACCCTATAATTGGCTCTACTCGTGTTGAGCACTCTTGTAATTGTAGCATTGCAGTGTTCGCGGAAGGTTTTAGTTTTCTTTTGACCAACTGACTGCATATCCCTTGATTTTTTTCAAGGGGTCTGACGAGGTTGGCTTTTTCTTTCTTTTTGACCTATAATATTTTTTCTTTTTCCCCTGGGCGGTAATTCGAGATATTCTTATCTCTTGTTCCTGGCGGTTTTTTTTTTCTTTTTTTCTGGTACCGTGAATGCTGGTAGATATTAGATTAGTAAAAATATATATATATATATATATAAATATATATACCATCATCATTAAATTGCATAGACAACCTGGATTTCCCTCACTCTTTATCTCCATCTGTTCCTATTTTCCATTGCTGGTAGGTCTTCCAAACTACATTGTGTATCAGTAAAAAAAAAAAGCAACATATTTGTATATTATATATATATATGTTTTGTAAATGAATAGTTTGTTGGTAACATTATTTTTAAACATGCTCATTATGCTGCATACTCATATGCAGATGCATGCAGAATCATAATGATGACACAATAAAGACGAGTGACACAGTTCTTTAGAAAAATATACCTCTCACTTTATTTGAAAGGGTTCAAAAGGGTTACACAAGGTTTTACTGTGTGAGAGGCGAGTTGGAGACCAAACAGAACTGCCACATATTGACCCCCACTCTTATGGCCATAACAGCGTTTCTTTCCCGTACTCCTGGGCTGCTCAACCGGGGGTCTGGGGACCTAGCCTCTCTGGGACATGGTCCTCATTTCAGCATCTTCTCTCCAACTGATCTGATCTCCAACTGATTGACTTCCTGTCTTCACCCGGGTTATATAATTGTTCGACACCTACCTTCTTCTTGTGGGCATCACAAATTGCACTTATTCAACCCGTACATGGTCAAGGTTATATCCTGATATTCCTCGACCAGATGCACCTGTTGCATTTCCTATTTTGACAGGTTGGCCGGGGTCAATATGTTACAATTAGTTTTCACAATTAAATGGTTTCAAGCACTGCAACCCAACACTATAAATTCTACTCAACATTATTCATTCATTTGCGCAGAGTTGAATGGTTCCAAGTTCTACTACCACTTCAATTTAATATCAGTCATTTGTTTATACACAGGTAAATCATTTCCAGTTTTGAAAAATGATTACTTATTTCTGCTTGACCCATAAATGGGACCCTCACAGGTACGACAACTCTGGGTCAGAGTGGACCAGGGAAACACAGCAATGAAGGAGCATTCCAAATTTCCTAAAGTTTCAGGACTGGAGCCTCAATATCAGGTAGTTTAGAGTTATATCCCAGATACTCAATGGGGTTGGGGTTACCCTTCTACAGAGATACAATCAGCATATCTATAACCCCACCCAAATGGGCTTACACCATTCAAGGCATCATATATATATATATATATATATATATATATATATATGTATGTATGTATGTATATATGTATTTACCTAACCTCTCCATCATGGAAAAGATGAAGTACTTATCTATGCTGTAAAGACATTAATCACAGAAAATTAATAAATTGATTTTAAAAAAATCGATTTCAGTGTCCATGTGTTCAACATAAATCATCATGCTTACCTCCTTTACAGTGTAGATTACATTTTTGATAAGCGATTCATTTGTTTTCAGATGATGCAAGACCTCTAGCAAAGTATGTCTAGCTGATATTCTAGAGGACAGAGCGTTCGTCCATGGCCCGAGAGACTGGGGTTCACTCCCAGTTCGAGTAATACTAAAGACAAAAAAAAAATGTAAAAAATACTACTTGATACCTCCTTGATTGATACTCAGCATTATAAGGTACATATCAAAGGTAAAGTGGAGCAATCCATAGAAAGGAGTAATGCCTTCTCCTACAACTCAGTGTAGTAGCTATTGAAAAGGGAGTGTTTAGATAACCCTTGACAATGGTCGCCAACTTTACTTACTTACTTATATATATATAAAATATGAGGGAGGGATAATTAAATTATTTGCCAACAGTTTTCCAGTTCCAATCTCCAGAACTAGAGAAGCGATCTACATTAGAACTTCTTTGGAAATGGTTATTCCATATTGGTTATTGTCCTAGCAAATGGAAACAATGAACTGAGATCAAATCTTGGAAGAAGCTGTTTGCCATAGACATAGTGCTGATACCTTTAGGAAAGCTAAACATCTGACATTTCACCCTCCTGTTAAGAGAAGGAAAGCTTAAACCTGTAAAATTCCACTTAAAAATTTGACTTTGTGTTACATCCTACTGATTAGGAGATAATGGATACATACATACATTAAAATCCCTCCACTTCAGAAAGCTGCTTAAAACAATTAAAAATTTAAAAAAAATACTCTGCTTTTATTCTCGATTGACAATATTGCAATTTGAATTCCCAACTCTGACAGAAATGTAAATATTTGAGTGTGAGATTATCATACTGTACCTGATCATTTTCTTCCTTAATTGCTTTTTTTAAATCTAAAATTGAGATATTTTAAAGACTTTTATTTTCTCTTTCCTGGCCAAGAAAAAAGAAAAGATTTACAAAGAAGATATTTCTTTCACAACATTAGTCTTCTTACAATACAATCTGATTGAGATTTATAAAATCTAAAGACGAATAAAGTAAATCCTAAAAATTATTACATTCTGAATTGAGAGTGATTTAAAGATTAAAATGTTTTAAGCTGATGCCCAAAAATCCAGTTATAGACTATTCTACTAATGCATCAACTAAAACCTTTGTATGAATTAAACATGTGGGTTTTCAAGCAACTGATTTAAAGTTTTGCTTGTTTAAATAGACATATGTAGACACATTATTGCAATCATTCTTCAAAGCTGTAGCAATATCAGTACTACTATATGACTGCACCACTTGGACTTTAACAAAATCTTTGGAGAAAAAGCTGAATGGGAATTACAGAAGGATATTGAATGGTATTTTGGACAAATCCTGGAAACAGCACACCACAAAAACAGTAGCCGTATCGCTGTTCACCTCTCATTTCATAGACCATCTAATTAAGATGAGCAAGACATGCAGGACACTGCTAGAGAAGCAAAGACAAACTCATAAACAACCTTTCTTTAATAGACTCCTAAACATGAGCACACCAGTGTTGGCAAGTCTCGGGAGCTTTCCAAGACTGATGAATAACAGGGACTGATTATGATGAGAGAGTGAGAGAGATAGAGTCAAAGGGATCTATGGAGTTTGCAGGACTTGTTTATAATGATGATGATGATGATGATGATAATAATAATATATGGTGGCAGCTGTCAATTTTGTAAGACCATCAGTCAGCATCTAGGCAAGGTCGTATTGGAAATTTCAAGTGGACACAAACCTGTGGACATCAGTAAATAATAAAGATTGCAATAATTGCTAGAATGTGTTTAAATTTCAAATCATGCCACTTTTGGAACTCCTGACTTTTAATTCAGATTTGCCGTTCTCCTTGACTAGTTGCCTATCAAAGCTCAAGAGCTCAGTTTGTACTGTGATTTTACCTATAGCTGGAGAAAGAAAAGGTTGATTCATGCCTTTACTTTGAGAAGTTACAGAAAACAGATTGCGCTACAATTTGAACTTTTCTAACCAATTCCATTTATAATGCATATAACCAGATACACCTCAAGTCACAATCGATTCTATCCTGGTAAAAACAGGAATTGATCTCAAATAACTCTTTATGTTAGAAAAATACTGTTTTTGAGTTTAAAAATAGCCTGACCCCAGAAAACTTTTCCTCAAAATGGAGATTAAATAAATATCTTTTAAAAATTAATATTCAAGCTTAACACTTTCAGTGGTAACATTTCTGTATAGGCAAAGAATAGAATTTACAAGAGAATAAATTTCATTGCTTCAAAAGCAGGTGTTAAATACTGTAGTGTGTAAAGAAGGAAGTGAAGTCAAGGTGCAATTTTCAAAAAAGGGAATGTTATATAATTGATATCATTTAACATTTAAAGACTTTTAGTTTGGATTCATTGTTTAATGGCATATCAACCTTTGTGGGTTATTTAATACCAAATCAATCCTTTCAGAAGAACAACAGTGATACTAGTTAACCGATTGCTGGGGGATAAAAGGGTTTCATATATTTTCTAAGGGTATTAGTTCAAAAGTGAACATAATAGCATGACTGGAGTTTGAACTTGCTTATTTAAGGCCACAGTCTATCACTTTAACTATTATGGCATGGAAACTCCTTTAAAGACTTTTGGTAATGAATATATTAATACATACATACATACACACAGGTAAACTTAGATTTCTGGTTTTATTAATTTTTTTGCTAGTTCATATGAGTATATGAAGTATTTTTCCAGGGAGTTAGAAATATTAGGATAAATATCTATCTTAATGCAAAACAGTTTTATGTAAATACTAGGGTTAGACAAAAGTTTTGCAATATTTTGGTAAATACTAGTGTCTGATGTGTATATCATGTGAGTGAAGCAGTTCAATCCATGGAAAGAACCCACTGTGGTTTGTAGTATCATGGGAGTTAGGCCGCTGATATCTAGTGGACTAATTCACTCTGCATGGGATTTAAAAGCCACTCTGATTGTTTGGTTTGGTTTGGTTTTGTGACATATCAACCATTGTCGGTTATTTAATTCCAAATCCTTTTTGTACATATATATTAAATATATAGGATTTAGTTTGGTTTGGTTTGGTTTGGTTTTATGGCATATCAACTATCATCAATTATTTAATGCCAAAACCTTTTTATACATATATATTTAATATATGATTTCTTAAGACATTTTGAAGATAACATTTTTACATGAGCCTTTGCTCATTTTTTTTGCACACAGTTAAATAGTTTCACTTATTTCTATCAAATACGAATAATTCTATTTTCTATTAATCATTAGTTTGCATATAGTTCATGTTTTCAAGTATTGATATTTAACCCTAACAATTCAATTAAACATCAGTCATTTGTTTACACATTGTTAAACGTAAAAACAGTCCTGTTTCAAACAATACAGTTTAGCATAAATCAACAAAGTTAAATGGTTCCAAGTATTGCCATGTATCACTAACAATTTGATTAAACATCAGTCATTTGTTTACACACAGTTAAATAATCAAACAGTTCTATTTTAATCAATTCAGTTTACCATGTTTAAATGTTAGATATTTCTATTTGACCCATAGATAGTAACTTTTCAGGTGCTATTACTCCGGGCCATAGTTGGACTAGGAGTGATGGCAATGAACAGGTACTCTGCATTCCCCAAAGCTCCAGTATTGCTGAAGCCTCACTATCATATTGTTACATATTCTACAGTTCCAGCCAACTGGGTCAGTCACACAAATGAATGTACAGTGTAGTCTCATTTGGGAACTTATTCTTTACGAGGTCAAGTTGGCCCATAATATAATGAAAACAACCAAAAATATTTGTGTTAAAGATAAGACACACTTGAGAAATTTTGCTCAGTTTGCAAGAAACTCAATGATCAGACAAGGTCAGATAAACTTAAAACTGTGGTGTCTGAGAGCATGCTCAAAGTCATGGTGGCAAATCTGGCAAGTAGCATTTGGAGAGTATCAGGAAAATTCAGCATTACACTGTCCAGTGTTATTTGTCAAATTCATAACTTTAGTAAAAGTATCATGAGCAGTCAAATTGTCCCTCATATTATCAAAATATAACAAAACTTTTGACTCAACTCAATAACACTTTCAGATTGGTAAACTTAGAATTTACTTTATTTTTTTTGCCAGTTTATATGAGTATATGAAGTATTTTTTGTGGGAGTCAGGAGTTCTGGAACTAATCTTCATTTTCATCCAAAACAGTTTCATGTAAGTATAATTATTTTCTATACTTTTATTAACTCTTTGCACAGGAAAATGAAGCCCTAAGAGTCTTTCTCTCCAGAGACAATTGGTTTAAAACCAATTTAAACAAGAAAACAAAAATGATAGCCAATTTTTTCGCTGCTGAGAGATAGATTTTGTCCGAACAGATCTTTTAACCAGAACCATTTATTCTTTATTGCCTGTAGATGTAAATCAGTTATCTTGTCCATTAATCTGTCAGGAAGTTTTAAGTATCTCAATCTAAGATTTTTTTCCCATCCAAATTAACTGCTGATATTTTATCTATATTTTTTTAACTGTATCTTTTTTAAGAAAAAAAATTGATTTTCTGCTGATAGAAAGAAAAAAAAAACAACTGAAAATAAGCTGCCTTCAAAATGAAACACTAAAATTGATAATCAAATATAAATATACAAAGCCTATTTTGGTTACTTAACTTTATGATCCATTCTTTATTACTCAAGGCAACTTTAAACACTGATATAAGCAAAATGAAACCAATATTGATAAATATAAGGGAAAAAAATTCATCACTTGAGGAAATTGGTTTTATTCAGAAATCATTTTTGGTCTTCCTATTTTTCTTTTTTTATAAATTCTTTTCTTTTATAGAATTATTTTTCTCTTGTTTCCTTAGTTTTAGAGTCCATTATGGTTTGTATTTTTTAAGATCTCTTGATTTATTTTGATTAAGGTTTAAGTATGGCAGAAAAATTTGCAGCCTTCATGTTTGATAAAAGATTTTTATTGAGATATACAGCATTTATATGTCTAAAGAATAAGCTTCTTTGTTGGGTATCAAAATCATTATTTGATTTTTTTTTACCTTTTAAATAATATATATCTTAGTAGGCATGTATCTCAATATGTCTGAAATAACAGAAAGCAAAAATGAAATAAGGATGGATCATATGATTCACTGACTTATTCAGACTGATTTCTTTAAAACAGTTAAGTTAGTGTTTTCTCTGGTTTGCATCAAATTTTGTAAATTGTATGTGATGATGATATACACGATTTCATAATCAAGTAACATTTAATGATTTTACAAATTGCTACATGAAATGAGTTAAAAACGAAATGGTTCAAGCGAGTAGTGATAAAAAAGAGGGGCTAAGAATTAAGATGAAAGAAACCATAAGACAAAATCAATTCTCAGACAATGCTTTATAAAAAAAATTTAAAAAATTACAAAAACAGGTCTTATTCTTCTCTCTTATATTTCCAGTCTTTTTCCAGTAGTGGAATGTGTTCTGAAAATCATATTAACGGATAATGTGTGGATCTCAGAGTTTATTTTCTTCTATGTTTTCTTTCCTACATTCATCGCCTCTGTGCCCTGGATGCTGTTGTCTAGATAGCTTGACAAGAATCATAGCTAATAGGGGTGGATAGCAAGAGAGAGTCAATGGAATCTATGATATTTGTACACCTTGATGAGGATGATGAGGATGATGATGTTTTCTGTGAAATGAAATAAAACATTTTGATAGATTTCAACCCGAGGACGAGAAAAGATTGGAAGATTTGGGCTCCTGGAAGAAAAAAGTTTCCTCATGCTTCACCAAAAATACTTAATATAGTCTTTAGCCATTGTAGTGTTGTACTATTATTATACACCAAATTGACGGTTGTAACTTGACGGTTCTCAAATGGACTCTTGTACTGGTATAGTCTCAGTAGATGTTTGTACTTCTACAATACCACAAAGACGCTTTTATCACCACGGTTCTCGGAAGAGCCTTGTAAAAACACGTCCTAAGTGTCAGTCTAACCTCTGTTGTTACCTCCACCGTCATGAAAAGAAGTGACGAACAAACAAAACCCCGCCTTGATTCGCTAATACAAACGTTTATTCACTTCTACACTTTTTAGTGGTCGTCGGAAGGGGAGAAACAGCGTATAAAAACTGAGCCGACTACGTTAGCATAACGAAAAGAAATAAAATACTATGAGAAGAGAGAGGGCTTACGCGGACCTTGATATTAACTTTCTGGTTGTAGTTCTCTCACGTGCTTGTTCACGTCTGATCTGTAACTGTTGTCTTTACATCATCATTTCTCGTAGTCAACAAACTCTTTTCCAGTTTTCTATCCGGCATCCATTGCCCGAACGGCTTTTTCGTTAGAGGTCCTTCCAGCCAATCATAACTACTTGCCGATTTCCTGCTGATACGTTTCTATTTTTAGCCGGCGTGTCTACTGCTATGATGACCTGGATTTCGGAAACTAATTTTCTCCTTCCTATTATCTTCTCTCTTTTCATATATGCTCCTTTCTTTTTCATCGTCTCATGGTGGACCAGTAAATCTCGCTTGGAAACAACTCACAATCAACCGGAGTTCCTAATTATTTTACAGTATAGTGGCCGCCAAAAGTTACCCTCGTTCCCTGCCACATGACAACAAAATTTAATTTCGAAATGAGAGAGTTGAATAATATAAACGAAGAATAACTTCATTGACATTAACCAACGGGAGGTGGAATATTGACCCATCATAATAACAATGATTATCATCAAAGTGTGCTGACAGAATGTTATTCAGATTTGGAATTGTCTTTGGTGGATATTGTTTCCTAATCTGAAATAATGGTAGCCTTTGTGATATTGTGTACTGCTCAAATAACCCTTTCTTCTGGCATGTTACAACATTTGAAAAGTCTTCGTAAAAGTGTTTCCGAATGTAAAAGATAATTTTACATAAATATCTTTCATTGTTCAATTAGAAAAGAAAACAACAAGCTCAATATATATATACATTCAATTTCACATCTACGGCACGATACCAAGCGATTGTAAGCTGTTGTTTAAACAAAAGATCAGGATTAGTGCTATGATATATTTCAATTGTGAGCTCTTTAAATGCTTCATTGTAATGCTGTTTTAAAATATTGGTTTCCTTTTGTATAATTCTTGTATGTAATAAAGCAGAAACAATAATCATAACTAAGGCACAGATAAAATTTTACGATTAGAAGATATTTCAACAAATCAAAGGTAAGCAAAAATAATTGGGCGTCAAAAGAATTCTGTACGTCAACTGTCAACTTGAAGAGGGAAAATCAACATTAAATATCATTTTGCAAAAGATCCCAATGCCATTTTTTTTTTGCTCAATGTTAGGGACTTTTCAGAAATATCTTTGAAGTTTACTCAGCTTCTTTTTTTTTTTTTTGCTTCTACCATCAGACAAGTTTTGCATGTCATTTACAAGCCTTAGGAAAAATTCTGAAGCCAGGAAAATGGCTTCTACAAGAGCTTCTGGAAAAGAATATCAGGCAGTTTTAAATGTGTGTTTTTCTCCTTGTTTGATACAGAAACTATAATTTTTGTACAAAATGGCTACTGGCAATGATAAAGTGTTTTTAAATCACAAATAACGACGATGGAATGATAATGGTTTCAATTTATATTTTTAAAAAAAGAACGTTGCAAAAAATGTGAAAAATTTTTGTATATAATACTAAACATGATAGTCATTAACAATGTAAAATGTATTTATAACAAAAATCGGAAAAGATGAATATCGCATCTTGATCAAAATACAATTATCTCAGAAAAAGTAACTCTTCATTTTTAACGGAATTCATTACCTTAGTAAAAATCATTGCAATTGTGAGAATTCGTTCCTGAACCTTGCTTCAGTGGGCTTGTTTAAATAATCTGAAATAGATATTATTTATTTGTTGGCAAAGAAATTGACTGGAGTATTTTTTTCTGTGATCGTTCTCGTTGACATATTTTTTGCCTAGAAATAAGTCATTTCGATTTCAAATTATCATTTAAACAAGCCCATAGAAGCAAGGTCCAGGAACGAATTCTCACAATTCCAAAGATTTTTATTTAGGTAATGAATTCCGTCTAAAATGAAGAGTTACTTTTAGATATTTCAGTCCAAATTAATAATAATGGTTGACAATGTTTTATCAAAAAATTACCATAAAAGAAAATATAAGTCAAAATTGGTAATAATGATTGACAAAGCTTTATTTAAAATTTACGATGACAGAAAATACATGTCAAAATTATTTATAATTGTTGACAATGCTTTTTGCATTAGAAAAATTATAATGAAAGAAAATGCTAGTCAAAATTAATGATAATGGTTTATAACCCTAGAGGAGCCAGAGACCAGTCAGAGAAATTTTATAACCAGAGGAAAAAGCAATCGATTTGGATTTTAGAAGAATAAAATACATTACAAATGTATAATGACGTAATGGGTTTTGGAAATGCAGTGTAGATGAAAATTATGTTATTTTGATGAGGAAGAAGTTTGATGCGAAAGCGAATTGTTATTGGAAAAGAAAGAAAAGCAAATGTATGGTTATTATTGACCTAAAAGCAGTGAAAAGATGGCTGAATTTTGACACATCAAGGCTACATGTCGCTTATCTAAAGCGATCTTTTTCTAAAATTAGCAGAAACTTCAAATATGGAATTTATATTTTTCTAAATAATCCCGAATCAGCAGAAAGTTGACATTTTCTTTGATTCCGCCCCGTCCCTACTCTCAGTTGAAAATATGCATAAAATTACAGGTTGGTCCCCGGTAACAGTGATACTACAGTAGACCAGCTAGGAGAGCGTGTGAATCTGTCAGCAGTTTCCCCGAAGCTCTGAGTTTTTGATCATATACCAGACTGCCCTGGGTATAGAAAGCAAGGAAAGTCGACCGTAATACTAATCAGTGAAAAAGCAAAGAAGTTGAACGTAATAAGCACTTGCGAAGTAATACCAACGATTGTGGAAAGCAAATGTAACCACCATTTACAATGGCTTTGTGTCAGACTGGGTACAGCGAGACGTGGGTAGATTATGAATTAGTTGTGTCATCCGTATATATATCCGACCAGCGGAACGATCAGGAGATTGGAAGCAGAATCACCTCTGTGTTTGGCGAGGACAGATTGATAATGCTTCATCTAAAAATTAAAGCATGAAAGAAAATACTCGTCAAAATTGATAATAATGATTGACAATGGTTTATTTACAAATGCGATAAAAGAAAATAGAAATCAAAATTAATAATAATGATTGACAATGCTTCATATAAAACTTAAAACATGAAAAAATACAAGTCAAAATTGCTAATAAGAATACACGTACACAAATGGATGACCAAAGGAAAGACCCAAGCAAAGGAACAGCTCCAAACAACTACAGACCCATAACCTGCTTTCCGATTATGTGGAAAATATAAACAGCACAAATAAGGGAAGAGATTTACTACTTGTTAACAAGTCATGGATTGTTCCCTGGGGAACAGAAAGGATGCCACAAAGGATCCAGAGCCACAGCAGAGTTACTTTATGTAGATCAACACATCCTAAACGAGAGCAAGACTTGACAGAAAAATCTATCCGTGGCCTGAATTGACTACAAAAAGGCATATGATATGGTTCCACAAAGCTGGATAATAAACTGCCTCAAAATGTACAAAATATCGAATGCAGTCAAAAACTTTATCGAGAAAACCATGAAAACCTGGAGAGTGGAATTGACAGCAGGAGGAAGAAGCTTAGCTGAAGCAAAAATCCAAAGAGGTATATTTCATGGAGATGCGCTATCACTGTTACTATTCATAATTACCATGATGCCACTTAATCTCATACTCATAAAATTCACGGCCGGATACAAACTTAGTAGATCGCAGGAAAAGATCAATCACCTCATGTACATTGATGACATCAAACTATTTTACTTTGACCATACGAACAAGTGGTATATGTACAACCTGAAACCTGTCCTAGAGAAATAGATCACCTAATCTCAGTCAGATGACCAGACCTAGTGATAGTCAAGAAAAAACGAGAACTGGCTGAATAGTGGACTTTCGTGTCCCAACAGACTACAAAGTAAAATTAAAAGAAGTTTAAAAGAGGAATAAATATATGGACCTTGCTACAGAACTGAAGAAGCGATAGAATATGAAGGTGATAGTATTACCAATTGTAGTTGGTGCACTTGGAATGATCCCCAAAGGGTTGGTAAAGGGAGTGGATGACTTAGAAATCAGAGGAAGAGTAAAGACCATTCAGACTACTACATAAGATCGGCCAGAGTACTGACAGGATTCCAGGAGACATGAGGAGACTTGTTGTCGCTCAAACTCCAGTGAAAAACCATTAGCTTACGTTGGTGTGAAAAACACTCAAAGGAGTAGAAAGCATAGGATATGGTTCCGCATAGCTGGATAATAAACAGCCTCAAAATGTACAAAATATTAGACGAAGTCATAAACTTCATCGACAAAACTATAAAAACCTGGAGAGTTGAATTGACAGCAGGAGGAAGATTAGCTGAAGCAAAGATCCAAAGAGGTATTTTCCAAAATGCTCTATCACCCTTACTATTCATAATTGCCATGATGCCACTTAATCTCATACTCGGAAAATGCACAGCCGGATACAAACTTAGTAGATCGCAGGAAAAAGTTAATCATTTAATGTACATGGACGACATCAAACTATTTGCAAAAAATGAAAAAGAACTGGAAACCATAATACACACAGTTAGAATATACCGTCAAGACATAGGGATGGGATTTGGCATTAAAAAATGCGCTCTGCTCGTCATGAAAAGTGGCAAACGACATCTAACTGACGGAATAGAACTACCAAATCAAGACAAGATCAGAACGCTCGCAGAAAACGAGACCTACAAATACTTAGGAATCTTGGAGGCTGACACCATCAAACAAGTTGAAATGAAAAACAAAATTCAAAAAGAATATCTCAGGAGAACTAGAAAGCTACTCGAGACAAAACTCAATTGCAGAAATCTTATCAAAGGAATAGATACCTGGGCTGTACCACTCGTTAGATATTCCGGACCCTTTCTCAAGTGGACCAGAGACGAACTTAAACAAATGGACCAAAGAACAAGAAAACTAATGACAAAGCATAAGGCCTTATATCCCAGAGACGACGTTGACAGACTATATGTTTCAAGAAAAGAGGGAGAAAGAGGACTTGTCAGCATTGAAGACAGCGTTGACGTATCGATACAACAACTCGAAGAATATATACAAAAACACGAAGGAGGACTCATTACAGCCACCAGAAATGATACTGAGAACATGATGAACAACAGAATGACAATAACTAGGATACAAAAATGGGAGGGAAACAACTCTATGGGCGGTTTAAACGACTAATAAACAATATCTCACACGACAAAACCTGGACATGGCTAAGAAAAGGAAACTTTAAGAGAGAAACAGAATCTCTCCTAATATCAGCACAAGACAACACCGTAAGAACCAATCATATCAAAGCGAGAATAGATAAGACTCAACAAAATAGCAAATGCAGGCTATGTGGTGACAGAGATGAAACCATCAATCATATAATAAGCGAATGCAGCAAATTAGGGAAATGTGCAAGAAATTCAAATTTGACCATACTAACAAATGGTATATGCACAACCCAGCACCTGTCGGAGAAAATGCCATGCATAAGCTCCTATGAGACTTTAACATACAAACGGCTCACCTAATCCCGGCCAGAAGACCAGACTGAATAATAATCAACAACAAAAAAAAAAAAAAAAAAAAAAGAAGAGAACTTGCAAAATAGTCGGCTTTGATGTCCCGGCTGACCACAGAATAAAACTGAAAGAATGTGAAAAGAAGGATAAGTACCTCGACCTTGCTAGGGAATTAAAAAACCTGTGGAACATGCAGGTGACAATTATACCAATTGTAATTGGTGTGTTTGGAACGGTAACTAAAGGATTACTAAAGGGACTGGAATACTTGGAAGTTGGCGCACGGGTGGAGACCATCCAAACGACAGAATTATTGAGAACGGCTAGAATACTGAGAAGAGTCCTGGAGACTTGAGGAGTCTTGCTGTCACTCAGACTCCAGTGAAAAACCATCGGCTAACGCTGATGTGAAAAGCTCTATGATAATAATAATAATATAAAAGAAAATTAATATGAATAATATTACCATAGAGATAAGAATTTTCTTTATAAGGAATATTCTCCAGATTTAGCACCTGATTATCCCTAATTTTATATAATCTATCTTTCCTTGTCAGTTCAATATTTTCAATGGATTCAAGATATTGAAAATTTCTTCAAAGATTTCATGAAATCAAAACTGGAATTATTCTTTTTATAAATTTATTCATTTATTTTAAAAGCGTAAAAATATATGATTGAATAATTTTAATGGCATATCAACTCATTTAGGGTTATTTTACGTCGAAAGGTTAGTTAATTGTATGCATTGTGCATTTATATTTCAATTTTTTATGTAATTTCAGAATTTTCTGAACGCAGTAATATGATATTAAATATTCCTATCAAAGACAAATAATGTGCACACAGTTATATGTTTCCAAGCATTCCTCCCCAATACAAATAATTTGCCAACAAATCTATCTGACCCAGATTGAACCCAAACAGGTACTACCACTCCAACTCAGAATGGACTTGGGAATGATGGCCATCAAGGAGTATTGTATTTGTCGCTGCCTCCCACCAGACAGGACTTGACACAAGGTTAAAAGCCCGAAGGCCAATTAAAGTGTGGATAAAGGGGGAGGGGAAGGTCGGGAATGAGGCAAGACTTGAATCCTGTTAGTCATTGACCCACTTAGTGCAATGTGACTCTAATGAGTCAAGCAGTATCACGGACTTAAATCTAGATCCAGGCACGTATGCCAGAATATAGCTTTAACTTGACCGTGAGGTCTAGTGCTATACAAGGGGTGCATAGGGGACAAAAAAGCAGCTCGCCCACCCGAAGGTGGCCCAACCGAAATTGGAGGCCTTTCGGCCTCGAATCTGCCATTAGTTTCGATACCCCATCCGACACGAATGCCAGACGGCCCAGCCAAAAGGCCGGGGGAGTATGGCCATGAAGGAGTACTCCACACTCTCTTGATAGCTGGATAAAGGTGCTATGAATTTATATCAATAACTAACTTTCATAATAAATCTGGAAAATTTTGCATTAAAATGGTATAATGGAAGATGCAATTTTGGCGAAATGTTGAGTATCTGAAGGCAGGGAAAATATATGCATACATCGATAATTATGCTATGAATCTAAATAAAGTTTTGTTGAAAATAATGCCATTAAATTTTGCGTCAATCAAATAGGAAATTGTATACTGACCAGAAGTCAGTGAAAGCCAAAGAAAATATTTTAACACATCGCGTAACTGTGTTATAAATTTACATGCATCAAAGGTTTTGTCAAAAAATGCCAAATTTTTACCTTAACCTAATCTTTTTCCAGGTTTCCATAGTAGAGAAAAAATTGATTTTATCATTAGTTTAGATTAGCATTTTCTTTTATCTTAATTTTTAATTACTCTTTTTTCTAAGCCTTTCAATGAGCTGTTAATCCCAGTAATAATAAAACCGCATGGATTAGAAATAATAAAAGATAAGCTCTCAATAGGATGTGAACTAGCGTCCCTTTTCATCTCAGTGAATACTAGCTAAACACACCAGCTGCTTTAACTCATTAATCATCATCACCATCGTCATCATCATGTCGCGCTACCAGCACAGATCTCCTGGACCCTCTCCCGCCACCCGTCTCTATCGTCTATTGCTCCGGGAGGTCTTCAAGGCTATATCCTGTATCGGCACAGAGCTGTGGTGTATAGGTTCTAGCTGGTCGTCATGCCATTGCTTGTTGATGTGAAGGGGTCCACAGGAGTATGTCACTTATGAGTTCGTCCTTACTTCTCTAGGAGTGTCCTGCATGTATGGTTCGTCTAACTTGGATAGTTTTCGTGATTGGTGGTAGGTGGCCGTACAGCGACTGCTTTGTGGGGTGCTGCCTCCAGGACTTGTTCAATATTGCTCGTGGCATTCTTGTGTAATTGCCGTCAAGATTTTTCTCTATACGTTTTGTCAGTGTCCGCGTTGTGCACCCATATAGCAGTATCGACACGACCGATGCATAGAAAAAAAAAACTGCGTGTTATTTTATCGGTCAGGTCTGACTTCCAGATGACCGATAGCCTATCTTTAGCTGTCCATGCCTTTGCTAGTCGTGTGTTGATATCTTTCTCGGTTGATGAGACACTGCTTACTAGGAAGGTGAACTTGTCCACTAGTTTCAGAGAACTACCGTTTAGTGTGGAGATGTTGTCTCTTTGATTAAAGCACATATATTCCGTCTTATCTGCTTTGACATGGAAGCCTATGCCAGCAACTGCTCGTTTCAGACTATGTTGCTGGGATTCGGCTTGGGTGGGTGTATTTGCTTGAAGTGTAGTCCGCGTCGGTAATTGTTTTGT
The DNA here is from genome assembly GCA_963585895.1 of Sepioteuthis lessoniana. Classification (NCBI taxonomy): domain Eukaryota; kingdom Metazoa; phylum Mollusca; class Cephalopoda; order Myopsida; family Loliginidae; genus Sepioteuthis; species Sepioteuthis lessoniana. The sequence goes on along the minus strand of OY757917.1, from coordinate 75,695,793 downwards.
GGGGTATCTAAAAGGGGTTGTATGTCGTGTGTATTTTTTGTTTGGTACATATTTGTAAAAAGAAAGGATTCCTCCTTCAAAAAAAAAAAAAATTAAAAAAGAAAAGAAAGAAAATGAAAATAGAGAGGAGTGGAAAATCTGTTTATTAATCCTCATGTTCAAACTAAACATAAGTCTTAAAAAAATCTCCTTAGTTTTTTTTTATAAGTATATTCTCGAATCAGTTTCCTTCCTTTCATTAGTGATGAAAAATTAGTGTCTCCATTACGCGCTTCGAGTCACAGAATCGCGTGGGTGTTTAAATGAAGGCAGTTTCAGATGGGGTGTATATATATATATATATATATATATATATATATATATATATATATATATATATATACGTATGTGTTTGTAGGCGTGTGTGCGTGTGTATATATGCGTGTATATGTTTGCATAATGAACATATGTGTCTTTGTGTATGAGGAAGCGGTTGGTCAAAGTGTGTGAAAGAAATTTCTTTAAATATTTGTTAAACGACCTGGATTATATTTTTTCGGTTATATTTTATTTTAGAAGTGTATATTTCGTTTAGTCGCTCATGTCTTATCTGAACTCTGATTTATGCATGTTTTAAGTTTTATTCTATTTGTTTTTAAAGCCTATTTAATTCAAGGTAGGATTTTTTTAAAAATTTATACGTTTGTTTTTTTGTTGTTGTTTTTTTTTTGCATACGTGTTAAACGACGTATTTAGATCCTTTTTAGTGTGGGATTTCAAGATTTTTGAAGGTCAAGGGCTAAGGGCAAGGCTGTGTTGCCGTAAGATATCTGACTCCATATTTTGGTTATATTATTTTACCCCACGTTGACTGGCCGGCGCAATGCCTTGTCCAAAGAAAGTCCCAAAAGAAATATACAAAAAGAAAAGATAGAAACAGATAAGAGACGAAAACATTTCTTCCATACTTTCCTTTATTTACTTGGTGAATGGACTAACCAACGCTACGTCCCAAGACGTAGCGTGGTGCCCAAAACACCAGACAGCAAAATGATGTTGTTGGTTCGACGGACACTGCCTGACAAGACCCGGTTCACAGAAAACCTGAGTATTTATCTTGTGGGGGGAGTATGTAATTTGGTTATTTCTGTAGATTGCTCTCTAAATTATTCCCACCACAAATACAACACAAAACATTACAATAACGCAAAAGAAATGGAATAGAACACAACGAACATTAAACAACAAACAATTTAATATGCATATAACAGAATATGAAAACAAACAAAATATATGATGTGTAAATGGCCTTTTGGAAAATAAAGTTTGAAGAAGAGAATAAATTTGCTGAAAGATGTGTGTATGTTCATGTTATCAGAGTCCGTAAATAAGTCGTTCTTACTTACATTAAGTTTATAGCGGGTTTTATGATTTTGGCGACAGCGTGTCTCGTTGATGAAAGTAAGTTTGTTGGGTTTTCCTTTTGAATATAATTCTCGGCCATTTGAAAAGAGGTCATGAACTTTAGTTGAGGTAGGAAAGGAATTGGTTGGACATAGTATCGGCTACTGGCTTAGTGGCTTGTGTTCGTCTGTGTCTTCGTTTGTGTGTAAGCTTGTGTCTTGTGTGTCTAGGGCTTCCTAACTCTGTGTTATTTATATCCTACAGGTGGATCAAAGAATCGTCCTAAAATTTTGGCGCGTAGACATTTATTGACCAATCAGATTTGTATTTTACTATTTTATTTTCGAGCCTAAATATTTTCTGTAGGTTCACTTCCGATCCTAATTTTCTAGAATGTTCTATTCCATGTTTTTAGCTGATTGGTTGAAAAATATAAAAATGTAATTTAAATGCTAATGCGGGTTTGATCCTAAATTTCTAGAATGTTCTTAAGTATGTTTTTATTGCTTATTTTAAGACTAGAAAAAATGTGAACCCTATAATCTCTCTCCACCGGCTCCAAATTCGCCACTCCAAAATCCTTCTAATTTTGGCGCGACCGTTTCTCATGGGCTCCTTTACTTTTTATTATTTTTCTTTTTTTCTGATTTTTAACCGGATGGATGCGTGGAGCCTTATGCGTGGCGACGGGTTTATACATTTTGTATGTGGCAGCTGACGAGTCAACATCTGGTTAGGAGTTTTATTGTTAATTCCTAAATCCCCACATTAGAAAATTTACTTATAGAAGTGTACTTTTTATTACACGCTCCTTCATATTTCATCCGAGCACTGGTATCTGTTGTATATACATATATATATATATATATATATATATATGGAGATACGTATTATGTTATATTTTTTTTACCAGGACCATGAATATAAGAGGGGGAGTTTCAGCTTGTGTGTGAATATGGTGTTTTTATTACGGTCCATTTTGTAAAAATAAAATTCAAAAATGAATTCTGAAACTTAACGCTAGTTTCTTCTCGTGCCAAAGGGAAGAAAAAGATAAGTGTCGTAGCCGCGTAAACCTGGTTAAAACACACGCCCGGCAAACTGGTTGGCTAAAGCATTAACCAACCAAATGCTTGGAAACCAAGGTCTACGATGTCTAGTCTCTTTAAAAAGCAAGCGGAATTAGTAGCGTTTTTAATTTTTGGGTGACGGACCGGGTGTGATTAACCCGAGTGGGATCCAGCTGGCGAGGCGGATATTATGTTGAAAGACCCCAAACCTCCCAAGACCTAGCTATAAGACATAATTGATGACGTTACCCGGCGCCTTTTTATAACCAAACAAGCGTATTTCTTACATTCGGAGGATCGTTCAAAAAGTTATGAGCTTCACACAGATTTTAGTTTTGTTTTACACCTTTCCCTTTTGTATGGAGAGAAATTGGGACAGAAATCTGAATTAGTCTTTCTCGTTTTATAAGGTATATTCGTGTCTTGCCACCTTAAAAATGGTCCCCTATGGCTGTTCCTTCTAGGTAAGGCTTAGAACTTATTGAACGATCCTTGTATGATTTTATTCTGTTTCAGTTGAATTCAGTACTTATTATCATAGTTCTTGAATGATGACATAAACATTAATATTGTCATAATGCAGATAGAAAATATAATTCAATGTCAAAAACGTTTTTTTAATTTGTTAAATTTTTGTTTTGAAATTTATGCTTGGAGCTTAATTGTAAATACAAATTCGCGAAAAAATTCTGTTGACATTTTGAAGGTAATATCAACATATGTCTTTGTATTTGATTTTTATACCCTTTCTCTGATTCTATTACCTGTTTTGTTCTTTAACTTTTTCCATAATTTATTTCTCTATTTTTATGTTTGTTTTAAGACTGTTATAGTTGACATTTGCCCATCTTTAAACCTATTTCATTATTCTTCTGATTACTTCTAACTTGCCTGATGTTTCAGCTATGTTGACAGCAAATGATTTTGTTCTTATTTACTCCCATTTGTTTTCAGTTAACTATTACAAAATATTCTTTCAAGATGATTTATTAATTTTTAGAAATGGTAGTTTTTACCAGAAAAACTGACAGTGATTAAATGCAAGCTATCAACTCATCCCAGGGCTTGAAATTCATAGAATAGTAGATTATCAGTGAAGTCTATGATGGATTTAAGAAATAGGTAAATTTAGAATGTATTTAAAAGTTATTAGTGTTAAATAGAAATAATTGTAACCATTTAACCAGGGGTCAACGATAAATAACATTTCTTGAAACTGTGAGGATTGTATAAGAAATAAAAAAAAACAATAACATAAAAATAAAATCATCATCAACATGTCGTGCCATCAGCACAGATGTCCCTGACCCTCTCCCACCACCCTTCTCTATCGTCCATCGCTTCCAGTAGGTCTTCAAGGCTATATCCTGTATCGGCACAGAGCTGTTGAATGTAGGTTCTAGTTGGTTGTCCAACCTATGCTTGTCCACTTGAAAGGGTCCACACTAAGGTATGTCACTATGAGCTCGTCCTTACTTCTCCAGCAGTGTCCCGCATGTTTGGTTCATCTAGCTTGGATAGTTTTTGTGATGGATGGTAAGTGGCCGTACAGTGGCTGCTTTGTGGAGTGCTGCCTCCAGGACTTGTTCAATATTACTTGCAGCATTCTTGTGTAATTGCCGTCAAGCTTTTTCTCCATACGTTTAGTTAGCGTCCATGTAGTGCATCCATACAGTAGTTTCGAAACGACCGCTGTATAGAAAAAAATGTGTTTTATTTTATCGGGCAGGTCTGACTTCGATATGACCGAGAGACTATCATTAGTGGTCTATGCTTTTGCTAGTCACATGTTGATGTCTTTCTCGGTTGATGAGACACTGCTTCCTATGTAGGTGATCTGGTCCACTTGTTTCAAAGCCCACCCATTACAGTAGAGATATCACCTCTTTGATTATATATTCCATCTTGTGTGCATTGACATGGAGGCCTATGCCTGCAGCTGCTCGTTTCAGACTATGTAGCAGGGTTTCGGCTTGAGTGGGTGTATTTGCCAGAAGCGCTATATCATCGGCGTAGTCAGTATCCGTGATTGTTTGTGCGGAGTACTTTCTGCTTCTTTCCTTTGTTAGCTTAAAAATAAAAATAAAATAAACGCAAAATTAAATAGAGGCAAAAATAACAATCTCTCAGGGGGCCTCTTACAAGAAGTGCAATCCATGCATGCTTAAAAAGTGGATATCCTGGTACCAAAAAAGAAATGCATCGGAGAATCCTTCACCACCTCGACTGGGATGAACAGCTCCTTTTTCTCTTGACAGCTCTTTGGAGCATACGTTTCCATTAAGGCCTCTGGCCATGCAGCACATTGTGTCTCCTGCTCATAACAGTGTCAGCTGAACATACTGACAGACCACAGACACACATGGAGGACCCTCAAATTCCTTATACTTGATAGAGACAATTCACAATTTGCAAAAATGATTCCTGAGTTTCCTCAAACACCTTGACTCGGAAGCCCGGTTATTTATACTGGTTCAGGAAGACATTCCACATTACAAGATAGTTGCAAACCCTGAAAATAAAATTGAGTTTAAAAGTATCCTTGTGTCTTTCCTTTCGGTTATTTCTTCCTTTGCAACTTCAAAAAACAAAAAGACGATAATAAGTGAATGGGAATAGAAGAAAATGGCCAGTTACCAACGTCAGAATTTCCCAACATACCCCAAAACCTCCATATACCCCATAAAACTATTTAACTATGAAGAAATAGAACTATTAGTGTTAGATAACAATACTTGAAACCATTTAATTCTCTGCAAACAAAGGGTTAAAATTGAACGGAATTATTAGTGTTGGGTAACAATACTTGAAAACATTTAATTGTCTGCAAACAAATGAGCTGTGACTCATTCAAAAATAATTTTACCAACTATTTGCATACAAATCATATATGTATAAACATAATTTGCCATTAAATAACCCACAAGAGTTGATATGCTATAAAATTCCAACAAACTAAAATTTGTATTTAAAAGAAAAACTTGTTGTTTATGTAGTCTAGACTTACATCACTGCAATGATGTTATGGAAAATGTGTGTTTGAATTTAATTGCAATTAATAGACTGTAGGCTAAATGTATATAATAAATCATTTTGTTTTCCTGTGGACATAAGGTTAGCAAGAGCAACTCTGAATCTGGTTGTGTCTGTGTAACTTATTTTCCCACAAGTTTATATTGGAGTCACAAGAGTTTATAATAAAAACATAGCCAAATATTTTGGATTCTGATTGTTATTAATATGACACGATATATTCATTTATGTCTATCTTCATTATACATATGGATCAGCATTAGAGGAATTTAAACGTTTATTATGATTACATTTCATCCCACTTTTAACATACTATTTACAAAAGTAAAATCTGTGATTTCCTTTAGTTCAAAGAGAAGGGGTATTGTAATATAATGGCCAAGGGATTTCGGTTCATGCCTTTAGGTTTAGTTAGGCTAAGAACCTTTCGGCTCAGCACATGGGTTAATTAGGTGCAACATTGATGTAGGTGTTAACGCGGGCGCGCGCAGCGCGGACGTGTCACTCAGAGATGTCACAATAGCCCGAGAAGAGAAATGGGTGACAGAGTGCGAATGACGTCACGTACCAGAAGCGCACGGAAGATTTGGGGAATTTGAAGAAAGTTAAGAGAGTAGAAACTAGACGCCGAGCGAGGAGGTCTGACTTTTGGGGCTCGCAGAGGCGAGACGAATTTGCGCGCCGTGGGTGCCGCACGAGATAGGGGCCATATGAAGAAGCCAGCATAAAAAGATTGTGTCTCTCCTAATGTCGAATCCTTTAACTCAAAAGTAATAAAAGGGTTTCGTACCTGAACAAAGAAGTCGTTACGTGTTTTCGAATTTCGAGATTCCTGTGTTCTACGTTATGTATATATGTTATCTAAATGAGTTATGAACATTCGACGTCCATTTCGCACATAGCCGTATCTGGCTATGGTACAGTATCACAAGCAATATTCAATAAAACATGTGACTTTTACATGAGTCAAAGGCTCAAACAAAAGTATTTAAAAAAGTGTGTATGACTTATCTTCTGGTGTGACAAGCATAAGAATATATGTCGTACTTGTATTTTTGTATAGTGATATAATAGTGACCTTTTTATTTGTGGTTCATTCAATTTTGCTCGGTCAACAAACTTAACATTGTTTTTGTTTTTTTAGAAAAGATTACTTAGGTGCCGATTTTGGTTAATTTTCTATAAGACATGCTAATCTCAATATTAAAAACAAAAACGAAAATGAATTCCAGAATACATGAATATTGGTTTATTTATTCTTCTTGTTTAAACTAATGAGGATATGTGACACTTCATTCTTTATTCTAAGTGACTACCCTTCTTATGATCAATTTATGGTTGGAGAGGGATCCCAGTCCTCCTTGATTTGGCTGGTCAGTCCAACAAGAAACCTGACTGCCACTAATCTTGGTGGCTACTACTCTGCCCAACGACCAGCCCAACCAGTTCCTGACTTCTACTTTGAATATATGTGGCCCTAACTTCCAGAAAAAAAAAATGCTTCCCTAGTTTACACCTCTGAGAACTATATTACCTTGACTGTAGTGACACTGGAGAGTCCACTTTATCATCGATATTTAAAAAATAACCCTTTCATCAACACCAAGAAATCTTTCTCTTTTTGTTTTATTATCTATTAAAATCTGTAAACCTCCCAAGCTTGTTTAACTATCCTTTTGATAATACTATACATGCACATCCATGTATGTACATATATATACACACACTCACACACATATATATATATATATATATATATATATATATATATCTGCCTATGTCCCCACACACCATCAGTACTGATACGTTTGCACCCACATGCATATACATACATATACAGTACTCCTATATGCATATATACTCATATAAACATGCCCACACCTAAATTACTGCATCTAAATATGTGCAACCAGTGACATAAGAGCTTATAATATTCTATTACCACAATACACTTTTCATATACATGTTCAATATATTTTGCAAAATTTTCGTTTATACTCTGTTTCCACTTTGAACTGAAAAGTGTCATCAGTTCCATTTTTCAGAAACAAAAGTTAAATGCAATTGTTTGGTGCAATGTTTTTCATATTTTTTATCACCTTATTTATTGTTTGTGGGTGGACGTTGATGATTAACCACATCTGAAACATGTCGGTTCACTTGGCTGATTTTCATCAAATATTCTTTTAGCTTGTACTTTTGGGATTAACTTTTGTGTTTGATACTTTTAGGAGAGCGTGATAGTTGTCATGGTTTTCATACTTTGAAAGTAGTTGATGGTTAAAGATTGGAAGCTAGGTATAAATTATCTATCTTTTACTATAAACATTGTAGCTAAGCCATTAAAAACATTAATATATGATCATTCCTTGTTTGAATAGAGTATGGGAGGGTATATAAGAAAGATAGTATGATAGTTTGGATTGGTTTCTTTGTCTTTATATCAACTTTTGTGGGTTACTTGATGACAAATCTGGGGGTGTCCTCGTGGTGTAATGGTTAAAGCGATGGACTGCGGAATCGTAGTATGCGAGTTCATACTCCAGTCGTGCTATTACGTTCACTTTTGGGCAAATACCCTTGGGAAAGGTATGAACCCCCTTATCCTCCCAGCTATGGGTTAAATAGTACCACGACTGTTCTTCTAGGAGAATGGCTTTGGCATTAAAAAACCTAAAAAGAGCTGATATGCCATTAAACAAAGAAACCAAACCAAACCTTAATGACAAATCCATCATAGAAAAATAACTGAAAGGAAACTGTTTAACCCACAGCAGAGGGAAGGATTACAAGGTTCATGCCTTTGCCAAGAGTATTAGTCCAAAAGGGAATGTAATATGTAATAGCATGACTAGAGTTTGAACTCTCTAACTACTACGTTGTAGTCCAGCACATAACACACAACACTGCAGCGACTCATTCCTCTTAAAAAGGGAAGAAGATGAATTGAATTTATTTATAATGAACAGCATGACATTCTCCATTTCTTGGTTTCTTTGTTGGCTAATTTTATGGCATGTCAACCTTTGTTGGGTTGTTTTATACCATGGTTCTTTTAACAAATATATTCTAAGAAATGTATTTCCAGTCATTTTCAACACGTCAGTATGTTAAATATTACCTTATGGGGACTCTGCCAAATAATCTTGATAAAGTTCAATAAATATTTTCTTTATTATGACAAAAAAATTAAGCAAGAGAAAAATGATGTACATAATGTTTGATAGAATTCTGTAAAAATTAAAATGTATCATTATGGAAAGACGGATTTTGGTCACTTATATTTATATTTTATAGTTTATGTCCTTTAACATTCTACATTATATTAATTTGTTGAGGACCAATGAATCTAATTATATTCAATTTGGTTTTGGTTTCTTTGTTTAATGGCATATCAACTCTTTTTAGGTTATTTAATGCCAAAGCCATTCTCCTAGAAGAACAGTAGTGGTACTATTTAACCCATAGCTGGGAGGATAAGGGAGTTCATACCTTTCCCAAGGGTATTTGCCCGAAAGTGAACGTAATAGCGCGACTGGAGTATGAACTCACGTACTACGATTCCGCAGTCCATCACTTTAACCATTATACCACGAGGACACCCCACCTAATTATATTCAATGAATCCTCATCATTATAGGAAAAGTCTCCATGGTGTTGTGGTTAACATCCTGGGATACAACATCGTAATAATGAATTCAAACTGCAGTAGCATTATTATGTTAACTTTCAGATTAATATCCTTGGGAAATTTATGAATCTCCTTCTTCCAACCAGCTATGGGTTAAATAGTACCTCAAACAAATGTTCTTCCACAAAGATGGATTTAACTTTAAATAACCTGCTTTCAAACATAGAAACCAAACTCAGCAAAACTATTATTATATGTTATGTTGTTTTTTTTTGATCTGAACTGTATTTTTTTTTAGATTGCAATTGTAATCAAAAATGTGGTGTTCAGAGAATTCAGATGTTTTGCAGAAATTTAATTTCCTCCTTTTAATGGAGATTTATATTTCATAAGTAAACAATTTGTATTCTGATGACTCAAAACAACCAATCTAATTTTCCAAATTGTATTAATGTGAACTTATATATATATATATATATATATACTTGTTGGTTAGTTGGTTGTGTTCTACAGTATATCAACCTTTGTTATTTAATGCCAAATCCTGTTTATACATATATATTAGATATATATGATTTCTAAATGAATACTTTTAATGTAACAATTTTTACACAAATTAAGACTCATTTGTTTGCACACAGTTAAATGGTTTCAAGTATTGCTCATATTGATAATTTCATTTACCCAAAGTTAAATGGTTTCAAGCATGGCCGTCTAACACTTATAATTCTATTTACCACAAATAAATTGATTCCAGTATAATAAATGATTAAACAGCTTTATTTGACCAATAGTTGGGACCCTAACTGGTACTACCATGTCAGGTCAGAGTGGACTGGGTAGGAATAGGAATGAAGGGGTACTCTACATTACAAAAACCCCTTATCTAATTTTCTAAATTTTGTAAATGTGTGTGTATATATATATATATATATATATATGTATGTATGTATGTATTTGTAAATATTTGTTTTTTCAACTCCTCCACATCAGCAGGATGTGACACAAGGTCAATTATTTCACTAATGTTAACAGGTTTGAATTCAGGGTTTTCCTTCTCCTAGACTATTTGCCATACCAAGGTTAAAGAGCTCAGTCTGCCCAACTTTTTTACCCTGAGATGGAGCGAGAATAGTTGGATTCATAACTTTTCCAAGGGTATTAGCACCATGTGAAGAACAAACACACTCATCCAGGTTTGAACTCACATCACATTGTCCATTTCCTATGATGGCAACCATTACACCACAGGTGCCTTCACATATATATGTATGTATGTATACATGTATGTGTGTATATCAGAGCTCTATGATGGTGTAATTGTTATCGTCGTAGGAAATGGACACGGCAACACGAGTTCAAATCCTGGACGAGATTGATTGCATTTCACATACCACTAATACCCTTGGGAAAGGTATGAATCCAATTATTCTCCCTCCAGCTATGGGTAAATTGTAGGACAGACTGGGTTCTTCAGCCTTGGTGAGGTAACTAGTCTAGGAGAAGGAATACACTGAATTCAAACCTGTCAAACTCCGCTTAAAAACTGACCTTGTGTCATATCCTGCCCGAGTGGAGGGGTTGGTAAATATGATGATGAAAAATATGCTGGGGTAAAACAAAGAGAACTTTTGGAATTATTTTCATTAATTTGACATTCAATAAAGAAATGTTTTTTCTTTCAATTATCAACCTCTGGATGTTACTTTCAAAACAAAATTTTAAAAAAATTGAAAAAGCTTCTATGATTGAATCATAATAATTTCCATTTGTATAATTAAAACATTTACATTAATGTCATAATTCAAGAATCATGATAAGAACAAATGATCATCATTCATCATCATATCGTGCTGGCAGCACGGATATCCCTGACCCTCTCTCGCCACTCCTCCCTATCGTTCATCGCCCTAGGCAGGTCTTCAGGACAACAACCTGTATCCTCACATAGCTGCTGAATGTACGTTCGTGCTGGTCGTCCTGCTTTTGCGCGGCCGTGTGTGGGGATCCATAAGAGTACATCTCTTATGAGTTCATCTCTGCTTCTCCAGCAATGTCCTGCATGTCTGGTTCGCCTAACTTGAATAGTTTTCGTGATAGGGGGCAGGTGGCCGTACAGTTGGTGTCTTGTGGGGTGTTGCTGCCAGGACTTGTTCAGGATTGCACGCAGCATTCTTGTGTAATTGCCATCTAGTTTCTTCTCCAGACGTTTTGTTAGCGTCCATGTAGTGCATCCATATAGCAGTATCGATGTGACCGCTGCCTGGAAGAAACTGCGTTTCATTTTATCGGTTAGGTCTGAACTGAAAGAAAATTAAAAATGATAAATGAAATATTTAAACAAGCAAGACTATCAAAAGGCCTTATACATATTAGTCCACTTTGTTTTTCCCCAAGTCAGCAGCAGCAAAATACTCTATGCATTGGCTTACTATAGCATTTGCCTCACAAGTGTTGACATGTCGTAAAACCAAATAACCAACCAAATATACACAACCATGTGTGTAAAGATAGATAGTTAGATAGATTGAAAGGTTGAAAGGTTGATGGTTTTACAGAGTAATAATGCATAACTTAATCCTTAGGAATATACACTACTGATATATATATATATATATATATACAAGAGAGAGAGAGAGATAGAATGAATAACTTGTCTTGCATGGTTTTCCAGAAAATATCCTGGTAAAATGGATCTTATACGCAGCAAATATATAATGCCAAACTTTTGCCCTTCAGTTCTCCTTATTATTGAAGAAAATGAAGAATGAAAATAATAACAATGAGAAATAAGATTTTAAAAAAAGATTTTGAAAGTCTTTTTTTATTTTTAGGAAAGCATTTATTCATTAGCTCATAATGCAAGCCATCCATAGAAGCATTAAAATTCCTCCTGATTGAAAATCAAGGACACAGTCGGATAGAAACAATGAAACTAGAGGTGTCGGTTGTAGGTTATTTTGACATGCATCCTACAACCCACCCACAGATATTGTAACAATTTTCAGTTTACTTTCTTTAATAGTAAAGGTTGAATAAGTTTTCAATGAGCATACAATTGTCAACTATAAAATTTGAAAATGAAAGATGGAGTTGGAAAAAGAACGATGGAATGAACTTGAAAAGGAAACAAAAAACAACTTCCCATGTACCAGGTGGACCATACAAAGTGAAGGATTAGGATAGCTGTGCTTTACAACATATCTCCCAGGTTGTCCAAGGAGGAATGTCTCAAAAATATTAGATAGAATTTAAAGATGGTATAAACCATTGGTACTCCCAATAGATATACAAGAACCTAGCAAATTGATTTGATTTGGTGGTAACAAACAAAAAGCTCACCAAAAACTGGCAATTAATACGAAGTTAGTGTAATTGCTATTGTCATGAGAAATAGAATCGGTGACTTGAATTCTGAGACAAATCTGTTTGTGCTTTCACTTTGTGCTAATGCTTTTGGGAAAGGCATGAATCTATTTGTTCTCACAACTATAGGTAAATAGTAGGGCAGATGGTGTTCTTTAGCGTCGGTCTAAAAGGAAAACTCTGAATTCAAACCAACTGTATTCTGCTTAAAAATTGAACCTGTGTCACATCCTCCTCATGGCAGAGAGGTTGAGAGAATAAAAGAAATTGCTATCTTCCTAATTTTAACATAAGTTTAAAATTTAATGTAGATTCAGTTGATATTTTTGTAAAGTAAAAAGAAAAGTTAGCGACTGTAGTCGAGGGTGATCTGAAGGCTCTCTTTTTGATAGCTACTACACCAAGGTGTAGGGGAGGGTGCTACTCCTTTCCCTGGATTGCTCCACTTTACCCTTGATCCTTACCTTATAATGCTGAGTGTTAAGCAAGGTAGCATCAAGTACCATTTTTGGAGTCTTTGGTATGACTCGACCTGGGATTGAACCCAGGTCTCCCGGGCCATTGGCAAACACTCAAACCATTATGTCAATGTCCAGTTGTAAAGGTATTTATCTTACATGTTTATTACATTATTTAATGTATACTTCTTCTCTTCTGGTTTTACATTTTTATATCTCAATAAAACTTTTGACTATGTTGGTAGTCAATACGATTAATGAAATGATAGTATGCATTTTAATCACCAAGACTTTATAAATAAATTGGCAAAGCACAAACAAACACTCACACACACACACACACACACACACACACACACACACACACACACATATATATTTATATATATGAAGAAAATAGGAAAACAAAGTATTCTAAATGTAATGAATTTATAATGATGGTAAAGTCAACTTTAAAATGTTTCCATTTTATTAAACCTTCATCAGGACTTTATGATGGAGAAAAAATTGTTGTTAAAAAAAGGATGGATGTTTTTATTTCTCATACTGTTGGATTTATTTCCAAAATTTACTGGAAACACAGTTTCTTCCAGGCAGCGGTCGTATCGATACTGCTTTATGGATGCACTACTTGGATGCTAACTAAATGGCTGGAGAAGAAGCTAGACGGCAATTACACAAGAATGCTGTGAGCAATCTTGAACAAGTCCTGGTGGCAACACCCAACAAGGCACCAATTATACAGCCACCTGCCTCTCATCACGAAAACTATCCAAGTTAGATGAACCAGACATGCAGGACACTGCTGGAAAAGCAGGGACGAGCTCATAAGTGATGTACTCCTATGGACCCCCACATATGGCCAGGCAAAATCTGGTCGACCAGCTCGAACATACATACAGCAGCTATGTGAGGATACGGGATGTAGCCCTGAAGACCTGCCAGGAGCGATGAACAATAGGGAGAAGTGGTGAGAGAGGGTCAGGAATATCCGTGCTAGCGGCAAGACATGATGATGATGATGATGATGATATATATTCATATACATATATATATATATATATATATATATATAATTGCACTTAGTTTTCTAAAGTTACAGTATATGATCCCAGGCAAAAATTATGGAATTAGTACATTTAGAGGATGTTCCCTTGGTCTTTTTACATTTGCAATGAACTAAAAGAAAAAGTCAAAACAATCAATGCACTTGTGCAACTTGAAATCAAAGATAATTTTCTCCTGCCACCCAAAGAAAATTTGTTTAATGATGAACTCATTTTTCAGGACAATAATGCATCTTGTCTAACAACAAAAGACATAAAAGCTTTCCTTCTGGAAAGGTAAACAAAATCAATGATTTGGCCTGTAAACAGCCTGGATCTAAATCCATTTGAAAATTTATGGTAGAAATTAAAAACAATGGTCCATGGGAAGGTGCCATCCACCAAAGAAGATCTATAAACTATCATTCAGAAATGTTGGAACCATTATGATAAAGAATATTGCTTTAAACTAGAGAAATCCATGTCTGAAATATAAATCTCAAGGAGAAGCAACTATGTATTAATTCTAATTTTTTGCCAAAGGATTCCATAATCTTTTTCTCCATAGTAGGTTATTCCAAAATACTTTCCTAAGCAGGACTCAGAAAAATTATATCATTAATTTGAATAATTTGATCTTGTTTGTTTAAAGTATGTTTTATAAAGCCAGAATGATCATCTGTCAAATAAAAAATGTTTTGCATCTTATCAGTAACTAGTTTATTCAGTGTTGAATAAAAAATCAGAGAATATCTGCTAAGTGGCTAATTCAATCATTTCTGCAATTGGTGGTATCTATAGCTATTTCTATGATACTGAAAGTAATGACTCTTTTATTTATTTGGAAGGAAACAACAATAGATATGAGGAACATAATAATACAATTGCATAGATCAAGTTTTCAGCTACAAAACATCAATTTTTCATGTAGTCACCACCATTGGCTATGTATTTGTCTGTGTAGTCCATTTATAATCAGCTAAGTTTGTAGAGATGAGTTCAGCAAAGTACCCTTTGTTTCCTCAAAGCAAAGTACCCTTTGTTTGTGTTGTATGTGTCTTTTTTCTAATCACAATCACCATCACAGGCTATTTACTTGTCTGTGTAATCCATCTATTATTAGTGCAGTTTGTGGAGATGAGTTCAGTGAAGTACCCTTTGTTTCCTCAATTAACTTCTGTGTTGAATGTGTCTTTTTTTCACATCACAGTGACCACTGCAAAAAAAAAGTTATTCACCATCTAACTGATCTGGTCTCTGTAAGTTTTCAACTGATATCAATGAATGTGAATGGGTTAAATTTTCTGAATGGACAAATTCAACTATACATCTTAACTATCATATCAGATTTTTTTCCCAAAATGCCACTCTGGGTTTATCTGTAACATGGCGAAAAAAATTATAGAACTTATATGGGAAGATTCAGCCTCTAATGCCATATCATCAACATTGAAACATCCATCTCTGACATTCTGAGAGAACATATGAAATAGAACCCTTTACTTATGAAGCAACTCTCTTCCTCTTTCCAATCATGTTATTTTGCTCCTTCGTAGATGCTATAGTTTCTGTGGAAATAAATGTGTGGCTTTGATTTCAAAATGAATCTCATAATTTACCATCTAATAATTAATCAGTTTCTGTTTTTCTAATTTCAGTTCTCATTCATATCCAAAAAAAGAGGTATATTAAAAACATAGAGATCCAACAAAATGATTAACAAAAGTCAAACCATAACATAATCAGTTATAATTTTTGCTTCAGATTTTATAGTGAAGAATACAAGCTGAGATATTCCAGCTATTTTTATGCATGATTTTAGACAGTTTTAATTGTCATTAAAGCTATTCACAAAATTTTCACATTGAAAGGAAATGAAATAATATAAGACCTTGATATCTATGATTGATATATGCATTTTAAATGTCATGACTTTTCCTTTAAAACAATTTGGGGAAATACCAGTTGCATAATGTACTGTAATGTAAGCAAGTTTGAACTCTAGTCACCCTATTGTTTTGAACTAGTATTCTTGTGAATGATATGAACACCCCTTGACCCCAAGCTATGGGTTGAATAATACCACTACTGTCCTTCTACAAAGATGGCTTTGGCATATAGTACTTCATCAAGTTTTATATGCTATTAAGCAAAGAAATCAAAACCTTAAAACAATTCTCAATTCTCAATTATAATGTTCGTCAATGCAATAAAGAAGTAATACAATGAGTAGAACATTGCATAAGCTTCAAAGGATTTCTATTTAGTTAAAAGGTAAAAATACTTAATAAACTTTAATAATACAAAGAAAATTTAGAAAACAAGGAAAATCCTGTCTAAAAAGATGGTCTGCAGTGTAAAGTAAATTGGATTTTATCCATATTGGCTTGAACACTGAGGAAGCGTCCCTCATTGGAAATACGGGCATCTCATTTCCCAGGTGAATACTTGATAATGAACCATATCAACAGATACCTCGGAAGAAAAAAATCAATAGATACTCCACAAAGAGAAAATTCCTAGCCACCCTTAATAAATAATTACATGAAGATCAGCAGTACAGACGATGCAGGTGTGGAATATTAGGTGAGTCCAAAAAGAAACTGAACTGATAAAAAAGTATTCCAATGAGATTTTGATGCCAATGACTAAAATAGTATTGTAGCATATCCATGATATGGCTACACGTGCTAAATGGATGAAATGGACATCAAATGTTCATAACTCATTTTGATAACATGTATACATAAAGAGCATCGGAATCTCGAAATTTGAAAACAGTAACAACTTCTTTGTTCAGGTATGAAACCCTTTTATTACTTTTGAGTTTAAGGTTTCAACACAAGGAGAGAGACACAATCTTTTTATGCTGGCTTCTTCATCTGGCCCCTATCTCGTGCGGCACCCATGTCGCACAAATTCGTCTCGCCTCAGCGAGCCCCAAAAGACAAACCTCCTCGTTCGGTGTCTAGCTTCAACTCTCTTAACTTTCTTCAAATTCCCAAAAATCTCCGCACATTTCTGGTACGTGACATCATTTGCACTTTGTCACCTGTTCCATCATCTCAGGCTATTGTGACATCTCTGAGTGACATGTCCACTCTCTGCATGCACACACCTGCATCAAGTTTGCACCTAACTAACCCATGTGCTGAGCCAAAAGGTTCTCAGCCTAACTAAACCCAAAGGCATGAACTGAAATCCCTCAGCTATTATATTACAGTATGAAGAAGTTGTCTTGACTGTTTGTGGGAGGTACATTTAGGTTAATGGTTATCATCGTGGGAAATGGAAATGGCAAACAAAGTTCAGTTTCTGGATGAGACTATTTTCATAACACATATGATCTCCTCCTATCTATGGGTAAATAGTAGGGCAGACTTAGCCTTGGTTAGACAACTAGTCTAAGAGATGGAAAACTCTGAATTTAGATTAGCTTTAATCTGTTTAAAAATTAACCTTGTATCACATTGTTTAGTGTTAATCAACAAGTACAAAAAGAAGTGTATATGTAGTGAACTAGTCAGTTGAAAAGGTGAAGAGTAACTGGCTTGTATGAAGTTCTTTTATGTTTATGTGAAAGTATTAATTGTACTGCTATTTGCACAAGTTTATTACATTATCTTATGCATACTTTCACTCTTCTTGCTTAAGTAGTAATAGATTTATGAAGTTGTTTGTTTGAACCAGACATAATGTTTTAAATATCAGTGTTTCATATAAAGAAGAACATCAACCAAAGATGATGCCATATTGGAATATTCTCTCGTGCAAATTGACTGCATTCACATTAAGAATTTTTATCAAAGAATAAAACTACTTCTACCCCTTAACCACCCAACTCTGCCGATCTGTTCCCAAAACTTAAACCACCCAAAATGGTCATCAATCAAGTATGACCCACATACTAACTCATCAAGATGATTTCTAAAATTTATTCTAGAATTGGAAAAAGATGCTGGGATTTGTCTATTAACTGCAAAGGTTGGAATTATTTTGAAGAAAAGAAATCTTATTTAATAGCAGGTAAAGAATAAATTTGTTTTTGAAAAAGTTTGTCTTCTTTTTGTGACACACATGTTTATATAAGAAAAATTCTCATTATATATATATATATATATATATATATATATGTTTTTGGAATTATTGTATAGTAATCATTTAATGAAGACCAGAATTTGCCTTTTTTTTAAATGACTTATTGAAAAGATCAATATTTTTTAGCAATGGTTTGTTGTTTAATTTGTTCACATGTGTTTTTGTCATCTCATAATTCCATCATTATGTTATTGTATTTTGTAAATCCATAATGACAACACCTCCATCTTTATCGGAACGTAGGATGAAAATATTGTTATTTTTAGAAAAAACCTCTCGATGAATCTATGTGTCTTCTAAGTAAAGCCTGGTCATTGGTATTAACATTCATAGTTGAAGCAATTAATCCTTGTAGGAATCCTTTATTGAAGTTAGACTCATTTTATATAAAGTGGATGAACATTAAACTCTCCTAAACTACTCAAAGGTTTATTTACAACTAGGTTTCAAGTAGTCACCATGAGAAAGAAAGAGAGTACTGAAACTAAGATGATGCCATCAGCTAGCAAAAAATAAGCCACATATCATGGTGGAAATAAAGAGCAGACTCAGACCTTGAATTTTTTTCTAGTAGACATGCCTGTCTACTGGGTTGCATAGTTTAACACCCTCTTTAGAATGCACCCCCAAAATTAGGGCTTGTAAATTAACATCTTCGTGGCTGGTGTTCTACTGATATCTTTACCTTATCACTTTTCACTGTCAACTCTTGAAAGGACACGAGTCATCTCCTCACTTCTGCCAGTCATGTTGGCAGGAGGGACACCTGCTTCTGCTCACTCAACACATATGCACATGACCTTTGGACCTCCAGTCTTCCTTAGTCCTTTTTGATTAACCTTCCTATTCAGAGACTACTGTCTGCTTTATTTATCTATTTATTCATTCAATTTCACTTTTCTATGAGCTGTTCAATTAAGTTATAGATGCACTCTAGAAGACCTGCCAATACTAACGGTTGAAAGGGGCATCTAGCAAGAGAAAATCTAGGATATCCATGCTATCTACATGATGATGATGATGATGACGATATATATATATATATATATATATAGGGACTTGTTATTTGATTTCCACCTTATTCTTATTTCAACTTTTATTTTTTATTTTTTATTTTATTTTTTTACTTTTTTATTTTCTGATTCTTATTTTTTATCTTATTTTTAATTTACCTTATTTTATCTTCTGAATACGAACTAAAACTCCACATTCACTACTTTGCGACAGGAGGGAAGCATGTAAAGAGTCATCTGACGAGACGGAGAGTATAGCAATAAAATTCTCTGCCGAAATAAATTTATTATGGCGACTTAACCAAGTTGAGTCTCCATAATATATATATATATATATATATTCTAATGTGTGCATGTCTGTGTGTATGTGTGTGTGTTTGTGTAACCATGATCCAGCAAAAACAAAATATTGTAGTTGGATTTTTATAAGAGAAATATACTTCCATTACTCTGACTTAGAGAATAAAGCTATTTCCAGTCCAATTTATGATTGAATGATAATTCTCTGGGGTCTGTATTTGCATGGGACATAATCTTTTAAACAGCCAGATTCTTGATGTAATGGGGATAAGTATTAAATGTCAATGAGAATCCTTCCCTCTTTCCGAGATAGAAGCATATATATCATCATGATCCACAATTACAACAGGACCTCAAGTTATTCTATGTTACTTGTATTATCTTTCATCTTCGTAATTCGCAATGATTTTTATTGCAAATCACTCAGATTATCACTTCTATGACTGCAAGGAACAAAATGCATTGAAAACAAAAATAATAAATATGTTCCTGGTAAGATTTGAGAGGAGTTACCATAAAAAGCAACACAAATCAGGAAGACGATGGATAATATTAAAAAACACCATTAATAACAGTCATCAACTTGGATTTTGTTATTATTATAGTGGACTATGATGATATTATTTAAAATAATGAATGACAGAACTTTGTCTAAGAAAAAATAGGAAGCCAAGTTGTATTTTAATAGCAAATTATTTCCTTTTCCTTTTATTTTATTTTTTTCACACTTTCCAATACTTTAACCTGAAAGTATTTGTTATTTAGAAAAAAATGAATGAGATAAAATCTTTTGGCAATCTGTAAGAATTGGCAAGAGATATCGCAGTTAATCTACTTTCAATGCTTAGGTTTAATCTTAATCTGTTACTTCATATCACTTTAACAGGATTACCAGTTAATGATTTAGTATAGATTTTGATCCACTCTTTATTTTTTATATAGTATCATTTCTTTCTTTTTTTTTTAAATTAACATTGTCACAGATACCTGAGTCAGAGAAACCCATTAAGACATAAGTACTACCTGTTTTTATTCTTTTTTTGTTGTGTCAATATAATACATAATAATCTTAATGAGGTACTTACCAAGTGTTCAAGATGAGAAGCACCAAAATCTTCAGTACGTGCAGCTGTTGTAATTGGAATGTCTCTATTCTGTATCACCTCCATTAAAGTCATCCTCATTTTATTGTGCCATCTTCTGAAGAGCCTGGTTTGCCATGAAATTGTCAGTATTGATTACTTTAAATCTGGCCACTGACTTCTTAATTTTCTGTTGCTTCTTATGTTGAATCATTTTTATATTTCTTCAAATTCTCCTGCAATTAATGTTAAAATAAAAACGAACCATTGACGAGGCATTATGATTGGCTTAATTAAGAGTTAGAAGAAGAAAAAATCATAAATATGATTTTTAAGTAATATAGATGTAAGAAAAAGAAGAAAAGAAAAAATGTTCACATTAAATTATATGAGCTTTTATAGTAGATTACACTCATTTGTGGAACATAAGTAGTAATTTATCAAAGTCAGTGATTTCTTGCTTTATTTTTATGACATCAAGAGGATTCCTACTATATAAAAAGAAAAAAAAATTACACTTTAGAGCCATTTATTGTCACTTATACAAAATATATGGATTTATCTAACTGTTTTTTTTTTATATGACAGCTGATAACAAAAAGTCAGCAGCAATTACTAGAAAAAGAATGACAGCACAGAAAACTAGGAAAAAATATTAAAATCATGAAATAAAAAGAACTGGTTACTTCTGTTACTTTCTTTTAGTTTTAGTAGAAACTAGACGAACCAATAAGCTTTAGGTTCCTATTGTAATCATGGTCAATGAACATTGTGATTCTTCCATTTAGGAATGAGTCAAGGATATCTATTTTATTTTGCATTTATTTTATCATATCAAGAATTTGGATAAGGAAAAAATCATATTCAGTGCAAAAATGCAAAGTACAGTGTCTTAGTATAATTCAGTTGCACATTGAACTGGGACTTGCATTATTAATTAGAGAAATTTACGTGTAGTTCAGCAATAAAAATCTTATAGTAAAGAGCTGCTTTTGCTGGCTTATGGCTATATAAAACAACGCACACAGACGCACACACACAATCATACATCCACGCATATACTCACATAAACACATGCTCACACACCATATATATATATATATATATATATGCAAACATACAGAAAATTTTCAAGATGGATGTAAATCTCATTCTTAGGAATAGTCACACTTACATGGAACTAATTTTGTAACCTTGGACTTCAGCAAAAACAAAAATAAGTTTATGAAAATTATTCAAAGCACAATTTCAAGTTACTGTTTATTGGTAAAAATGGAACTATATATATATATATATATATATATATATATATATATATATATATATATATATATATATAATTATGCATAGTATTTTCTGGCACAGTTTTGAGTTTTGATTGGCTAATTTTTAGAAGGAAAAAAGAAAACATAAATATGGCAACAACATCTCCTTCCAGGCTAGTTTTTTAGATTTATTTCAAGACAATATAGCATTTTTAATGCCAGAAACTATATTACACTGATGTATGTGTTTCTGTCTGTATGGACATCAGTGTATATATATATATATATATATATATATATATGTATATATATATATATTTGGGTGTTATATTCTTTTGGCAATTTGTGCTATCACAGTAGACACCACCAAAATATCTTAAGGTGTTAAAATTAAAGTTGGGACATTTCCAAGGTTTGAATTTAGTAAGAGTCAGATAAAAGTCTTGAAATTAAAACAAAAAAACGTAATTGATGCAATAAAGATGCTTCTTCATCCATTATTTCTGTCTGTTCCTTTTTAACAAGCTCTTTTCATTATTAAATGTGCCCCTTATACAGATATATTGTTGAATTTTTTATGCGCTAGTGCAGTACCTAGAAAGAAACGCAACTGTTTGGATTTTTGAAATCTTGAACCACAGAAATTGATATCAATTTGTTTTAATACAAGAACAGAATCTGAAATATTCTTCCAAAATGACTGTGAAAGGCCAGCTTGTTAATCTAATAAAAGATATTCGGCCGATAACAACTCACAATAGGAAAAATAATTACTTGATCTTTATTCACATTGAAGACAATTCTTTACAAAAGGATTCCATACTCATTACATTTTACGACAGTGAATTTTAAAATATTATTAGCCCATTGGCATAACGGTTAGAGGGTTTAATAATGGTTCGGTTGACCAGGGTTCAATCCCAGGTCAAGTCATACCAAAAACTAAAAATATGGTACTTGATGCCTCCTTGCTTAGCACTCAGGATTATAAGGTGTAGATAAAGGGGTAGTCAAGCAATCCAGGAAAAAAGAGTAGCACCCTCCCATACACCTCAGTGTAGTTGCTATTGAAAAGGGAGCTTTTGGGTTACTCTCAACTATGGTTAGCCAATTTATATATATATATATATATATATATATATATATATATATGCAAGAGTCATTCAATAGATAATGTGAATTTTGCCTAGGAAGCATTGTTTATAATGCACCATTTTTCAAGAAAATCAATTGTGAAGGGTCCTTTCATATCTCAGAAGACTGTTTACATGACCCTCTTTCCTGACTGCTGCACTGGGAACTTTTTCTTTACCGGTGATTCAGTGTGCTTCTACACCATTGACTATCTTTTTCAGTCTGTCTTCTTGCAGAAAACCCATGTGTAGCCTATTTGTTAACATTTTTTTTTACAAAAATATGCTTGTCTGCTCACATCACCCATTCTTCTGTAAATTTCATATGGTTTACACTTTTCTGTCACCAAAAATTTGATGACTGACGACTGTGCAGTCATGGAGCTCAGTCTTTGATATATCTCCATTTTGAATAGCCTTAAAACAAATATTTTTGCAAAATTAAAATAAATTTTGCTATAAATCCATTCCAAACAATGCAGGGTTTACATTTGCAGAAAAATTTATTTTGCTTTTTTTAAAACAAATTCACCTTATGAATAGCCCTCATATATGTATATATATATATATATATATATATATATATATATATATATATATATATATATATATATCACTTTATCCGATGATTGTTGTTTTTTTAATTAAAACACATGAAACTGATAGTCATGAAACTGGTATGTAAAGCTGAGAAAGCATTTATCTATTTTAGGTTTTATCAGGCTCGACTGATCAGTATATATATATATATATATATATACACACACAGTAGTGAGCATAAAGATCAGAACAATGTTATTGAATGAAAGAGCTAAAGAAAAAAATCCAAGAAATGTCAAAGAACTATGGACTAATTTGAAAGGAGAATGCGAGAAAATATCTGATGATGAATGCTAGACATTAATTCGCTCAAGTAGCAAAAGATGTCAAGGTGTTATTGAAAGTAAAGGTCTCTACACATCAAGTACTAATGAATTATGAACGCTATTTTCATTTAGATATAATGTATCCATTGTAAGAGTATGATTTATTTAATTGTTCTGATGTTTTTGATCATCTAATTTTCCAATGTTATATAATTATTCTTATAATATTATCAAAATAAGTTTATTGAACTTTATATTTTGAAATTATATAATTTACCTTTATATCCTTATTTTTCCTTGATAAAATGTTCTATGAAGCTTTAAAATAAAAAGTCATTTCGCATTTAGACTTTTTCTTAACATCGTTCTGATCTTTATGCTTGCTACTGTATATACATATATGTATATATATATATATATATATATATATATAAAGAGAGAGAGAGAGAGAGAGAGAGAGAGAGAGAGAGAGAGAGATTATGTTGCAATTTGTACATTTTGGTTTTGATTAAGTGAATTTTTAGCAGACTATTACTAATATATCTTGAACTTTTACTGAGTGGATCTGGGAATAATGGCAATAAAGGGGTACTCAACTCTTCTCAGAGCTCCTGAAGTCGAGTCTCACCACTATATGTAGTTTAATGTCATATCAAGACATCCCTTTTGAAGGGGCGTTACCTCTCTGCAAGGGGATACAGTCAACAATGAGAGAAAAATCTTGCGGAGTGTCAATATTGATATTTATAGACTATCATTACGTCCTAGGATCTTTAACTTCATTACTATCATATCGGGTAGCAGAAATCTGATTTAGGTATGTTTGTTTTATAAGTAGAGTTAAATTTTATAGAATTAAAGAAAATAAACCAATTGTTAATTACTATTTCAGTAATGCTGTCGTAATTCTACAAAAGTGAGAGTATTGGTTGGGAGTAGTGTGGGTTGGGAGAAGTTGAGTGGAACAGGCATCATGGTAAGTTGACACAGGGAGAGCTGGTAGGCTAAGAATAACTTTATAATGAGGTTTTCCTCCAGATTAATGTATTACAAGCAATTCTGCATGTGTATATGATATTAGTTTTCATTTAACTTAGTATATCTATCCCTTTAGCATAAAACATGGCAAATCCTAAGCATAGATTTGATTTTAATGTGGTTTTGATTTGATTGATTGATTTTAATGACAGTAAATGGGATATCACTTCTATGTTGAGTTATTTCATGGCTTGTGATTAAGAAATCACATTCATTGTACATTTGTATTTACATTTTTTTGTGTAGATGGTCCTCAAAAGATTTTTTAACCAAATGAATCACTTTTAAACAGATCAATTAGACCAGTAGATAGGACTCTTACAGGTACAGTCACTCTGGATTAGAGTGGATCTGGGAGTAATGGTAGTGAATGAGTACTCCAACTCTCTAGATTTCCAGAACTGGAGCCTCATATGCATTTTAGGGTCATCCCCATAACATTCCTTTTTGAAGGTGTCTTACCCCTCTGTAGGAGATACAGTCAGCATTTTGTAAACTCTGCTGACAAAGTAAAAATATTTCATAGTTATCTTCCTTAAGAAAATATATGCAGAATCCCTCACTATTTGCAAGAAGTTAAAACTTGGTTGGAAATTGCTTTATTTTCTAATTTAGCAAATTTTAATGCTATTGGGATGATAAAAATCTCGCTACAATATATAATTTTTTGGCTGTTTTATGGAATCATACCAAGAAATAAATATCACTGGCCAAAGGTAGAGGTAAATGAGCAGTTTCAACAATAACACTATACAGATATTACAGTCAACAGATTACACAAGTAATAATGACCTAGGCAAAATAAAAAAAATTACTTCAAAGAGACTTTTTCTAACATGATATAAAACATTTGCTGTAACTTGTTAAAACATGCATTTACATAGCATATTTTTTATCTAAAAGATGCAATTTATTGACAAATAGTTTTGAATATCACAATACATCTAATTTCCTAGTATTATGGATGAGAGGGCAATCACTGAAAATCCTAGCTGTACAATTAGGGTGATCAGGATAAATTGCAGTAAGTTTTCGATGTAAAAAAAAAAGAAAAAAAAACAAAACAAATAAACAGAAAACATGCTTTGTAAAAACATGCATCATATAAGCTCAAATCTACAGTGACTTTGGTATTAGTGATCAACAAATAGAAAATATCAGTAAATTGCAACGTGCGAAAGAAAAAATAAAAAGAGGGGAAAAACATCATAAATAGAGCAAGACCAGAAACACTCAAAGCCAATCAAGATGAAGAAAATCAAAGTCAGACATTTCGTTTGATCTGATCACACTTCATGAATAAATAATTCTACAGTCAATCCATTTAAACTGATGAAAACCAGCACTTGCAGTACACACACGTGTGTGCGTGTGTGTGTGTGTGTGTGTGTGTGTGTGTGTGTGTGTGTGTGTGTGTGTGTGTATGGTGTGTGTGTTTCTTTTCCACACATTTGTCATAAACAGGAAGAGGCTTTTAAATTTTCATCAAAGTGCTCATTGACAGATGACCAGATTTTTTCCTCACTAAATGATATCCATATGATATTACAAGGCACCCAGGGGATTTACTGAATAACCTCCCTTTACACCAATGACTAAAAAAGGTGACAGATGGAAAACTGTTATTTTGGAAGGTGGAACCAAATAGCTGACAATATATACTTGTTCCCCATCAAATTAATATATCTTTGCATTTTACTTTTGCACACACACACACACACATATTTATTTATTTATAATATGTATGAGCAAGATACCCATAAAAAATGACATTATTATTTCCATACTAAGAACATCTGATATTTATGCTCCCATTAAAGAAAAGACCTGAATTTTAAGACATGAAGTAGTTTTTGAAATGTTTGCAGTTTTGAATCCTTGGAAATGTGGGTTGATCTCTTTGGTTAGGCAGCAATATCTCTTCTCTTCAGATACTGAATGCCATCTAGAAGACTTGCCTCGAGCGATGGCCTTAGATGTTGAGATAGATTCAAAGGAGTCTATGATATTGGTGCACTTTAATAGTCATGATGATCTTATCCTTGTGTACCAGTTACTGAATTTACCCTCTGATGGATGTTCTGATACAAAGTAACCGAAATTGCAAAACTGGCAAACAATATTCTTTGACCCTATGAGTGAGAAAAAAAATTTTCTTCCAAAATGCATTGTTATTAACACTTATATTTTGAACTACTTAATTTCTCATATTTCTGAATAACTATGTTTCTTTGTGCGAGAATTAATTTTTCATTTATTGCGGACTTTTTTGTCATCATCTTGGTAGTTTTTGTGTTGTTTCTTCTTTTACTATGTTTCGGCCAAATTTCACCTCTGGCCTTCTTCAGGTGATTTACTGCGACCTCAGATAGGAATGCTGAGTCTTGTAACCATATCCCCAGTAATTACTACCTTCCATAGTTGTTGTCTATCGCACCACGTTTTTGACCAAGTAAATCTCTGGCCGGCTTGGGTAGGATTTGAAACCGCTATCTTCTGACAATGCTCACCTGGAACCATAAAGACTCAATGCCTCTATCCACTGTGCCACGTGGTGTGATAGACAACAACTATGGAAGGCAGTAATTACTGGGGATAAAAATAATTCTATTTTCAATTAATCATTTGTTTGCACATAGTTAAATGTTTTCCAAGTATTGCTATTGAACATGAACAGTTTAAATAAATATCAGTCATTTGTTTACACACATTTAACAATTCAATTTAGCATAAGTACAGTTTCTTGTTTACACACTGTTAAATATGAAAACAGTTCCATTTCAAACAATTCCATTTATCATAATGTCAAACACTTCTATATGATCTATAGTTAGGACCCTAACAGGTGCTCCTACTCCAGGTCAGAGTGGACCTGGCAGTAATGGCAATGAAGGAGTACTCCGTATTCCCCTAAGCTCCAGCATTACTGGATCCTCACCATCAGATTAGTTAGTGTCATATCCAGGACACTGGTTGGAGAGTCTTAGACCTCTGCAGAGATGCAGTCGGTGTATTCTACAGCCCCAGCTAACTGGACCCCCAACATTTGGAATTAATTCTTTTACATTGAGACAATTATATGGATAGTATAATTGAGATGACATGTTTTTTTTCTCTCTTCTTTATGACTAATATTCAAGAAAGTCTTTGCTGGTTATTTTTATTCAAGTGACAGTTTGGTGAAACATTATCAAAATGTGATCTGAGAAGATGAAATACTTGTATAACAAGGAGAGAGACACACTTCCTATAATTTGGTTAAAGAAAAAAGTTTACTTTTACTTTTGTTGTAAAAATTGTTTAGCTTTTAGATTTTTTATTTTGTTGACTGTTCTAAATTCTTCATTTGGTAAATTTCTACATATAATCCATGGGGATGAATTTCTAGAGATCTTGCTTGGTTTAGGGAAAGAAGGGAAGAAATTAAACCTAAAATTGGTGAGGTGGATATAAATAGTTTATTTGGCATAACAATATCGGCATGGGTCATATATGACGAATGACACCTCCAAGTGAATAAATAGAATGCTAAGAATCAATCTCATTTTTCTCATTAATAAAAATGGGAAATAGAAATATATAGAAACTAGCAGTTAAGTAGATTAACAGATCAACATGGACTGAATAAAATAAATCAATAGAGATAAGAATCCTACTTTAAAAAGAAGATTAAAAGATGTAAAAGAAGCAGGATGAAGCAAAGTACATGGGATAGTCTTATATATATATATATATATATATATATATATATATATATATATATATGTGTGTGTGTGTGTGTGTGTGTGTATATGTATGTGTATATATATATATATGTATATATGTCTGTGTATATGTGAGTATGTATATATATATATATATATATAAAGACTGTTAGAGAGAAGCATAATGGTTATTGCTGAGGAAATTTGCATTGGTGTGCAAATTTAAAATCCTGGATGAAGGTTTTTGCATATTATTTCATGCTAAAACTCTTGGGAAAAGGAAAAATCCATTGCTTCTTCCTTTAGTTAGTGAGTAAACAGTAGGACAGACTGAGCTATCTAGGCAGAACAACTAGTAAAGGAGAAGGAAAGGTTTAAAATCAAATTTCTAAATAATGAGGGCTACCATGGCAGGATAATGCTCATTACATACTATGTCTTACAGGCTTGATTCCTACAGCGGACTGAGAAAAAGGGTGAAGAATTGATATTAGGATATATATGTATATATATTCTCATCCTAATTATCATTAATTTAACATATCCTCATCATCATCATGTGGCACTGCCAGCATGGATCTCCCTGACCCTCTTGCGCCACCTGTCTCTATTGTCCATCACTCCTCATAGGTCTTCAAGGCTACATCCTATATTGGCACAGAGCTGTTGTATATAGGTTCTAGCTGGCCATCCTGCCTTTGCTCATCCATTTGAAGAGGTCAACAGGAGTATGTCACTTATGAGTTTGTCCCCACTTTTCCAGCCGTGTCCCACATGTACTCAGTGTACTCGATGTACTCATCTATAAAGGGGGGCTTCTATAGGCGAGAATGAAAATGCAGCCATTGAAAGATTACCATGACCCACACTCAAACCATCTGTCCAAACCACATTGCTCTTCATGCGGATAAAAAAAGAGGCACATCCTGCTGAGGTTGCACCCAGGCCTCAGTGTTTGAAAAATCAGCTACAGAGCTCAAACTAAAACAAAAATGACTAAAATGCAAACGCACAATACAAATAGTGACATTCGATGTTAGAAATTTAAATAGAATTGGCCAATTGCTGGAGCTGACAGCTTTGGTGATAAATCATAACATAGATATAATATGCATACAAGAATACAGGTACACTCATAGCAAATTTAATGTGTGTATATATATATATATATATACACACACAAAAGGATGCTGACATATTTTCAAGTCAACTAAGATTATGAT
Source organism: Sepioteuthis lessoniana (assembly GCA_963585895.1). NCBI lineage: Eukaryota > Metazoa > Mollusca > Cephalopoda > Myopsida > Loliginidae > Sepioteuthis > Sepioteuthis lessoniana. Next base: position 75,666,084 of record OY757917.1, on the reverse strand, counting down.
AATTATTCAAAGAATTTTACTGAATCATTTTTGTCAGGGTTTAAGAAAATTGAAAAACAATGTGATAAATGTGCTGCAGTAGAAGATGTATATGCAGAATAGTAAGCATGTTTTATGGATCCACGTCATTACCTTCTGGGTAAGAGCAAGAACTTTTCAGAAATCACATTCTCTCTCTCTCTCTCTCTCTCTATATATATATATATATATATATGTGTGTGTGTGTATGTGCATGTGTGTGTGTGTGCATTTGCATCCATTTTTGCATATGTGTGAATGTATCTGGAAGTGTATATATGAGTCTGTCTCAATATGTGTATGATTATTTTTTTCTGCCAACCAATAGACATTGGTTGGTTGTTTGGGGTTTATGGCATATCAACCTTTGTAGGTTATTTAATGCCAAATCCACATTTATTCAAAAATCAGTTCTATTTCAAACAATTCAGTTTAGCATGATTACACAGTTTAATTGTCAAAAATATTTCTCTTTCAAGCAATTCAGTTTCTTCAAAGTGTTCTAATTCAAACAAGTCAGTTTAGTATAAGTATAGGTTTTGTCCACACACAGTTAAATGTCAAAACAGTTCTAGTTCAAACAATTCAGTTTAGTATATGTGTAGATTTTGTTTACACACAATTAAATGTCAAAATAGTTCTATATTAAACAATTCAGTAAGTACAGTTTCAATGTCAAAAACAATTCCATTTCAAACAATTCAATTTACCATAAGTATGCAGTTGAAATGTAAGTACACTTTAATTGTGAAAAACATTTCTATTTCAAGCTATTCAGTTTAGTTTAGCAGTTCTAATTCAAAGAATTCAGTTTAGCATAAGTATGCAATTTACTTCTATTTAACCCAGTAGATATGACCCTATCAGGTGCTAAAATGCCAGGCCTGAGGGGACCTAGAAGTGATGGCAATAAAGGGGTGCTCCACATTGCCCAAAGCACCAGCATTACTGGAAACTCACCATCAGATTGTTCACTGTCATATCCAGGACACTCATTGGGGCTGGGGTCTTACCCCTCGGCAGAGGTATCTGACTAGGCTGTACACCGAGTTAAATGTAAAAACTAATTTATTTCAGATAATTCAGTTTAGCCTAAGTAAGTAGTTTAGACTTCAAAACAGTTCTATTTCGAGCAATTCAGTTTAGCATAAGTATGAAGTTTAAATGTCAAAACTGTTCTAGTTTAAACAATTTAGTTAAGCCTAAATACACAGTTTAAATGCAAAAAACAGTAAACTCTCAAAACCACAGTTTAGTTCTATTTGACCCATAGATAGGACCTTATCAGGTGTTACCACTCTGGGTGAGAGCGGACCTGGAAGTAATGGCAATGAAGCAGTACTCCGCATTCCCCAAAGCTCCAGCGTTACTAGAACCTCACCATTATATTGTTTATTGTAATATCCATGATACTTGTTGGGGGGTCTTACCCCTCTGAAGAGAAGCAGTTGGTGTATTCTACAGTGCCAGCTGACTGGACAAGTGTATGATTAGTTATATATATGTTTACATATAAAAATAGAAGCATGTATATGTATGTATACACAGAAGAAAAAAATGTTTGATATCCCCCAGCATTTCTTTAAAGAAAGCAACTTGAAATGAGAAATTTTTCATTTTTTTTAAAATTTAGACATGAAATACACACACACACACACACACACACATGCATATATATATATATATATATATATATATATATATATATATATATATTACCAAGCTTAGCCTAGTAAAGCTCAAGCCAAATAAATACAAGTCAGCTGGAAATTGTTAAGTACACTAAAAGATTATATTAATGAAAAAATAGTCTTAATTCCCTTCAAAGAACTCTCTTTGTGATCTTATTTTCTCGTCACAACATACCTTTTTCCTTTTCAAAATGGTTGCAAAAATCTTATTCCAAAATTAACATCAGCTAAATTTTTGCTTTCTCCTTAATGTCATTCTCAATTTTTCAAAAGTAGTTTTATACAGCAAAATATGAAATAATTTTTAAAACTTTTTTTTTTAGTCTGATTAGTCCAATTTTCGCCAAAAAACATGATAAATTAAAATTTTTATGATTAACTCTATAATTCAAGCACCTTTTTTTTTTTTTTTATTAAAATTCAGCTTAATATGAATGAGAAAGAAAAGAAACGACAAAGAATCTATAATTTACCCTGAAACCGAACCAAAGTTTTTTGTCAACCATATACAAAACGAAAAACTTTTTTACAGAAAAATCTTTTTACAGAAAAAAGAGTTTCCAAGGATAAGGTTGAGTAGAGGATGAACAAAAAATGAAAAGAAGGCTTTTTAACAGCTACCGTCACAGTGATTTAAAAGGAACCCACAAAGTCGATAAGAAAGCATGTTAATGAATTAAAAGTCCACAAGAAAACTGAGAGGACAGCAATTAAACAAGATTTAAGCCCAGACCTTAACCCCCTTGATTATGCTATATGGGGTGTTTTAGAAAACAAAACAAATGCGACTTCACATCTAAATATTGTTTTTTCTTAAGACAGCTATCGAGGAGGAATGGAATGAAATATATGAAGAATTCATTTTGAAGGCATTTAAATCATTTTGAAGCTGTCTTTATATAATAATTGAAAAAATGGTGGCCATATTGAGTAAATTTACTGTTTTGTGTCTATCTTATTTTGCAGTTTATTTTTTGAAATTAAAATTGATCTTGTTTTATAATTGAGTCATTTATTATTATACGAGAATATTCCTAATTTTGTTTCTGCACCTTGTAAAAAACTGTAAACCATTGCAAGCTAAATGTGCATGATAGTAATAGCTTACACACCTAGGTAATGTGGTGTCTTGAAAAAGTTTGCATGAAACTGGAAGGAGCTAAACAACAGTCACATAGTATACAAACTTAGTGGCATTTCATCAATGATGGTAGAATGTTTGTTCATGTATGTATAAAAAAGTCATCAATGATCAGTTGCAGTCACATTTTGGTCATCTTTGGAATTTTTTCTTTTAATTCGGATCTTGAATTATTATTGTAAAAGTTACATAGTACAAGCTGCTTGTGTTGACAATTCAGTAGTGTACCCATATCATCCAGTGCATTGGCAAGACTGATTCCTTCTTTGATAGCTGAAAGTTTAACTGTCAATGAAAGGGAAATTATTGGATATATAATTTTAAGATATTTCATTTTCAAGTTTCATCATTTGCCTTATTTCATATATTCGTATTTTGTTATTTTCCTTATTTTTTATTCAAACTTAATTGATTAAACATTAAGATTATATAATCTGTTGATGAGATTTTCAAAAATTTTCTGGAACGATCTTATGTGCTATTGTATGGACATGTGTACATGTGTATGTGTGTGTATGTGCATATGTATATGTATGTGTGTTTTTATGTGCATGTGTAGATGTGTATGTGTTCTTATGTGTGTGTATTAATCCAACTCCTTTCCCATGAACAGTATATGAAACAAGGCCAATTTTTAAGCACAGTACAACAGGGTTGAATTCAGCTGTTTCGTTCTTCTAGACTGGTTGTCAAAGCAAGGTTAAAGATCCCTGTCTGTCCTGCTATTTTACCCTAAGCCGAAGGAAGAATAGTTGGATTCGTACCTTTTCCAATGGTATAACATGATTAGAAATCCAAACAGTTTAGTTCAGAATTTGAACTCAGGTCACTGGGTCCATTTCCTATGATGATAACAATTATTCCATAAGCACCTCCTTTGTGAGTGCATGTGTGTGTGTGTGTGTGTGTGTGTGTGTGTGTCTACGCACTACATATTGTGATACTAAAATTTGTGCATTTCCTAGAAACAAAACAGAACTCAAAGCCCCACAGAATTGAATTTTTGCATAGATATTACATTGACCTCAGGCTCCAACATAGACTATCAAGATTTGACTTCCAAGGTTATTTGAACTTATCATAAGTCATTAGATTGCAAAATATAACATTTCTGGCCGCAGTGATATAGAAACTTTGATATGAAGTACAAAAAATATTCAACCTGATATATAATCGGTTAGACCAGGTCAAATTATGCTTCCAAGGTTATTGAGGTCACTGGGAGTCATAGAATGCCAATATATGTTATTTTCAATAAAATATTGTAAAATAGAGACATTGTTTAGATTTGGTTGGTTGATTGGTTTTGTTTTACAGCACATCAACACTTACAGGTTAGCTAATGCCAAATCTTGTTTATGTTATGTTAAATACAGGATTTGTATACGAATAGTTTGTAAGTAACAATTTTAGATAAGCCAAAGCTTGTGTTTGTTCTCACTTAAATGGTTTCAAGTATTGCTTTTCAACACTAGTAATTCTATTGAGCATAAATGGTTTCAAGTTTAGTTAAATATTACACAGTTTTATTTGACCCATAGACAGGACTCTAACAAGTACTACAACTGGGGTCAGATTGAACCTGGGAGAAATGGCATTGAAGGGGTACTTCACATTCCACAATTCTCTAGGATGAGAGACTCACCATCAAATGTTTTAGTTTCATATCCAGAACACTCATTAGTGGTGGAGTCTTACTCCTCAGCAGATATGCAGTTGATATATTCCACTGCCCTAGCTGACTAAGCTGGCATTGTTTTGAAATGCAAAATTGGGGGGTGGGTCCATGGGGTGTAATGGTTAAAGCGATGGACTGCAGGATTGTAGTAAGTGAGTTCATACTCCAGTCACGCTATTGCGTTCACTTTCGGACAAATACTCTTGGGAAAGGTATGAACCCCCTTATCCTCCTAGCTATGGGTTAAATAGTACTACTACTGTTCTTCTAGGAGAATAACATTGGGATTAAATAACCTACAAAGGTTGATGTGCCATTAAACCAAGAAGCCATACCAAAATACAAAATCATAAAAATGGTAGGGTAGCCAAAATCTGTGGCTAGTGTATAAGGCCATTGAACTTATAAGATTCAAGACCTGAATCTTCCTCAAACTTTTCTATATTGCTTAACAATTCTCATCATTACAGTAAACTTTATCATCTAATATAATTCAAAATTTCTGTATACGCTGTGAAGATGCCAGAAATTGCTGAATTATTTAATTAAGTTCATTAGACATTACATCAATCAACAGATTTACACTTGTATAGGATTTCATATGATGGTATATAATTCCTATTATGGTGAAGTATTATAAACTGTTATAGGAATATCATTATCATGAACATTAATGAATGACCAACTTAATTTTGGGTTTTGTAAGTTATTAAATTATTTGTAGTGGTTGTCGTTATAAAACAATGTCTTCTTTTCTTTGCTTGTTTCCTCATTCTTTGTACAGAGACTAGTTAAGGGAAATATTCTTTAATATTCTAAAGAAGCAAAAGCTTCTCTCAGAGTTTTTGATATGTAATAAATAGAGAAGTATATAAAACACTCAGGTGATATATATATATATATATATATATATATATATGTATGTATGTATGTATTTATGTATGTTTGTATGTATATGGGAAAAGAGAGAGACAGACAAAGAGATTTTCAGTGTTTAAGTGTAAATTGTAAAATATATTGAAAAACACTTGTTTTCTCTTGATACAAGATATAAATAGAAAGTAAATTCAACTTTTGAAAAGAATTGCATTACACCTCAGAGGATTGCAGAAATCTCATGAAACAGACATTAATGCAGAGAAGAATTTTAATTTGTTTTTATCAACATTTTTAATCTGGATGTTAAAGTTTTAAACACACATACACACACACACACATATATACACACACACACACAAATGTATGCAAACACATATCTTCCAAGCTGTATCTGTATTTATACTTCTATATGGATGCTTGATATAGACACTAACAAAATGCTTTGAAAAAACAATCTTGATGGGAACTACACAAGAATGCTTTGTACTGTCTTGAACAAATCCTGGAAGCAACACCCCACAAAACAGCAGCTTCTTCGCCACTTGCTTCTAATCTCACAAACCGTTCAAGTCAGACAATCATGACATATGGGGCATGGCTAGAGAAGCAAGGATGAATTTATAAGTGATGTTCTCTAATGCACTACTACATATAGACATGTCAACGTTGGCCAACCAGCAAAGACTTAAATCAATTCTATGCAAACTCAGGATGTTGCTGGAAGATGTGGATGATATGGACGGATGGTAAGAAAGAACCAAGGAACTTAGTACTCTCAGCATGACTTGATGATGACGAGGATATATATATATATATGTATATATATATATATATATATAGTATTGCCTATAAATGAGTACACCATTCCCTATTCAGCTCAATCAGCTGGGGTTGTAAAATGCACTGACTGGGTTTCTGCAGAGAGGTAAGACCTGCCCCTAATTAGTGTACTTGATATGACCCTAAACAATCTGATGTCTGTGGCTCCAGTAATGCTGGAGCTTTGGAGAATGCAGAGTACTATTTGATTGCCATTGCTCCCAGGTCCACTCTAGCAAAGAGAGGTAGCAGCTGAAAGGGTCCTATCTATGGGTTAAATAGAATGCTTTGACATTTAAACTTAGTGCAAACAAATGACTAATGCTAAACTGAATTGTTTGAAATAGAACTCATATAGAAATCATATATATCTGATATATATGCATAAACTGGATTTGGTATTAAATAACCTACAATAGTTGATATGGTGTAAAACTGAACCAAACTAAACCTTACCAATTTTTTCTTATAAAAAGTTAATTTTCTTCAAAGCCCAAGAGTTTTATTATTTCAAATGGAACATAATAGATATTATGAGGTTCTATTTATTACCAAATTTACAACCTTAAGAATCTTTAACAAAAAAATAAAATTGCTGTATCTCTGAAATCTTATATTTGGACTGCTACATATTCATTAAAAATATATATATACACATATCTAGAGATACATAATCACAAGTAAGGAAAAAAAATATCTATATATTAGTCATTCAACCTGTTAATTTATTTCTGGATTGGTAATATTTTTTTCAATCCATCTAATTTTTAGATTTAGTTTCAGTATATTAATTCATTACTGAATTTGTGATAACTTTTATTAGTCTATCATATATTGGTATTAAATCGTTACTGAATTCATATTTTGCCCAGTCGGCTGGGGCTGTAGAATACACCGACTGCTTCTCTGTAGAGGGGTAAGACCCCCTCCCAACGAGTGTCTTGGATATGACACTAAACAATCTGATGGTGAGGTTCCAACAGTGCTGGAGCTTTGGGGAATGCGGAGTACCCCTTCATTGCCATCGCTCCCAGGTCCACTCTGGCCCGGAGTGGTAGCACCTGATAAGGGTTCTATCTATGGGTTAAATAGAACTACATGCTTCTTTCACTATACTGATTTTTGCATTTAAACAGCGTATTTATGCTAAACTGAATTGTTTAAAATAGAACTGTTTTGACATTGAAACTGCGTACTAGTGCTGAATTGAATTGATCAAAAAAGAACTGTTTTTGACGTCTAAACTATGTACTTATGCTGAACTGAATTATCTGAAATAAAACTGTTTGACATTTAACTCTGTGTATTGCCCAGTCAGCTGGGGCTGTAGAATACACTGACTACACCTCTGTAGAGGGGTAAGACCCCCCTAACGAGTGTCCTAGATATGACACTAAACAATCTTTTCCTTCTTTGCCATTGTAGTGCCCCATCCATGGGTCAAATAAAGATACTAAACAATCTGATGGTGAGGTTCCAGCAATGCTGGAGCTTTGGGGAATGCGGAGTACGCCTTCATTGCCATTGCTCCCAGGTCCACTCTGGTCTGAAGTGGTAGCACCTGATAAGGGTCCTATCTATGGGTTAAATAGAATTAACAGCATACTTATGCTAAAATGAATTGTTTGAGTAAAACTGAATAGTTTGAAATAGAAATGACTTTTACAATTAAAACGTACTTACATTTAAACTGCGTGCTTATGCTTAACTGAATTAGAACTGTTTTTCGACATTAAAACTGTATTTACACTTAACCAAATTGTTACATACAACTGCTTGAATAGTTAGAAATAGAAATGTTTTTGACCATTAAACTGTGTACTTATGCTAAACTGAATTGTTTTAAATAGAACAGATTATTTACATAAAAATGGATTTGGCATTAGATAACCTACAAAGGTTGATATGCCATAAAACCCAACAAACCAAACCAAACCAATTCATAATGCTGTCTATAGATTTATTAATCTTTGTTTGGTCAGTTGAGTTGGTTTTATGGCATATCAACCCTTGTAGGTTATTTAATGCCAAATCCTACTCTCATATATATATATATATATATATATATATATACATATATGATTTGTCAATGAAAAAGTTTGTAGGTAACATTATTTTTGAATGAGCCAGAGCAAGTGTGTTTACACACAGTTAAAACTATTGCTATGAAATACAAACAATTCAATTCAATATCAGTCATTTCTTTGTGTACATTTAATAGTTTTAAGTATAGAAAATGATTAAATATCTTTATTTGACCCATGGATGGGGCACTACAATGGCAAAGAAGGAAAATTTCACATTCACCAGACTGGAGCCTCACTATCAAATAGTTTAGTCTCACATCCATGACACTTAAAATTTGATTGAATATTCTTATTACTGGATTCATAATGGTTTTATATGTCCATCCTATTTTTGCGGGGGGGGGGAACGATTATGTTAATTCATTCCTGGATTCATAATTTATCTATATATATTTGTTCAGCAAACATAGCAAAACAGAAATAACATTCTTCTGTTGAGACAGTCATTAGTTAGTCTTCATCTTCCTTTGCCTATAGCAGAATTCTTGAATCACATTTTTGAGTCAAGTCTATAGTTTTAACATGCTGAACCAGAAGAAACAGTTCTGCAAATCCCATATATCTGTGACAGATTCATAATCACAGGGCATGCTCTCCAGGCCGAAATCTACTTAGGTTTTTGTATTGTTACCCGCTAGATTTCCAGATCATGTCTGATTGACACATGTTTGGAGTTGGTGGGATTAAACCACTCCCTATCCTTGAGCTTGTCATCTTTCAAAACAGCTCTGGCTGTCAGAATTCTAGTCTTGGTATCTGGTTATGAGCTTTTAAGTCTCTGATTGGATTATCTTTAATCTTCTGATCACATACGATGAGATATCATCCAGGAAAGATGACTAGACTTCTGCAGGAATGCACTGACTTGGTGGCTTCCTCCATTTTAATATGAGTGTAACATTTTCAATAGACTATGTATCTTCTCTAATCAATTTCCTTTGCAAGTAGCAAATATATCATAACATTTTTAGGTGACCAAGAAAAATTAAATTGGTAAAAATCTAAAGATTGCTATATATATATTTGGTGTTGTGCAGTAAAGTACAGTTCTCTAGATTATAAAGTATAATCCTATTTACCCTATTTACCAACCCCTCCGCTCGGGCAGGATATGACACAAGGTCAATTTTTAAGCGGAGTTTAACAGGTTTGAATTCAGAGGTTTCCTTCTCCTAGACTAGTTGCCTAACCAAAGCTGAGGAACCTAGTCTGTCCTACTATTTACCCATACCTGGAGGGAGAATAATTGGATTCATACCTTTCCCAAGGGTATGAATTATAAAGTATAATAGAGCTAAAATGGTATATCTATTATACTTATATTATATATGAACACTAAGTAAACTGGCTGTTTCAATATTATTTCATTTCTTCAAGTGAGTAAGATTATCTTTCAGTGATTGGATTTTAAACTTTAAAAGTGAGAAAATAAAAAAAAACAAACAGTAAAACAAAATAGAATGTATTTTTGTAAATGCATTGTATGAATCTAAAAGATTGTAAAATTATGTTACTCACTTGTAAAGACAGGATAACATCAAAATATTTTGTTATATATATATATATATATATATATATATATATATATATATGTATGTATGTATGTATTAAATCTATGAAGATGTATATGGCATAAAGTTATTGTCATAAAGGACTAGGCTTTTTATGTTCCCAATTTTCCCAAATGCTCTTAGGAAAGGCTTAAATCCATCTCTTCTTCCCACTGCTATGAGTAAATAATTTTTGTTCAGAGAACCTGTGGCACATTGGTGTACAATTTTTCTGATGTCACCTCATCCCTACTGAACAACTCACATCATTAACAGAAGTGTTGGGCCCTTATATATATATATATATATATATATATATATATATATATATATATATATATATATACATAATTTTACAATCAATCTTTTAGATTCATACAATGCATTTACAAAAATACATTCTATTTTGTTTTACTGTTTGTTTTTTTTTATTTTCTCACTTTTAAAGTTTAAAATCCAATCACTGAAAGATAATCTTACTCACTTGAAGAAATGAAATAATATTGAAACAGCCAGTTTACTTAGTGTTCATATATAATATAAGTATAATAGATATACCATTTTAGCTCAATTATACTTTATAATTCATACCCTTGGGAAAGGTATGAATCCAATTATTCTCCCTCCAGGTATGGGTAAATAGTAGGACAGACTAGGTTCCTCAGCTTTGGTTAGGCAACCATATACATATATATATATATATATATATATATATATATATTTATATAGCGGGGTATTGGCCAAATGTGTAGAATGTTTGTTAATGGTCCAGGAAACTGGGGTTCAATCCTAGGTTGAGTCATAACAAAGATTCAAAAAATGCTACTTGATGCCGAATTGCTTAACACTCAGCATAATAAGGTATGGATCAAAGGTAAAGTGGAGCTATCTAGGGAATAGAGTGGTGCCCCCCCTTACATCTAAGTGTAGTAGATATTGAAAAGAGAGCTTTCAGGTCACCCTTGACTAAGTTTGCCAACTTCACTTAGTTTACTTATATGTATATATATATATATATATAGTGTTCTGTGTATGACATCAAGCCCTAACTCTGATTCTCTAATGAGCATGGAGAACTCCTTTGTTGTCATTATGCTCTCGTCCATTCTGACCCAGAAAATAATACCTGTTAGGGTTCCATCTATTGGTCACATTGATCTGTTACAAAATTATCAGTATTCGACAGGAATATGGGAAATATCTGTAGGCAAAGAAAAGACAATTATTTTTATTGACAAAGAAAAAATTTGATTTAAGGAATGATTGCAATGAAATATTGACAATATGAATTATCATAATGATTTGAAATGAATAAAATTTCAGCATTAAATAACCCATAAATCGTTGAAATGCCAAAGTAAGCCAAACAAGACCAAACCTATATATATATATATATATATATTATGAAAAATTAAAAAAGTGATAAGACAAATGGGAATGTTTCTTCTATGTTTTGTATTTTTTGATTATTCTCAACAAGAACAAAAAATTCAGTAAAAAAAAAAAGTGGGGGGAAAATTTTAAACATTTAAACTAATTTTTAAAGGAGTTGATATGCTATCAGAAAAGTGATGCAAAATGTGCTGGTTATATAGCATATGCTATGACACCAATATATTTTATCCATCTATCTATTGATATATATGTATATGTGTGTGTGTGTGTGTGTGTGTGTGTATATATATATATATATATATATATATATATATGTATATGTATATATATATATATACATGTATATACATATGGATACTTACATATATATACATGCATATATATATATATACATGTGTATACATATATATTAAACCAGTGCATTATATATATATATATATATATATATATATATGTATATATATTTGTGTGTGTGTGTGTGTGTATACATATATATATACACACACATATATACATATAGACACATATATAAGCATATATATATATATATATATATATATATATATATATATATATATACACACACATATATATGCAAATGTATAAAGACTTATATAAATGAAAATGTATAAAGATGAAAAAACACTAGGTCTTTAGAAGATAATTTTATTTGTAGAAATATTGAATGGCTGGAAAGCATTTAAGTTTTTGAATTTTGTGGGCTTTTATTTTGTCATATTATATATAAGATTTAGGTTACTGAAGTTGCATGAAGAATGTTCTCTACAATCAAATTTTCCATTTAAAAATTTGGGAGTGCAAATCCTAAGAGCTTTGAGATAAAAACCTATGATTATTCTTGTTTTATTCTATTCTTTTGTAGTGAGTAAAATGTATATGGTCAATTTTATTAATGGATTTGTGATTCTAATTTATTGTTATTACCGTAATTGACGGCATATAAGGTGAACCTTTTTTTATTAAAAAATTTTTTTAAATGCCCCTGTGCCTTATATACCATATGTAGGTTTAAAATTTGTGCTAATCGACCAAAACTAACTGCCTGGCAACTCCTATAAGCTTAGATTAGAGAAACTTTCATTTACCTATTGTCATTATTTAAAAGGCTATAAGGTAGATTAAAAGTGTTATCATTGATAATAATCATTATATTAATTTCATTACTTTTGATATTAGTACTTTGTTTTTTTTCTTGATTTGCCCAGCTGAAATTGGGGTGCATCTTATACACTTATGCATCATATATACTGTTAAATATGGTATATATAAGTGAAATGTCCATGAAAGGTAGTAAAGTTGGCAACCGTTGTCCAGGGCAACCTGGAGGCTCCTTTTTCAATAGCTACTACACCTAGATGTCGGGAGGGCACTACTCCATTCCCTGGATTGCTCCACTTTACCCTTGATCTGTACCTCATAATGCTGAGTGTTAAGCAAGTTGGCATCAAGTACCATTTTTTGAGTCTTTGGTATGACTAGTCTCCCAGACAATTGGTGAACACTCTACTCGATAGGCCAATGGTCTGGTAAGGAAAGGTAAGTAAGTAAAAGTAAAGTTGGCGACCATAGTTGAGGGCAACCAGAAGGCTCCCTTTTCAATAGCTACTACACTGAGGTGTAGGGGAGGGTGCTACTCCTTACCCTGGATTGCTCCACTTTACTCTTGATACATACGTTATACTGCTGAGTGTTAAGCAAGGAGGTATCAAGTACCATTTTTAAAGTCTTTGGTATGATGCAACCTGGTATTGAACCCAGGTCTACTGGACCATTGGCAAACACTCTACCCACTAGACCAATGAGCCGGTTTCTAATGAAAGGTAAGGTATTGTTATTTTCTTGTTCATAAGTAAAATCAATGGAAGGTTGAATATTGTTTTATCAATCCGTAATTTTTCTCTCGTCATCATTCCAATTTTAATATATCATGTACGTAATGAGAATAGGAACTTTATAAACTTAAAGGGACCAGATTTTAGAAATTCAAGGCAAAAGCATGCAAGGACTCCTCTAAGTAGCAAATCCATTTGTAAAACAGATTTTTCTTTATAAAAAATATTGTTATATCGAAAAAAAAGTAATGTTGCATGCATTGTGTGCAGATTTTAATTATTTTGTCAATCGGAAAATGTAATGTAATATTTATTTTCTTGAGGTGATTTCAAAACGATTGATTGTGGGGGTACTGATTGATGAAGTTAGATATTTTGGTCCCACAATTTATGTTAGCTCATTATTGAAAAGTAAACGAAGTAAAACAATGTAAAATGATGCGGACAAAAGAACATTCAAAACAAAGCATTACAAACAAAATTAAATTTATATATAAACAAATACATAAAAAGGAAACATTACAAAACATTACAAATATTCTAATATAGTCTGTTAAATATTCTTCAGTGTATGTGTGTGCGTATGTGTATGTAACAAACATGAATATAATGGTGAAAGACTAGATATTAAAATTGTCTTGATAACTATAAAATGTATGTTGACTAAGTATTTCATGCGAGGTATCAATATACAGAAATATATCAATATGTTCTATGAGGAACGTGTCTTCTCCCATGTTGGTTGTTTGTCTCTCTCGAGATTTAACGAAATTAACAAGAACAAGAAAGAAAAAGATTGCAGAATGTATACGCACCCATGTTACACGTATTGAGCCGTGTCTTTCTAACTGGCACGGTTAAGCTGTTTCTTGAAGTCGAAATGAAGAGAGAGTGTGCTGTCTCTGGAAATCAAAATATGAGAGAGTGAGTTCGTGGAAGACAAGAGTATATATAGGCAATCCTTATTATGTGGTCAGCTCCAAATGCGCGGGATAAAATCAAAAGTGCTGACGTAGTTATGAACACAAATCACGTGACTGTCCTGACCAATAGGTTCTCGACGATGATTAGTTTACCGACGTCGTCCACCATCTTTGTTTCGGGAACAAGTGGTATCTCGGCCATTTTAAAAAATAGGAGCGTAAATCCTATATGATACATATTTAGCATGAATATTGGCGTATAATGATTTTATGTAGAGACTGGCTTGAGATTTGTTTTCAATGTTTAAATTATGGATTTTGTTGAGTAAATCACTGGAGTTTTTGATGTGTGACGTGAAAATTGTGCCCTTAGAACAATAATTACATCGCACAAATTTTAAAAAGAATGCTGCTAATGGGGAAAATGTTTCAAAAATTCCTCATTTTTTTTCATTTAATAACTTACACACACTGATGAAGGTCTAATACTGAAACATCTAATGTTGGCAAATATTTCTATAAATAAAATCATCCACTGAAGACCTTGATATATTTTTATCAATTAATTTATTCCCAGTTTTTCCTACATATATGCACACACACACACACACACACACAAATATATATTGATATATATATACACACATATGTATACATATATATATGCACACATACATTTATGCTAATATATATATATATATATATGTGTGTGTGTGTGTATAATGTATTCCCCAGTATAGTGGTAAAAACTTCCTCAAAAATTGTTCGCCATCTGAAGAAACAATCTTGAAAGATTGGTGAAATAAATCTATAATGGATTACATCTTTTGAGTTTTACTTGATCGTTTATCTCGGCATCTGCATGAAAAAACTGTCAACGCCACGATAGGATGTGTAGTTATGCTTATAGGACCACGAGCCTTAAAATCACTAAATAGCATCGAGTAAATACAACCGAGGATGGTGGAAGCTACGTTTAATGGCAACTCGAGTGCAACCATCATCATCTGCTACAGCCCTACTAATGTTAGTGAAGAAACTGACCTCATTTATAACGAGCTATCCTTCCTTGTTCGTAGCATCCCAAAACACGACGTTCTCATCATCGGTGGAGACATGAATGCTTAAATAGGTAAAAACGTAAACAATAAACTCAGCTTATACAACTCGTCAAACAGAAATGGGGAACATCTAACAGATTTCATGCTAGAAAATAGATTAACATGTCTAAATACTAAATTCCAGAAAAGAAAAGGAAAACAATGAACCTCCACCTACGCTAAAGCACAGATAGACTACATCCTCATAAATAAGAAATGGAATAATAGTGCTTTGAATAGTGAGACATATTCCTCTTTCGAGGGTGTGACCTCCGATCACCGAATTGTCAGGACTGAATCTACGAAGGAATGCAGCTCGAACAACTACAACTGTACACTATGACTGGTCCCTGCTTAAGAACAGGGATATTAAAAATAGATATACGTTAACACTGAGAAACAAATCCGATACACTTCAGGAGATATCAAAAACACCTAATCCGAATGACGAATATGAGAACTTCGTCAATGCCCACGAAGAAGCGGCAGCAGAATGCATACCAACTAAACAAAAAGCTAAACCTAGAGTCTCACGAGAGGCATTAGTGGTTAAAAAAGCGTGTGGACGTGAAAATAGGATGAACATAACCCATATCAATACTCAGAAAGTTAAGAAAGCACAAAATGAATTAACTAACATAAAACTAAAAGAACAAACAGAATACGGACGAACCAATCACAAAAATTATTAATAATCAACTAGACATCAAACTAGGACAGTTTACGCAAGGAGAACTCGACTCAGTGCTAAGAAAAAAATTAAAAATAGGAAAGCAGCGGGGGTGGATGAAGTACCCCTTGAAGTATGGAAGACCAGGGAATTCGACGACATACTGCTCCGACACTGTAATGCCATATATAACCAAAACACAATAGACATATAGATAAAGGGATGCATCCTCTCTTCTCCCTAAGAAGGATGACCTTGGATTAGCCAAGAACTACCGAGGTATATCCCTTTTTTGGTGTTGTTTCTTCTTTCACTACGTTTCGGCCAAATTTCACAAAAATCAACTACTACCAAATTTAAAAAAAAAACAACTACTACCAAGATGAGGACAAAAAGTCTGCAATAAATAAAAATTAATTCTCAGATTAAGAAGCCTCATCTCAAAATGATTCCAATTAAAGACAAGTGCAAAAATTCGGTAAGGACCCGACTCTGGAAGACCAGATAAGGATTTATAAGACCAAAAAATCCATCCTTGATCGACCGTGGCGCAGCGGATAGAGGCGTTGAGTCTCTACTGTTCCAGGTGAGCATTGTCAGAAGATAGCGGTTTCAAATCCTACCCAAGCCGGCCAGAGGTTTACTTGGTCAAAAACGTGGTGCGATAGACAACAACTATGGAAGGAAGTAATTACTGGGGATTTCGTTACAAGACTCAGCATTCCTATCCGAGGTCGCGGTAAATCACCTGAAGAAGGCCAGAGGTGAAATTTGGCCGAAACGTAGTGAAAAAAAAAACAAACAACTACTACGAAGATGAGGACAAAAAGTCCACAATAAATAAAAATTAATTCTCAGACCAATCTTAATTCATACAAAATCAAAATCATTCTTTAACGCTTTCCATACAATCATCAACGCATAAACTTGTGAATGTCCAGATCTTGCAAGCCATTCAAATCAAATAATGTCAATTTGCCAAAAACAGACAGTGGGGGTAAACAAATATTCGTTCACATACCAATGTTTAATTTTAGTAGTTCCAACAAATGAATAAACATATTTTTGTATAATTTACAGAACACTGATGCATAATATAGAAAACAGAAAAAAGTGATTTAATAGAGTAAGTAAAAGTAAAGTTGGCGACCAGAAGGCTCCCTTTTCAATAGCTACTACACCAAAGTGTAGAAGAGGGTTGCTCCATTTTACCCTAGATACGTACCTTATATTGCTGAGTGTTAAGCAAAGAGGTATCAAGTACCATTTTTAAAGTCAGTATGACGCAATCTGGGATTGAACCCAGGTCTCCCAGACCATTGGCGAAAAATCCCATTTATCCATTTTAATGAGTCAAAATGTATTTTTACAATGCAAATTTCAGATTTTAAAACTTTTAAGCTGCTTTAATACTGTAGATTATTCCAGTGGAATATTCTAGAATGTTCCAATAATGTTATCAGTAGTTTTTTTTTCTTTTTTTTTTTTTTTCCTAAAAATACTAACTTGACATTCGTGCAAGAAGGTTATCTTCATGGCAAGAGGTAAAGAATTGACAAATTTACAAAAAGAACTGATTGTATAGGACTTTACACTCCTATAAATTATTTTGGGCGGTATGCCACTTGTTCCCACAAAGATGGCGGACGCTCAATATTCAGTCTCGGGAAACCATTGGCCAGGAGGACCACGTGATATGCTTAAAACTACGTCGGCGCGCGTAAATTCAAGTCCTGCGTCTTTGAGCCACCTACAAGACGGTATTTTCTATAAATACATCGTCTTCAAGCACCCTCTTTGTCTTTGACCAAATTTCTCCGCAGCAGAAACACTATGAATGGGCCTCGCAGACATTCACATACAAGGACTATGAGACGCTTCCCGTCTCTGAGAAACTGCCTGTTTCTAACCATAGAAAAAGGACATTTTAAACTTGCAATTCTTTTTGTTGCTTAGTTGTGTTACACACACACACACACGCGCGCGAGCTCACACATATACACACACTATTATTTTGTTAGTAGCGTTAGTAATTTCTTTTATGTATCAATGTAAATTTTATTATTTTAATATATAAATTTGTTTTTGTTCGTCGCCTTGTTTTAAATGTTCATTTTGTCTACGCCGTTTTACAATCATTATTTGTTTCATATCTTTTACTCATTTGTTGCATATCTTCACTCATTTATTTCACTGGCCTTATTCATTCATTTGTTTTATCCATGTGCTTATTCTACCTTAATTCTAAACTTCAACATTAAACTTGTGGGGAAGCATAACTACTAAACCTTATTCTAAATATACATAAACTCAACGTAATATTGTCGGGGACCATAAAAATACAGATAAATTCTTTCACAGATACTCCTACAATTGTTAGGCTCTGAAGGAAGAGTAAAAGTTACATGATAATCTAAGACAAGCTAAATATGCTATTTTCAACAATTACTTCATCAATTGCAAGGTATAAAAAAAATAAAACTGTTGAAAGAAGAATAGGTGCTCCACAGAAGATTTTTTCAAGATCTTCGATTAAATTAATACGTCAAATTTAACAAAAGCCAATGTCAAAAGTTGCAGGATGATTTGCTTTCATCAGGAACCTGTGTCACAAAACGGACAATAACCAATGAAATTCATTGGAACAATCTAAAAACGCCACTGTTATTGAAAAGACACTGAGATGCCAGGTTGAAATTCGTTCGTGAACATAAAGATAAGGAAAAACCGGAAAAGTGTACAATGGACAGATGAAAACAAAATTGAGTTGTTGGTACGTAATTCTAGAAATCATATTTGGAGGAAAGATGGTATGGCCTTCAAGCAAAAGAAAACTGTTCCATCATGGAATCTGGAGGTGACAGCATTGTAGTTTGGTGATGTTTTCGGCAAAAGATACTGGCAACATATCAGTAATAGATGGTAGAATGAATGCCGCAGCATATCAAATAATTCAGTTGGCAAATTTAATCATTTCGGTTGAAAATCTTGAAGTTCTGGTTGAATCTTCAAACACGATAATGATCCCAAGCAAACTGAAAAATCTACGAAGAAATGGCTTGCTGAAAATAATTTGAATATCCTATAAAGATTTAAATCCAATCGAGAATCGGTGGTGTTATTTGAAACTTCAAATCCAATTGAGAGCTCCAACAATTATCCTGGATCTAAAGACCATGTGAGAAGAATGGAACAAAATACCAACTAAAATGTACAAATCATTAACTGAGAGCTACAGGAAGTTGGTTGAAGTGAATAATATCTTTTCTACAAAGTATTAAATGAATATTATGTATTCTGTTTTGTGTAGTCCAAATATTTTTTTCACTCATTTAAAACGGATAAATGGGATATATTCCTATTAAGTCAATTTTTCTGTTTTCTATTTTAGCCATTATGCATTTGTTTACTGTTAATTATATTAAAAGTATGTTTATTCATTAATCGAAAATACTGAAATAAAAATGTGTATGTGTCCGTATATTCCCCCACCACTGCCAAGTAGAGAATCAACATGTGTAACACAGCAGCTTTTATTTAGCAGTGACAAGTTTCAAAAAGAATTTTATTTTGTGAATTTCCATGGACAGTTTATTAGATTTTCATACCATAACAACTTTACATAAACTTGTCAATATCCACATCTTGCAAGACGTTCTTGGCTCAGTTGATGAAATTGATGACTTTATTTTTAATGATTACTCTAGCATAACGGTTATTGTCAAAGAAAATAGAATTGTCGACCAGAGTTCAAATCCTGGAGGAAACTGTTTCATTTCACTAAAAAAACAAATTGTCATATACCCGGAGTGAGGAGATAAAAACTTACTGTATAAAAATAGTATTCTCTTCTTTATTACGAAATTGTCAAAATGGTTTGCGAAATTAGTTGAGTGTGGAGAGTCGTATTTACAGGGAACCACCACGATTTACACCAAATTGAGATATATCTTCAGAGAGCCTTACTTCTTCGCTTTGCTTCCATGAGTCTGGCACTGGGCTGACTTAAAACATTTAATCATCTTCGTTTCTTCTTCGTGCTTCTTTCACGGGAGACTAATACAGGGCTGCCTCTCAATCCGGGGCCGCCTGAATGACATGACGTCTAGTGTCTCCTTTACTCTGCCCACTGTTCTGTGTCCAATCTGCTCTATGTAACTCAGCTTGGGGTTGAAAACTTCCGTTGTTATATATTTTTCAAATGCCCACACACTCTTCCTTCTGGCATCCCACCTACACAATTCTTGTGGCATTTCCCCTGTCTTAAGACACAGCTGCATCCTGTTTTTGAAATCCACTTATATAACCTGTCAAAGGCCAATGGGTAACAAAATATCAAAATGTTCACCAAACAGCTATGGAAAAATTATAGGGAAAACTGGATTCTCTAGCCTTTGAATGACAACCAATCTAGGGGAAAGAAACTATGAATTCTGACCAGCTTTATTCCACTAAAAAATTGACCTCGTGTTTCATTCTGTTCATGGCAGATAGGTTGACTAAAGTCATACTCTGGATTTGATCATTATATTTGCAATAAATTTTGCTTTTTTTATGGAAATTAGCAAAAGCATTAAAAATGTCTCTACCACAAGTTCAGGCTTAATCCTATAAATGGTATCAAAAGAACTTATGTAGATAACTCACAAATTAAATTTAAATTTGAGCTCATTTGAAATAGATAACATTTTAAAATAAAATCTGCCAAGATAAAAGTGTCAATCTTTATCATTTAACTGAAACAGTACATCAATGCAGAAGTGTTTTAAAACCAGATTGTTTTTTATCAGAAGAGATATTTGTATATTTTCCGACTGTGACTGATCCGTAAAGTCTTCTTTAACAAATAACATCATTTTTTTTTTGCTTGGGTGAGTGAAAAATTTTGTCATATTTTGGAAATGTGAGGTACATTTCTGCAACTCCAGTTGCTTTTGTCAAGATTGTGGCGGAGGAAAACCATACTTAGTGTTAAACGATTAATGCTGTACTAAATTCTATCCTTTTTCAAATAATGAATGTTGTCACTTGCATATCTTAAATCATAGCATAAAAAACTGCAGGATTTCCACAGGTACAGGTATTACACTCTGATCTCTGATAGAATGTCAAAGAGTGACACTTTGATCCAAAGCAGAAAACCTAAATACTACACTGATCCCTGGTAAAATGTCATAGAGTGACACTTCAATCCAAAGCAGAGTTCATAAACACCAAACTGATCTTTGGTAGAATGTCATTGAGTGACACTTTGATCTCAAGTAAAACCCATTCAACACTACACACTGACCTTTGGTAAAGTGTCATTGAGTGACACTTCAATCCAAAGCAGAGCACATTAATATTATATTCTGATCTTTGGTGGTATTTGCCGACCATCCCACCGACTGGATGAGTGTGGCACAAGGCTTTTATTTAAGTGGGTCTGGGCGCAGGGCCATAGCCCAGACGTGACCAGTGGCTCCAAAAATGCCTCAGGCTCCGTTGACATTCCCCTAAAGAGGAGCGCCTCAGGTGCCAGGTTATAAACCTAACCCCTCCAAGTAGGGTTAAAGCTGAGGGACAGCTCCCTGAGGCTCGAGGATGCCAGTCAAAGCGCACCTTGACCAACCGACCGCCATCACAACCAGAACACACCTAACCAGATCCGACATTCTGATCTTTGGTAAAATTTCAAAGAGTGACACTTTGATTGAACACAGAATGCATAAATACTACACTCTGATCCAAGCCATTGATTTAATACATATTTATTTAATATTTATGCACAAATAAATTTTTAAATATTAATTTCAGTTATAACAATAATATATATAAAGTAAAAGTAAAGTAAAGTTGGCGACCATAATCAAGGGTGACCTGAAGGCTCCCTTTTCGATAGCTACCGCAGCAAGGTGTAGGGGAGGGCGCTACTCCTTTCCCTGGATTGCTCCACTTTACTCTTGATCCGTACCTTGTAATGCTGAGTGTTAAACAAGGAGGCAGCAAGTACCATTTTTTTGAGTCTTTGGTATGACTCAACCTGGGATTGAACCCTAATCTACCAGGCCATTAGGCGAACACTTGAACCGCTAGGCCAATGTCCGGACATAATATATATACATTTTTTATTTTAGGATAAATAGCAAGACTTCAATTTTTCTTTGACTCTCATGAACTAAAATGCCCTGTTTTTGAAGCTCTTTGCAAAAGTGTTTATTTATTCAAATACTTGAGGTTTACACTGTTATACTGAGAAGAGAACACACATACAACACTGATCTATGGCAGGAGTTGTAATCTATACATAAGTGACCTCATGGGCAGAATTTGATATAAGGTCAGTTTTTCATCTGAGTGAAGCAGTTTTGAATTTTTGTAAGTAAGTGGTCTAAACAAAGTTAAAGAATCAGTCTGGCCTACTATTTACCCATAGCCTGAAGTGAGGGTAGAACAGTAGATTAATGTCATTATTATGGGCATTTGCATGAAGTGAAAAGCAAACAGCCTCATCCATGATTTAAACTCAGATTGTCAACTCCATTTCCTATAATGATAACAATGATGTTAAGTGCCCCTTTATTTTCAATGTAATCTGAGAAAAAATTACATTTAAAGATGATGAGATTATTTATGTTTTGATTATAATTTCTACCAAGGATCATGGTGTACATTGTTAGAGGAAATAGCTTTTCAAATAATTATTCATTTTCTTCATTCTTTTCATTAAAGTGTAGTTTGCTGCATTCTATTACAATTGTTGACCCTGAGTATAAATGCTCTGAATTGTTAGGAACCTTAGAACAACCTTTAAGACTGCACCATTCAGAAAAGATAATACTGTCAAAACATTACTATAAGTAAACAAAAGACACTGGTACTTAATATTCTGTTAGTAAGAAGTATCTATTTATTTATTAATATACTTGAAGAGACTTTGATGAATAATGGGCAGAGAAAGCCAACTTTTGTGAATATAAGAAGTCTTTGTTGCCATTTAGATAATACCAATATTCATGAATATTTCATGGATGGCTAGAAGTGATAATATTTCCAAAATATATCTTAGAAAGACCACAGGTCTGAAAATAAATGTTTCATGATTTTTTTCTTCCATTTATCTCCTTATTAAAAGAGCAAGAATAGCGAATAGAACAGTTTGCCCCTTTTGTTTTGCTTCATGTATATTTATGTTCATATCCTTTGTTGTATATCAGTGTTGCTTTGGGAGTTTTCTTAAAAGGGCTTGCAGGAAGTAAATAAGGAACTTGTGAATGGGACATTTTTAAGATTAGATTTCTACTAAAAATCGGTGTTTTCTTTTATTACTTAATGTAGATTGTTTTGCTTTTAGTTTAAGCAGAGCTGTTTACTTATTCATTGCAGGTACTCAACAGTTGAATGATTTATTTCTCTCACACACTTATCAATATGATTTATATCTTAGCATATATATTACCTATATAAAAACTTAAGTGAGTACAAACATATATATATATATATATATATATATATAGATCGCCTGATAGCTGAGCAGTAAGATACTAAGTCTAACATAAAGTTGGGTGGGTTTCAATCCCAGTTTGAAGTGTCCTGAGAGTTTAGCCACTCTGAAGAGTTGTGATACAACCAAACAGTCTGTCTCTGAAACAGTCTGTCTGCAGATGGCAGTACACACACACACACACACACACATATATATATATATATATATATATATACATTCATATATATATACCCAACTCCACTGTACAAGTATTGCCCAGTCAAGTGGGGCTGTAGAATATGCTGATTGCACCTCTGCAGAGGAGTAAGACTCCCCCGACATGTGTCCTGGATAAGACACTAAACAATCTGATGTTGAGGTTCCAGTGATGCTGGGGCTTTGGGGAATACGGAACACCCGTTCATTGCTATCGCTCCCAGGTCAACTCTGGCCTGGCGTGGTAGCACCTGATAGGGCCCTTTCAATGGGTTGAATAAAACTAACAGCATACTTATGCAGAACTAAATTGTTTGACTAAACTGAATAGTTTGAAATAGAAATTTTTTTGACAATTAAACCGTACTTACATTTAAACTGCTTATGCAAAACTGAATAATTTGAAATGGAACTGTTTTTGACATTGAAACTGTTCTTACACTAAACTGATTTGTTTGATATAGAACTGTTTTGACATTTAACTGTGTGTAAACAAAATCTGTACTTATACTAAACTGAATTTGCTGAATAAGAACAGCTTGACTAAACTGAATAGCTTGAAATAGAAATGTTTTTCACAATTAAAGTGTACTTACATTTAAACTCTGTACTTATCCTTAACTGAATTGTTTGAAACAGAACTGTTTTCATAAAAATGGATTTGGCGTTAAATAACCTACCAACCAACCAACCAACTGTACAAGTAGGGTGCAACACAAAGTCAATTTTTGAGTGGAGTTTGTTAGGTTTGAATTCTATGTTTTCTTTCTCCTAGACTTGTTGTCATACCAAGATTAAAGAGGGTAATCTGTCTAACTATTTACCTCTTGCTGAAGTGGAAATAATTGGATGCATACCTTTCCCAGGGTATTAGTTCAATATGAAATGCAAACAGCCCCATCCAGGTTTTGAACTCTAGTTACCATGTCCACTTCCTGTAATAATAATCATTACACCATGAGAGCCTTCATATATATATATATATATATATATATGTAAAGTTTCTTTAGAATTTATTAACATGTACATAGAAAAGTGCCCCATGTTCAATCTATGGGTAGAGCCAGTTTAAAGAATCAAAAGGACAAAAAAAAAACATTGTTATTCTAAGTTTCATTCAGCAAGGCACTGTAATGTACTAACAACAACAATTTTTTTAGGATCATATATGATTTGTCTGATGATCTTATAGGCAAAAAACTAACAATCACCAAATGCTATTGTCTTTGAGTCAACACTATCTTAATTTTTATATATATATATATAATGAAAATATACCCCAAAATCTTTCTAAAACAGTGAAATACTGTACTCTATGTAAAAAAATGCTGAGTTATACAACAGTTTTAAACTGTAAAATAAAATGAATTGGAGTAAAAACTGACAACTCGGAGTTTCACAAGCCCAATCTTTAGTTTTTATAGATATGTTTGAAGTCCATTGAATTCCATTAAATAAATATCTGTTCTAAAAACAATATTTAAGCCATCATGATAGAAAATAGATTAACATGCCTCAATACAAACTTTCAAAAAAGGGAGGGAAAATTATGGACCCACACATACGCAAACAAGAGTAAAGCACAGATAGACTACCTCTTATAAACAGAAAATGGAAAAATAGTGCGATGAATTGCGAGGCATACTCCACTTTCGAGGGCGTGTCCTCCGATCATCGAATAGTCACGGCCAAAATACGTCTAAGCCTACGAAAAAACGCCACACGAACAGTGACAACAAGGCACTATGACTGGGCCCTACTAAACAACAGAGACATTAGAGACAAATATGCATTAGAATTAAGAAACAGATTCGAAACACTACAAGAGAAGACAGAAAAAGTTACCCCAAATGACGAATATGAAAACTTTGTTGAAGCACACCTAGAAGCGGCATCAAAGTGTATCCCAACAAAACCTAGAACTAAATATAGAGTCCCTTGGGAAATGTCAGAGGTTAGAGAAAAACGTGCACTCGTGAAAACTGCCTCCAAAAGCTATCGGAAGAACCCAACAAACATAAATGCCCGAAAACTAGAAAAAGCACAATATCAGTTAGCAGGAATATATCTAAAAGAACAGGCAGAATACATACAAAATCAGATAGATAAGATTAGAGACTCGGTGGAAGATAGACAATCCAGGATAGCCTGGCAAACAATAAACGAAGTAAGTAGAAGGAAGAGCACAGCCAAAGCAAAATTGAAAGCTGCAAGCCAACAAGAAAGAATAAAACTGTGGGAACAGCATTTCAAAAATCTACTAGGAAGCTCACCGAAAATAACGGATGAACCGATCACCAGCATTATCAGTAAGCAATTAGACATTAAACTAGGGCCTTTCACCAAAGAAGAACTCGACTCGGTTCTTAAAAAAATTAAAAATAGGAAAGCTGCAGGGCTAGACGAGATCCCCCCAGAAGTGTGGAAGACTAGACAATTCGACGATATACTGCTCCGGCAATGCAACGCTGTCTATAGTCAAAATAGGATAGAAAGATGGATGAAGGGATGCATCCTTCCTTTCCCTAAAAAAGGCGACCTCGGATTAGCCAAGAACTACCGAGGGATAACGCTTACATCCATAGCAGCCAAAGTCTACAATGCCCTACTACGAAACCGCATAGAACCCAAAATAGACAATATCCTTAGGAAAAACCAAAATGGCTTCCGGAGAAATAGATCCACAACCTCACAAATATTGACCATCCGTAGAATCATTGAAGGCATCCGGGCAAAAAACCTTCAGGCGACATTACTATTTGTCGACTTTACCAAGGCCTTCGATTCCATCCACAGAGGGAAAATGGAACTAATCCTACTAGCATACGGCCTACCAAAAGAAACCGTAGCAGCAATAATGATCCTCTACAAAAACACAAAAGTAAAGGTACGTTCACCAGATGGAGACACGGAATACTTCGACATTGTTGCAGGAGTACTACAAGGAGACACGCTTGCCCCATACCTCTTTATCATCTGTCTAGACTACATGCTTAGAACTTCGATCGACAAAATCAGGGAAAATGGCTTTGAGCTGACTAAGAAAAGAAGCAAAAGGTACCCCGCAAAAACAATCACAGACGCCGACTACGCTGATGACTTAGCGTTACTGGCGAATACGCCTAATCAAGCAGAGACACTACTGCATAGTTTGGAACGAGTTGCAGCAGGCATTGGCCTCCATGTCAATGCGCACAAAACTGAATATATGTGTTACAACCAAACGGGCAACATTACCACTCTAGACGGAGCCTCTCTGAGGCTAGTGGACAAATTCACCTACCTAGGAAGTAGCGTCTCATCAACAAAAAACGACATCGACACACGGCTGACGAAAGCATGGACGGCTATAGATAGGCTCTCAATAATATGGAAATCAGACCTGACCGATGAAATGAAGCGCAGTTTCTTCCAGGCAGCAGTTGTATCGATACTGCTATATGGATGCACTACATGGACGCTAACCAAACGGCTGGAGAAGAAACTTGACGGCAACTACACAACAATGTTGAGAGCAATATTGAACAAGTCCTGGCGACAACACCCCACGAGACGCCAACTGTACGGCCACCTGCCTCCCATCACGAAAACTATACAGGTCAGACGAGCCAGACACGCCGGACACTGCTGGAGAAGCAAAGACGAGCTCGTAAATGACGTACTACTATGGACCCCCACATATGGCCAAGCAAAAGCAGGACGACCAGCCCGAACTTACATACAGCAGCTATGTGAGGACTCAGGATGTAACCCAGAAGACCTGCAGGAGGCAATGAATGATAGGGAAAAGTGGCGAGAGATGGTCAAGGATATCCGTGCTGGCGGCACGACTTGATGATGATGATGATGATTAAGTTAATCTAGCACCAGATGACAAAGTAAATATTTATTTTCATGTCGACATTTAACTGCCAATTCTGATCTTTTATTCAACAGATTTCTAAAATCTAGATATTTTCTCTCTAAGCCCAATTTGCAACATTTTGAACCCACATGATAAGCATATGCACTTTTTAAAAAATGATGTCTAAACCTCTGGTTCTTCTTCATAATTTTTTATATTCTCAGATGTACTTAGTATTTGGCCAATAGTCCAGCATTATTATTTGCATCATTCCTTCCCCAATTTCAACTCATTATTTTGGTTCCTTATTCTTGTAATTTTCTCACAGTGCCTTTACGTTATTTTGCACAAATTATCCATACAGCTAGTTTTTGGTATATACGTATATTGATGGCTGAGTGGTATGATACTAAGTCTAGCATAAAGTTGGGCAGGTTTCGATCCCAGCTTGAAGCATCCTGCGTGTCTAGCCACACTGATGAGTTGTGATACAACCAAACAGTCTGTCTCTGGATGACTATATATATATATATATATATATGTATGAATATGAAGACAACTCTCAAATGGTCAAGGAATGTCTGTCTTATTAACTTTTTATTCATTGTTTCTTATCAACTTAGATTGGAATATATTGAAAGGATAATGGCTAATAAAAGCTCTTCATAGTTTTTACTCCAAGTCAAAATAGTTTCCTCTATTTTCTTGCACATATTATCCATTCAATTTTCTGTATATATACACACAGTTTTATATTTATCTATCTATCTATCCTGTCATCCACAGACAGACTGTTTTGTTCTATCAGAACTCTTCAGTGTGGCTAGACACGCAGGACGCTCGAAGCCGGGATCGAAACCCGTCCAACTTTACGTTAGACTAAGTTCCATACCTCTCGGCCACCAAGCGGACCACGTTGGCTAAGGGAATTTTAAGGTATTTATTTTAGCAACAGCAGCAGCAGCCTTTGTTTACATTTTTTATACCCTATCGGCTACCAGAGTGCTCAATTCTTGCGAAGAGCTTTGCATTACGCTAGCGGCGGCCGACAATTCCTTCGCTAGAGTGCTCAACCCCCATGGGGGAGCGTATATATATGAAGACAAGTCTTACATGGACAAGGAATGTCTAATTAACTTTGCATTCAGCATTTCTTATTAATTAAGAAGGGTACACATGAGGCTTTAGTCTTGGAGCTTTGTGAAAGGAGAGTACCCTACATTACTATAACTTCCAGGTCTACCCAGAGTGGTAGTATCTGTCAGAGTCCTATCTCTGGGTCAAATAGAAAAAATCCTTTACTATGCTTAAACCATTTAACTGAGTGCAAACAAAGGATTGATATGAAATAAAATTATCAAAATCAAACAGCAATACTTGAAACTATTTAACTGTGTGGTAACAAAAGATTAATATTAAACAGAATTTTTTGTGGTAAATAGTAATACATGAAAGTATATAATTGTGTGCAAACAAATAAGCTCAAGCTCATTTGAAAATAAAGTTACCTATGAATTATTCATAAGCATATATATATATATATATAAACGAGTTGCATACGATAAGTTTCCAGACTTTTTTCGTATGGGCACTTTTATTGATAGTACATACATGAAACTCTAGTTCCCTTCAAAGTAATCTCCTCCGGCTCCAATGCGCTTGTTGTATCATTCCAACAACTTCTGGAAGAATCCATGGAAGTCCTCTTGTGTGAGCGTGTCAATGACCTTCATCACAGCCTCTTTCATTTCCTCAATTGTCTCATAACAACAGCCTCTGAGCTTAGGGAATAACCAAATGTTACAGGGAGCAAGATCTCGACTATAGGGAGGGTGAGGAACTGTCTTGATGCCCATCTTGGTCAAATAGTCTTTGACAAGGATGGAGTTGTGGACTGGTGCATTGTCCTGCTGGAAATGCCACTGACCCGATCTGAAGAGTGCTGGCCTCTTCTGATGGAATCTCTTCCTGAACTCCCTTAAAACCTCAACATAGTAACCCTAACCCTAACCGAAACCTTTTGGCCAATCAACTCTGGTGTATTGACTTCTTAACTCCTCCCACACCTCTAATCATCCCTCACAGACTCCCTACCTTCCTTGAATCTCTTATGCCACTCAAAAACTGATGCTTGATTCATGTAAGATTCTCAAAAAGCAGTCTGAAGCATTCTATACGTTTCCGTGACATTTTTCCCAAGTTTAAAACACAATTTTATTGCATATCATTCTTCTTAAATGTCCTCATGTCCAGATTGCATTTTTGAAAATCACCAGCCGTGACAATCAGGCTTTAGTAGGGTGTATTCCAATTGCTGCTGTAGCTGTTCATTTGAACCTGAAATCATAAAAATTGGTCTATCATCTCATAAGATATATAGCAATAACATAGTGAATTTTCAATGGTCTATGACAATTTCAAATGCCTATACGAAAAAAGGCTTGAAACTTATCGTATGCACCTCGTATATGTATTTAAGCAGGTTTTGGAATTAAATTACCATCAAGGATTGATATGCTATTCACCAAATAATGTAACATAACCATAAGTGTTGTTGACATCAGAAAGAGATGTTCATGTCTTCAGCAGCTTCATTCTGGGACATTAAGATTTTAATAACATCATTAAATCTTGGTTTACATGACAACATTATGGACATCATATGAAAATTAATAAAGAATGTTTGTATTTTATTAAAGTGATTTTTCAGGACTCATGTTACACACACACACACACACACACACACACACACACACACACACACACACATGCATATGTACACATACTTCTTCAATGAATAAGAGATTAAGAATTATTTGTGTGAAAACAAATTTGGTTTCCTGATTTCTTTATTTAATGGCATATTAACCTTTGTGGGTTATTTAATTTCAAAGCCATTTATGTAGAAAGACAATAGTGGTACAATTTAACCAATAGCTGGAGGTATAAGGGGGTTCATGCCTTTCCCAAAAGTATGAATCTGAAAGTGAACATAATAGTGCAACTGCAGTTCAAACTTGCTTACTACAGTCTCAGTACAGTACATGATCCGGGACAGATTGCCCAGTTAACTGGGGCAGTAGAATATACTGACTGCATCTCTGCTGAGGAGTAAGACACCCACCCCAAATGAGAGTCCTGATATGACACTAAACAATCTGATGGTGAGGTTCAAATGATGCTGGAGCTTTGGAGAATGCAGAGCACCCCTTCATTGCCAGTACTCCCAGCTCCACACTGGCTTGGAGTGGTAGCACCTGAAAAGGCCCTATCTATGGGTTAAATAGATCTAAACTGCGTACTTATGCTAAATTGAATTGTTTGAAATGGAACTGTTTTTGACATTGAAACTATACATATGCTAAACTGAATTGTTTAAAAAATAACTATGTTGACATTTAACTGTGAGTAAAGAAAATCTATACTTATACTAAACTGAATTGTTTGAATAAGAACTGTTTGTCTAAACTGAATTGCTTGAAATAGAAATCTTTGACAATTAAACTGTGTCCTCATGCTAAACTAAATTGTTTAAATATAACTTATTATTTGTATAAAAATCGATTTGACATTAAGTAACCTATAAAGGTTGATATGCCATAAAACCCAACCAACCAACTGTTACAGAATGGAGATTCCCCATTATAAAAGGTGAACCAGGTAATTGGGAAGAAATTATTATGATGCCCTTAGTAAGAATATGAATCCGTCTCATCCCCACCACCAAAGAAGTAAATGATTGGCTTTTGTATGGGAACTGGTTTAGGAGAAGGAAAACTTTAAATTCATAGCTGCTTAATAACCCAAAAAACAATTTTTTTATTGATATTTCGGGAATTTTTGTTTTTAAATATTTAGTTTTATGTTTAGATTTTTAGTCTTAAATAAAAAGTTAATTTATTCAATTATTCAAATCACCTGCATAAAGAACTAACAATGAAACTAATAAGTAATACTTACTTACATGATTACAATTATTTTAGTAAGAGACATGTAAACTGTTCATGTGTTGTAACTGCTTCATAACATACACATAGGAAAAATATATTTAGATTTATGGCTTTAAAAAAATGCATAAAGGAAAGACAACTCCTTTTCCCTAGATTTCTTTCATAGTTGATATATATTCCATTATATAAAAAAGAACCTAACTGTAAAACTTTTGCCCAATAGTGGCAGTTGCTGTCGAAGGTATTATCCTATCATCTCTTTCAACATCACAGACAAATTCAGTGACAACAGTGAATATATATATATATATATATATATATAGAATTAACTTAAATCGCGAGTCGTAAATCTTCTACTAAAGTTTCACCTTAACGGATCATCAGGAAGCCTACATCCGACTAAATTTTAAGGAGAAATCGCCTTCTTTTATTCACCAAAAACCCCACCTAGCCTAGAATTTGCATAATAATAAAAAAAAATAAAAATAAAAATTAAAAAAAAAAAATAACTAAATGAAAGATACCATATTTTTATTTGAGAAAAAAAAAAAAAAATAAAATAAATAAATAAATATATATATATATACATATATATATATATATATATATAAGTGTGTGTGTGTGTGTGTGTGTGTGTGTGTGTTTACCAACCCATCTGCATGAGCAGTATGTGACACAAGGTCAATTTTTTAGTAGATGCCTATGGATTAGAATTTAGTTTTCCTTTTTCTAGACCTGCTGTAATGCCAAGGTTAATGATCCTCGTATACAGGACTGAGCACTTTTTCAGATTTTGTTTTACAATTTAATTTTTATTTTAGACCATATCTTAGTGAACTTGGCAGTTTTGCTTAATGAGGATAATGGTTTTTAGACTGACTTTAAAAATCAAATTATTATAAATAACTGTTTTGCTATTTGTTTACAATCAGGTCTTTTAGGATGTTAATAAATAAGGAATTGCCTCTTTGATGGAGTTTGTAATTATATTGGTAAGTTTTTTCACTTAATCCCTCTTTTCGTAACTGTTGAGTATTTTTTTTTTATCAATCTTAAAAGTAATTTCAGGATTGTTTGTTTTTTAAGTAATGATCATCAAATAATAATCCAAGATATACAAGTTGTTTTGTTTCATCATCGTTATCATCATCATCATCTTCATCGTAAAAGTGTGCCAACAGCATGGATTCCCTTGACACTTTCTCACTATCAGTAACTATCAACTATCATTCTTAGCAAGTCCTCTTAGCATCAGCACAAAGCTGATGAATGAAATTTCTTGTTGCTTAGTGAATTTTGTTGTAACCATGAGTAGGAGTCCATTGGAGAATGTTGCTCATAAGATTGTCCTTAATTCTCCTTCTGGGCCAAGCATGTCTTTCTCATCTTACATGTAGGGTTAGTAAGATGGGAGGTAAGTGATTATGCAGCTGCTGTTTTGTGAGGTGTTGCTTCCAGAATTTATTCAAAACAACAAGCAACAGTCTTGTGAAGTTCCTATAAATTTATTTACTGAATTCTATTTATATACTAAACACCAAGAACTTTTACATATATATATATATATATATATATATATATATATATATATATATATATATATATATGTACATGTGTCAGTCTGTCTGTCTGTCTATGTTGATGTTCCCTCCACCCACATTTGTAGTTTAGCTAAGCTGACGTGACCTGGCTGTACAGCTGAAGATCGGATTAATTTTTAGAGAAAAAGAAGAATTAAGTGAAAATGATCTTCAACTTGCTGAGTAACATGCATTTGAAGAAGCTAAAGATGGAGAGGGCTTAATCACTGCAAATATGGCTAAATAAATCAGGATAAGATAACTTGAAAAGGATTTAAACTTGTTGAAGCTGTCAAGAACTTTTTTTAAATTCATACTTAAAAAAAGCATTGAAGTCTACAGAAATTTAGATTTAAAAAATGATAATAATTACCAAGAAGTTGTACAGTGAAAACAAAATCTGTGCAGTCAAAGGTTGCTAAATTTCTAAATAAAAGAGTTCCCTTATTATATAATTATTAATGAAAAATAATAGAATTTTTTTTCCTTTACCTTTTTAGTTTTTTGCAATAAATACAATCAGAACACTTTTTTGCAGACATAATTATTTTCAGTAAATTTATTTATGGAATGATAGTACTTGTTAAAGTCATATTTATGGGTCAAAAGAACTCTTCTATCATTCACTAAACTTGAAACCATTTAACTGTATGCAAACAATTGAGTAATATTGCATATAGTTAGTAGTATTAGATAGCAATACTTGAAACCATTCAACTGTGAGTAAATAGACAATTAATATTAAATTAGGTAGGAAT